>CM021738.1:7234202-7687077 GCA_011075105.1 Heteronetta atricapilla | reverse complement strand
AAGGAAAGGAAAGGAAAGGAAAGGAAAGGAAAGGAAAGGAAAGGAAAAAGCTCTTATTCCATGTTTCATAAGTAGGAACTGTCTTGAGCAAGCTTGCTTGCTTACCGTATACTAGTGGTTTAAGGGGCTATTCCAAAAGCATCATAAACGCTAAGCATATTGCACACCCTTAATCTTCATAATTTTGTAATTTCATTAATGTCTTGATCTTAAACGGGCCCCAGTCAGACAGGCTATTTGCAAACTTGTCTGTCACTGATATCCAAGCAAGATATTTATCATGTTTTCACAACTAATATGGGTTCATTTTGCTGATCTGTACAGAGATGAGCAAACATATGGGCCTGAAGTCTTTAGGGCCCTGAAATAAGACTTTGAACTGCTCTTTATGCTCCCCATTATTATACGTAGGGCTTGAGAGTACTAGAGTGTTTGGTATCCTCTTTCCACATAACTCTGTGGATATGACTCAAAAGGTTTGTACCATTTTGAATCTTTTCCTCCTTACATTAAATTAGGGGGAAGTCAGTGGTGAAGTTCTTGTGTATTAAAATTGCTCTTTCGTAATCAGTCATCTGGGTTAGGAAAATTCTTTCATTGTGCGGAATCTATCAGAGGTGTGATGTAGGTATGTTAAGAATGTAACCATCAGTGTGAATAAATATCTCATATTCACCCCCCCCCCCCCCCCCATTCTTCCATCTTGTTGTATATGACAGGTCTGTGTTACTTCTGGAATTCATACAGACATCTAATATGGATGCCGGGGGCAGTCAGTGTCCTCACATCAAAGGAAGAATATTATCTACTGGTTGTATCATGCCCTGTGCTAACAAGCCTGAAACAATCATTTCCTAATTACTCAGTGCTCCCATTAATACCAGCTAGAATTGTTATTCTCTGTCTCACATATTTATCACGATTACAGTACACAAATGATCCTAATTTGTGAGCCATAACAATGTATTCAAGCCAGGTACCATTTATGAATGTGCTGAATCTTATAGTGAATCCTTGTATCACTTTCTTGCCATTAATATTCTCTAAAAAGTCATTTACCCTATTGTTACAAATTGTAATTATTAGGAAATAATTGCTCTGAGTAATGCATGCCTTTATAGCTGTAAATGGTAAAAGATGCATAATTATATATATATATATATATATATATATTTTTTTTTCTGGAATGCTACAAGGATTACTTTAAAATGCTGTTGCTTGTCTTGCTTTGATTTTTGATGTCAGCATCAAAAATTTATTTATTATTGAGCTTTGTTTGACAGTCCTTGAGGTTCAAACTTCTTGAGATTCTGAATATAATCACAGAAGATATGTGTACGGCTCTTATTGCTTGGCTGAGCACAAAAGACTTAGAAGCAACCCTACAGGAAAAAATCCACTCCCTTGATGGAAAAAATCCACTCCCTTAAAAATCACTAATGCCTTCTGGCTAGAGCATGCAAGCAGTCATTCTAACAGAGCAATGTAATTAACTTTCTTTACAAATTAAATGTGCAAATGTGTTATGTAGTGCACAGAATCTGGATAGTATTATTTCTACTTCAGTGTAGATTTAGTTGGGAAAAAATAGGTTCCTAATAGCTGCTCTGTTGCTTGGGAATTTGAAACAGCTAATGCTCTCCTTCAACCAGCTATTGAGAATCTGGGGCTAAGAATGGCTAAATGTGAAATGTAGTCATATTATTATATACAGGATCAGTATTTCAAAAGGCCATCCAAGCTCTTTGAAGGATTTGCCATATTTTCTGTATACTATGAAAGAAGTTTAGCTGGAAATACTTCTTTTTCTCATCACTTACAGTTTAACAGGCAGACTTCTGTGTAATGCAGAAGAATAAATTAATTATTCATGTAGCCATCATTAATTGGGAAAACTCTTTAGCAGTTGTGGGAGAGAAGTCTTGCATAATCCATAAAAGTTAAAATATACCATTCAGATTAAAATAAAATGAACAGCTTGTATGAAAGGGGAGATTTTTTTTAATAATTTCTGCATAAGCTTAGGAAAAGCGTTCCCTGCCCGTCCTTAAGGACAGTGGTGAACACAATCCATGTCTTTTTGGAGAGAAAAAAGCTGGTTCCTTTATTGAAGAAATGTGGTCATTCCTTTGCGTTACCTATTTAAATCACAGAAACAGGATTAAAATAAATAAATGAATTAGGGAGCCTAGGAGCCTATATGCTTTCCTTAAGATAAAAAGTGACACCCATGAAGGTTCTCTACATGATTTGAAGACTGCACTCAAAGCTATGATCTGGGGAGAGAGCCCTCGAATTTTGTATGTGGTTTTACCTGAAGGTATAATACAGGACCCAAAAGATGGAGCAGAGTTTCAGGGAAATTGGTGCTCATTTATACCATGTTAAAAATGGCTCCAAAATAACTGGATATGTTAGTTTTCATATATATTGTCAATATACATTGTCTATATACATTGAATATAGACCACATCTAATGGATATCCTTATCATTTTAAGGTCAGTTTGTCTGTAATTTTCATTCTCTGTTACAAAGCATTTAAAAATCTTATTTTTTTTCTTCTTTCCTCTAGATTTGTTCTGCACTGTGTGTTGCTTTTTAGAAGTTAGTGATTTTTCTCATCTCTATCTGTACCAACATTGTAGGACATTAAATTTACTGTTTCTGGAGTTTGACTTACATAGAAAAACATGTACACTTTACCAAAATGGATAAATTGTTACGAATTGAAAGTTGATAGTTACTGACAGCAAGTTTAGGAGCCCTTTTTGCCCTCCCTAAATACCAAGATTTGAGAACTTATTATTTTATATAGCAACTGCTTTAGCTTTCTCTCAGAAGTTCAATTAACTGAAAACCAATTCTGAACAAGTCCAGTTAGCTTTCTGCGTTTTTAACTGAATCTTAATACTATACTAATTTGTATTGCTACGTTGTTTCTTATGCTATCTTAATAAGTAGTTTCTGAAATGAAGAAATAAGGAAAAAAAAAAAAAAAGAAAATAAAAAGGCAGTCCTTTTGTCCTGATGAAGCAGCAGATCAGTATGTTGGAATTAAACATTTTCAAACATAATCCAACATAAAAGAGTATTTTCAGATTTTTGAAGATGTCCTATTTTATCTTGCGCATCATTCACAGCTGATGTGGAGGCACAATTCTCTCTATATTTTCTCTATGTAATCATTCTTTGGTGGGGGGGAGGTATGGGATTATTATTTAAATATCTGATTTTTTCTCCTGCATATATAAAACAAATAAGATGTAACAAAGTGTTTTCATTGGAAAATATTCTCCTCCCTATTTTTTTTTTTTTTTTGGCAGCCTCTTATCCCTAGAAGTAAATTATTAGAATATTCCTCTTGACTAATTTTATGGCAAACCTGGGCAAGAGATGGTATCTGTGGTATCTGATGATCTATTCAGAAGAGTTAAAGGGGTTGGGTATGATGGTGTGCATTGGCTATAGAAACTGGCTTGCTTCAGTTTTTCTAGCCCACTGATGAGCTCTTCATTAGACTGTGAACAGCATTACAAAATAATGATATTTTGGTCACTGCACATCCCTGCAAGCAGGATGTTACCATGGCTGAATGTTACAGGCAAGAGATACATCACAGTGAAAATCATGCTTATTGCTTTTATCCTTGCAGGGAAGTAAGCCACACCTAATAAAGTATATTTTGCTGCTTAGAAGGGCTGTTTAGCACAGGTAAAACAGCTGCATCTGCTAGTACTGCTATGTACACTGTGTGTGCATCTATGTGCTTTTATACCACGGTGATACTCCTGAGTTAGCTACAGTGTTTTTGTTACGCCATCAGAATAAGAAATATACCCAAGCTAACTGTGATTAAGATGTGTCAATATTTGAATGACAAATGTCCTAGGAACTGCAAATGATTACTCCCTGAGATATTCATCTACTGTCACAGAGCAATTTCAGGGAGCATTGAGCCACTGCTTATGCTGTCTTTTGGATCAGCTAGTCTATATCAATTCAGAAGGTCTGTACCAACTGTGATCTGTAAAAGCTCCCACGATACCTTTTGTAAATAGGATCACTAACCCCAATATGCTGCCCAAATAACAAGTTCTAATAACATTCAGTCAAGCCAAATTCTCCCTGCATTCCTGTGTCAGGTATAGTACTCTTCACTTCCTCCTGTGCTGTTTTCTAATAAACCTTAGGAAAATGAAAGTTGTCAGGACTGTAAGACAGCAAACCTTATTATTTGAAAAAGAGTTTTTCCTACTTTTTCCTGTTCTTCCAAAAGTGGCAGTGCAAAAGCTAACTTGAAGTTCACTACTAGACTCAGTTCACTACTAGACTATAACACCGACTCAGATTTCAAAGTCATTAAGTTACTTAGCCCTGTTGTGCATTGCAATTAGAGTTAGGCACCCAGATATGTCTAGGCATATAGATGGAAGATAGAGTAGCTATTTTTTTATGGAAGATTAGAGTTAATAATTAGGATTAAGACATTTGTATGCTTATTAGAAATCTGTAGCCAGAGAACTCCTTTATCATCTGAATTTACAGTAGATAGCACACAACTCATCAGTACCTGTTCTTGCTTCTAGGATCCCATAATATAGCTCTTTTCTTAAAATGAGGCATGTGGGACACAACAGCTAATAAACAAATACTACTTTCACAGCAGAGTAGCAGAGATCCATTGCAGTTCTAACAATAAAAGTGGAAAAGCAAATGAAAATAATGTCTCAGTCAAGCTAATCTAAAAATTGGGAGGTCCAGTTCTGAGTTTTGAGCAGATTTGTTCATCATAATACCAATTCTGCATTATGTATTAATGTGTATTAACATAAGAGCATCTCTTTCCTACCCCAAGTCCTAGATGCATTACTTCCTATGTTCCTCTCTACATGCACTATATAAGTGAGTAAAATCACAGTTTGAGGGTCAAGATCCAGATCAGTTTCTACTCACTTTGAAAGCAGATAGTTTGAGAGCATTTAGAAGTATGTCACAGGAAAACAGCCTTCTTTGAAAAGTAACAACTAAGACTTAGTTTCCTGAGCTCCTCGGGAGGCAGAAAATCTATGAGAGAGTTGACAAGAAAGAAAAGGACAGTTTAGATAGCAAGGGGCTTCTATCTCTCTCAACCAACAAGATGTGTATTGATTTAAAAAAAAGAAAAAAAAAAAAAAAGAAAAAGAAAAAAAAAAAGATCTTCCTGGTGTTGGCAGGCAATTCTTAGCCTTTCCAGCTAGGCCATTATTATATCTAGCTAAGTCAGGTCTGCAAGTCTTGTAAGTCAAGTCTGCAAGTCTTTCCCCTTCCAAGTGTTTCTCCATGTACTGTGCCTCATGCTCTAATTTGTTCCTGTGTGAAGGACTATCAGTAATCATAGTGCTGCATAACTTGTTTCTCCTTCATTTTCTCAGGATGACACATTTAATTTTGTTTTACCTGACTTCTGTCTTTGGTTGTAATGTTAATCTCAAATATTCTCTGGCCTAATTTAGAAGCATCTCTTTCTAAGTTCTTTGAGTTTTGTCCAGTGCACACTGTATGAATTATTGAACTAGAATAGAATCCCATAATAGATTATTATCAGCTTTTCTTAAATCTTACTCAATTATGTCTTACATCTGTATTTCTCTGTAAAAGAAAGCTGAATTCCAGTAGAATACTTTATGTAAAAGTTCATTAGTATTTTTGCTCTTTCAATGTTTCCTTTTTACTGTTTTCATCAGCAAGTGTCAAGTTCTTGGTTTCATTCTCACAGAAAGCAAAGTCACTTAAAATTCTGTCATGTCTGTAACAGAAACAGGCCTTCTTGAATAAATATTCATTAAAGGTTTGTTGCATAAAATGTACCAAGTATAAACAAAATATAATGGCAGGCTGAAGTGTCAAAGAATGAAACACCTTAGTGTTTTTTTTTGGCAAGAAATCCAGGTTTCTCAGTGACTCAGATATTAGCAGCTCCAAAAGTAAGCAAGCAGTACCATATTCCTTGTCTTAATAAAATCAAGAAATTCATTAGATTAAAAATTGGCTTTACCTTTGAAACTCTCAAAGTCAATAAAATACTGCCTTTACAGACAACACACATCTGTGTTAAAAAAACAACCACCAACAAGCACAAATAATGGTATTGTAGTGACAGAAAAGGTAATTGGGAATCAGAAATGCCAAGCAGTTAGTATTTTTAACTGTGAGCTTAGTCATCACATTTTCTTTTACAAAGCCTAAATCACAGTGGTACTCTATAAACATTTTTGTTTTACACTCAAGTACCCCAACCAAAAGGTGTATTAGATTCCTGTCCCACATTGCTCCCATATTCAGTTTCAATTAAAACCATCTGTAATAAAAATTTAAAAAAATCAAGTATAATAAAGGCAAAATAAATTTTAATAGGACTGTACAGTATGAGCAATGATCATGAAATAATCTTTACATTTGGTCACATTGAAACTTTAAAATAATCTGTATTGTATATATAACATTTTAAAGTTCCACAATGGGCATTTAGGGGGAAAATATCTTGATATAATTAGTTGTTCTTGAAAGAAAAAAAAAAATATTAAATTTGTGATTCATATCTATGAGTACATTGAAATTGGTGGGAGGGAGGTATATTTATCAGAATAGCAATGAAACTCCTGATTTTATTCAGTGCTTTGAACAACAGGCAAGCAATATGGTAATAGGGAATACAAAGTTTTTCTTTCATGCTTGTTTGCAGGCTGTAACTCTTTTGTGAAGTATAATGAGGTAGAATAAAAAGGAAAACAACTGCTGATACTTTAATAACCTGTCCTGCAGAACAGCTAGAATTTTAAAGCTTTTAGGTCTGTATATCATGTGAAATTTATGAAGAATCCAGCTTTCTATCCTATTCTTTTATTCCTGTATTTTTTCTTATATTATCTTCCTGTACCTTTCAAATTAGGTTTACTCCACCTGAAAGACTGGAAATTATCCTTCCTCCCTTAAACTTTATATAGTATGTTGTTGTGCTAGTTATACAGTCCTTTGCTTAGATTGTCATCTACAGAGGTTTGTGTAGTTTTTGAAGTTCTTTTAGATGTGGAAATGCTTTGCATATTCTGCATACTTAAAGTAGAAGCACTGGATTTCCACTCCAATCTCAGCATTTATTATCATTTCATACTTGCAAGGCAAATATCTCCACAATTCACCAGGCAAGCTCTAGCTTCAGGTTTGTCACTCAAAACCAAGAAAATAAAAACTGTAATAGAAAACATTTGTTTAACTAGATTCTTCAAGAACTTTAATATGTGCCCAAGTGAGCGTCAATAGAAGAAGCTCAAGTCTATTCTGTATTTTCTCCATGAATGTGATACAGATGTCATTTGATGTGTAAATTCAAAATAGTGAAACCATTCTATATCAGAAAACCAATTTCTATAAGAAGTAAGATAAAAAAAATAAAAGGCAGAGGAGTCATTACAGACTGGTTATTTGTGGCTTCTCCAATGATTTCTTACTGTCATTTGAAACAAGGATTGAGAAAGCAGATTGGCACAGAGCACAGATGCATTAGTTCCAACATTATTTTTAGGACAGGCTTTTCATTATTAGTGAAAACATGCCTTGTCAATAGCATGCATAAAGGCATGGGTTTGCTCATGGCAGACAGCTTACTAGTATAATGGCACATCAATACAAAATAGCCTCAAGGGATAGTGCTGCAGAGACCCTAAAAGGAAAAAAAAAAAAAAAAAAAAGACTGAAGAGAAGAAGAGAAGAAAATGTGTGATTGCTTACCTGGGATTGCCAGGTAAGATTGACCTGGATGCATCATTTTACAACACAGCCTGCAACAATCAATCTCTACAGTTTCCCCCTCAGATCAACAGCATAGCTCTCGGAGCACAGAGTTGGAGGACAAATCCAATCTTATCATTTCCACCATCTGCTATAGTTAAGCCCAGTTCGATAAATCTTAAGGGTTCATTTTTTGATGTAAAGCATGCAACCCAGGAATTCAGAGTACACTACTGAGTGCTTAGAATGTTTAAACATTTTTTATGGAAGAAGGTTAAAAAAATGCAAACCAAAAAATAATCAAAATTTATAATTTCACCTTTCTTTTGTGTTGTAGATATTATCTCACTTTGCATTTGTATAATGGGGTTGTTATTATTATACCAAAATACATTAGTGAACAAGATCATGGTAAAAATGCAACAATGAATTGTATGAAAAAGATACCATGCAGATTCTTTTTGCAAGGAAAGAACAGATGATGAAGGATCCGTATAACTAAAAATGATAGGAAAGCTCCAGTAAGGGCTTACATGTGATAAATAGGAAAGTAACAAAAAAAAAAAAAAAAAAAAAAAAATTGTAGGCAATTTCAAAAAAGAAAGAGGCAATTTTGTAATATATCAAAAATTACAAAAGAATTTGAGACAAATGCCTATTTTGAGAACTGAAATGTATAGAGTTGACAAAATTCCTTCACTTACTTTTTTTCCCTCCCCTATTATGTCTTTTGTTTAATCTTCTGCATATCCTTGGGCTTTCAGAAATTCAGTTTATTCAATAAATATAGGTAACAGTGCATTTCTAACTAGGAAAATTACAAGGAAAGATGTGTATATTTGCAGTAGTAAAGAGAGAGATAGCAAGGGGACAAAGTGGTATAAGTTTCAACAACTGAGATGTGATAGTTGCAGCCCTGATATTATTTTCCCTTTTCAAATTTAAGTAGAGGTAACTGTAAGAAAATTTAAGAAAAATCTCATTCTCATACACAGATGACATTGTTTTCATGTAGTAAATATTCTTAGTAAAATTTGTAAACAAGATAATTTTAGAATGATTATTAGTAGAGTTTTGCTCAGAATCTAAAAAATCTGTAGGGACAGTTTCTGTCCTTATAGTATACACAAATAGTTGGCAGAATGTAATAGGGCAATTTTTAATTTTGTAAACAATGCATTGGATCATGTATCATTTAAGAAAATGTACATTGTAAAGTAATGCTGTCCCTCTGATCAAGTGTGGCAATGTAAATTCTACAAAAAGGAACAAGAAATGATTGCTCATTTCAGCACTACTAATCTGTTTGATTTTGAATTTTTTAGTATGAGAAGAAATATAGATCCATTTTTGTATCCTTTAATCTACTTTCTTGCTTTTAAGATATGCATTTTTTCCAGGATTTACACTTACACTATTTTACTGTTATTTTAGGTTGTACACTGATTTGGTAGCTAGTTGTGCAATAATAAATCTTATTCATTATAAAAAGAAAGAAAAAAAATCCTTCATCTGGGTCTGAAATTGTCTCTTTAGGTGGTATTACATCCCTTCTGCTCTCATGAACATCAGTTCATCAGTTGAGATGGATTATGAAGAATACCTTTTCACAATAGTAAAATTTTTTTATAATAAAGGTAATTCTGTTCAGAACAAGACAAAATGATTCATCTAACACCCCTGCCTCCCCCCAAGGTCTATGTTCAAAAAATATATCAGATTTAAATTTTCTCTGGGGTTAAAATCTCAATCAGTTTCTTTATCCACGTAAATAATTCTTCTTGTCAACACAATTATATTTTTTCTTTAACAAATCAAATAAGAGACTCAACAGATAAACAGAATTATTCCATTGACAGTTTATAGATGATGAGACTTGTTATCTGTCAAAAATATATTTGTAAGTGTACTTTTATCTCTATACAGAAAGAAAAGATTGCATGGCTACTTATATGTGCACGGTCTCATAAAGCAGTTATCTTTGTTAATACTCACTGTGGTGCACATTCAAGTATGAAGTGATATAACTGTTTCTGCAATATATTTTGCTTCAATTCTTTACCACAGAAGTGCCTGAATTCATGTGCACAGTCTTATATATATATCTTGTTTTTTCTCACAAAGAATTGGTTATCCAGTTGTTGTTTTCAAGCTGTACTTGTAATTTATAATTGGTCTGGAAGTAGTAGGAGTTTACTAGTCCATGTTAGACCATTATTTCATTACCTCAGCAACTGTTGTTCTACTGTAGACTTGAATATTTTTTTCTTTTTCATTTCATTTATTTCCCGAGTTAATTAAATATTTTGAAAGAATTCTTCTACCTTAACAGAAATCTATCTATGGAATAATTATATATATATATATATATTTAAAGGTTGGTAATACTTTTATAATCAGTAAAGTCAAAGCACTGTATGAATTGCCATTACAAGAATGTATACAGCATGTTTTCCTTACACCTAGAAATAGTTTGTGTGCCCTCTACTCTTCCTGTTTTTTTTTTCTTTTGTGCTTCTTAACACCAAATTTATTGCAGATTAACAGAAACACTTTAATCATTTTTGTATTTAACCAGCCATTCTTTTTGTTGTATCATGTATGTTATACAACTGATTTGAAATAATTGTAAAGAATAGCATTAGGTGATACTGATGTCTGCTTATCCAGAGGTATTATTTTACTTTTGGCTACAAAGGTGAAATAGATATTTGGATTTCTACTATTGACTGCTTCAATAGGAAAACTGGAAAACTAGTACCTTAGAGTTCACTTTTAAATATATATATATAATATATAATAATATATATATATAATAGCTTTAAAATGTCTTCATAAAATGGAAAATAATCCTGAACTACTTCTTGTTTCTATGACAACCTTACTGTGGTATAGTAGTAGGCTAGAGATCCTCTGAAGCTGCCAGTGACTTCATTAAATATTTTATTTTAAGCAGGCAAGATGACACTGTTTTTTACCGGATGAGCTTTTGGACTGTTGTTTTAGTTTTTGACTTTAAATATGCTGCTTTGTAGCACCTTGACTATTTAAGTAAGAAACATCAAAGACGAGAACATGAAAAATAAACAAGGCTTGACCCATGAGACTCTATGCATAGAAAAAGTAGTATTTTCAGTTGTTTTTAACTAACAGAAAAGCAGTACCTCAGACACTAATAGTTTTTCATTTCTTTGCATTAGCAGATTACTTGTCTAAAAAGGGACAACTACTTTGAATTTCATTTCATGAGGAAAATGTACTGATTCTTCAATGAGAAAAATTAGATGCAGACAAATTTGGCACTTACAGTTTTTCTATTTGCTAGTGTGGTTTTACTCTCGCACATTTATGTTTTCTGTTTTCTTATCCTCTTTTCATGAACACTCTGATTCAAACAGTTTAATATTGCTGTGCAATACAGAATCTGCAGTCTGCATGAAGAGGCACTAAAAGAGATATTGGGAAGCTATAGAGCTGCCAGGCCTTATGCCAGTGATTGCATCATTTTTATCAGAAGCATAGTGGAAAGACTCAGGACAAGTGAATGACAGCATGGCAGCTAAACATTTGTTCTTTACATGAAGTCTTGCAAAATGGAATAAAGAATGAACTTGATGGATTATGCCGTTGGAATTTAGTGTCACCACTTATTTTGAATTGAGCTCCAACAGTAAATCATCCCTGTTACATTTCCCCCACACACTCTGTGTCAAAGTGAAGAGACTAAGAGTTTGTTTTTCATTCCATCCATCCGTGCACTTTTGAGACATACAAGTAGATAATATACTCCAATTTATTTATGTACCTGACACATGCAGAGATAGGAGATTCAGAGAAGCTGAAAACTGAGAAAACATTATTGTATTTGCAGCTGAGTATTTCCAGGACGTAAGTCCTTGAAAGTATGAAATTATCCCAAATATTATAAGTACTGCTATTCTGATTTTCTGTTTTATTTGCTTCTCCCAGAATGAGCTTCATTTTTGCTAGATTTCTTTGGGTCAATCTCTATTCACACTAGATCATTGCACACTGGACCTCATTTCAGTAAAATAAAATGGTTAGAAAATACTGGAGATTTCTTTTGCCAGGTCAGCAGGTCTGTTTCTGATGAATAGCACCTTCATTTTAGGAGGTAATTAAGGTTCATCTCTAAAGGGATAGCTGTAGTACTTGTACACATTCTAGGTAATTAAAATGTACTAAAGTTTGCTGTTAGGAGTATCATGTGAAGGGTTACAATCTTGCATAAAGGCTACTTTAATCTTAAATGGCCACCAAC
This sequence comes from Heteronetta atricapilla, assembly GCA_011075105.1. Taxonomy (NCBI): domain Eukaryota; kingdom Metazoa; phylum Chordata; class Aves; order Anseriformes; family Anatidae; genus Heteronetta; species Heteronetta atricapilla. The sequence goes on along the minus strand of CM021738.1, from coordinate 7,675,027 downwards.
AAGCCATTTTAAAAAATGATTGGTATTATATGTAGTTTTCATGACCCATTTACCATTCCTTGAATGCATCTATTCATAATATTTTTTGTTGTTCCACATTAATCAAAATATGCTTGCAGGTTAATTGGTAAAGTGTGTAAATAAATGGTCATGTTGGTAATGGTCATGTTATTAATCATGGTGTTCACTCTCAGTCCATTGAGAACAGGTAGTTTTTATCTGTGTTGCTCAAGGTATCATTCACTCTCTAATTCACACCAAATCATGGGAACAAAGACAAAGAAATCCCATTTTATTAAGGCAATAAGTGTCAGAAGTTAAATATTTAACCTAGTCTCCAAAAACATCTCCATGTTTCTAATGGTTAGCTGATTTAATAGTATATCTGTGTTGCCAATAAATGACAAGTAAAAAGAAATTAAAATAGGAAGATCACCCGCTTATTTAAAGATGACTTAGCTAAATAACGGCCAAATAGAAGTTTTTTTCTAGCTTAATAGAAATAAAAATAAAGGTATCTGGTAGAGACAGGATCTCTATGCAACTTGTGCAATATCAAGAGAAACTCAGTGAGTTCAGACCACAGATCTGTAAAACCTATTGGTCCTTCAGATTAGCCAGAAACTCATTGGATCAGGGAGGCCCACTTTTCTACAGAAAAACAAATATTTTATATCTTTTCCACCTGTTCATTTGGCATTTACTCTGGTTTCACTTTCACTTATTGCACTGGCAATGTTTGGACTTCAGTATTCCAAGGTTGCCTATTAAATTCATCTTCTCAGATGAAGCAATTGCTAATTGTTTTCATGGCTTTTAATGTTCTCTTAAATAAATAAATACAATCTTTCTTAACAGGCTGATGTGATGAATGCGTAAGTGGGACAAAAATGTTTACAAAAATTTGCATGTTATAAAATAGAGCTTTTGTTGAAAACAGCAATTTTGCATTGAGATCTTGCTTAGAAAAAGCTGTTAAAATAAATAAATACTGCATGAACCACCAAAATTATATTAAAAGTAGGCACTGACAACATTCAGATTTTGAAAATAAAATGTCCAGGAAGTGAAAGTAACCACAAGAAACAAGCCAGGTGGGAATATGAAAATGTGGATGGGAAAGTATCAGATAAATATAAGCCTTTGGCCAATGATCTTTTGAACATTATAGGCATGCTTGGATTTCGGGAAGTGAACATTACAATTGTTCTTGAAATATCATGAAACTGTACCTTCAGAGCTTGATCTGAAAATGGTTTTTTGAAATCAACACGAGGGAAGAAATGGCCAAGGCAATCCAATCTCCAGAGAAATCACAGAATCAAGTCTTTAACTTTTCCTGGTTTCTTCCTTTCTTTCCTTCCTTTTTTTCCTTCCTTTCCTTCCTTCCTTCCTTCCTTCCTTCCTTCCTTCCTTCCTTCCTTCCTTCTTTTTGTTAGCATATGAAAATAAAGGTGATGAATTTTCTTGCAGAGTTATTGACAAATCCCCTCTCCAGGTTTGACTTGCAGTCAATAATATTGTCCCTATTTCACTTAGAAACAGATCTCGTAAGGGATTTGTTTGTTAATAGGCACATAACTAATCGTATTTTTTTTTTTTACATGTAATTCCTATTTATACATCTGTACCATACTTTATTTTAAAATATACATTACCAAAGCATTTACACTTTTTTCTAGATAGGTGTATTTAACCAGCAGTATTCTACTATTTGGACTTGGCTGATTCTCCAGAGATTTTTTTTAGGATTCATAGCTGTCAGTGTTTTAGGCTATCTGGTATTTTACAGTGCCTGATCACCATTTAACACATATTTTAAAACAACAGTTAAAGCTTTGATTCATGCTCTTCAGATAAACAGCAGCTGTATTTTTAATATGCATGAGCCATCTTAATATATCCTCATATATTTTTAAAACTAATTATCTCCTGAAATGCAGAGAAATCACCTATATTATGTTGCAAGCATCTAGCCTGCAAGGTGAATTTAGATAGTACCTCTTCTAAAGAAGTACATTTGATTTCACACATTTGACATAATCATATAAGATATCTGACACCAAAATGTAAATCTACAAAGTTCAGCGTGAAACACGCTCCTCTGCTATTCTTTATTCCAAAGAAGGCTATCTTCATAGAACAAAGTAAAATGAAACACGTTAATTACTTCCTCTTTTAATATGACACATAGGTCATATTTGAGACAGATTTCTGAGCAACATAATTTAATTGAAGAACTCTGGAGGTTTCATAAAAGAAATATATGAGAACTTTCAAAGTTACATTAGATATTTGACATTTGCGTAAACCTGCACACTCAAGATCACATCCTGCTTGAAATACCTGTCTCCTAAAACAGTTATTTCATAACTAGTAGTTCAGATGTAAAAATATGTCTCCCCTTCAAGAGCTGACTTTTCAAGTGTCCTGAAGTGGTTGGTTTACTCATATAATCCTTCTTATTATTCAGCCAAAGAGGACTAAAATGGGATTAAGGGAAGGTGAAAAATGAAACAAAAATTTCTGCCCCTCTGTCCCCATCATGGTTCTGAATACAAGTGTTGGTAAAATTCTGATTGCCTAGCAGGAATTCCAGAATTCTTTAATTTCAGTAGAACCAGGGCATTTTCTTGAACTTTGTGACTGGGCTAATACTTTTACTGAGAATTTCAATTCTTCCCTGCTGAATTTAGTGGAATTTTAGTGGTTTGTAAGCATGTTTCCACATAAAAAGAAAAAAAAAATCAAGATAACTGCAATTTTGGTCTTGATGTGTATGAAGCTATGGCTTTATGAAACTGCAATTTCATAAGAATTTTGTCTACTTTTTACTTAAAACAGAGGCAAATATAGTTTGCTTATCAAAATGGGGATACAGCTAGCCTACTGTCCTCCGTAAGAAACCCATAGTGCACCATTTCTTAAAATAGCTGGTTTAAAGAACAGTATCAAACTCTATAATAACAAAAGTTTTTAAATAAATTTTGTACATATGTACATTTTCATATAATGATATTTTTATGTTATGTTCCATATATTAGCATTTTATATATTTATGCAGCCTTTCATAAACAGCCTTAGCATGTAGAACCAAAATCTAAACACTGTGTTCACGATTTTTTCTGCCACAATTAAGGCATTACAAGCTGAACTTCTGCATGTAGTGTTGCATTTTCAGTTCAAAGGTTATAATCTCTTTGGTAATTGAGTTTTACTGGTTCTGCATAATTTGCATTAATTACAGTAATTAATGATAATATTACTCTGCTAAGCATATCTTCTCAGTCATGAACCTAAAAGCTCAACTAGTGATAATTCATTGGGACTATTGGAGAGGACAGATAATATAAAATGAATAGTTTACAAAAACTGCTTTTAAGTTTGTCAGTGATATATTTTAATAGGAGAAATAATTAGAGTGGTTATTGCAGAAAAAAAAAAAAAAAAAGCTTCACAATTGTTTGCTTCTGCTTTCATTATTGAAAAATAATTTAGTGTTTTTTTCATAGGCCATAATACTTTGGATGTCCAAGATCTATACTGGTCTGGCAATATTCAATGATAGAGCTAAAATTGAAGGGATGTAATGTGTTTTCTACAAACTTTTTATCCCCTTGGTATTCACAGAATCTTAAGAAAGTAATGGGCAACACAGATATAAGCATGGCTCACTGAACCTGTTGTTGTGTTAGCATCATATAGTAATGAAAATGGCATGTTTTAATTGATATGTCTTCATCTTTATTTATCTGTACCAAGCCTAAAATACCTATTTCCAAAGGAATAAACACAGATGGTCTTGTATGCAGTCAGATGGAAGCTTTCTTAAAATCTCAAATTCTTTTGAACATATCCAGAGATTAAAAATGCTGCTTCAGTATAGTCAGCTTCACCCCTAAATACATATTTACTTTTGCTTTTTGCTGCCTAAAGCATCTTTTAATCCCTCCCATTTGCAGTTCCATAATATGAAAAGAGAGAGTAACTGGAATATTTGTCTGTTGGTGATTTGCACTAGGATCTTCAGAGGGCAGAGGAATGTTAAAAAAAAAAAAAAAAAGGAAACTGAACATATCAAGATGCATGAAGAAAAATGGTAAAGAAATGGTTGAGGACACTGGGAAAGAGTACAAGATCCCGGCAGTTGATCTGTTTGAGTAATAGTAATTACAGTAAAGGAGAAAGGTAGTGAGTTAAATCTGAGTCAAGATTTTAAGTACATAAGGAAAGATGTATCAAATGAAGTCACAGAGTCTTGCTTTCTTTTTCAACTTGGTAAATATATATATATTAATTATTTTGTGGGAGCAGAATATACTGGGGGTATGAAATGCTGTTAATTCAAAGAGTTCTCTGTTAAGTCTTCACAGCTTCTCTAAAATTTTTCAAGCCGCTATGTCATAGGCTGTGCCAGTGTAATTTAGGTCTCATTCTTGATTCTACTTTTCTGTTATAAACCCATAATAATGTCTTGTTAGCTGTGTTTTATTTTCTTGATTTTCCTATGAGTTCCTTCTGCCACTTTAAATATTTAAAGCAAACATACTACCTTGGACATATTTTATATAATTATTTCATTCATTTAAGGAGAAAAAAAAATGTATAAAAATTTTGTGAAGCTGGGTCTGGTAACTAGAGCCAAGCATGATTGGAGCAGGTGCTCCATAAGCTTTTCTATACAGCTCTGCCAACAGAGCTTGCTTCAGTCCAGCCAAGCTCTTGTCATCTCATTACTGGCTCTCTCCTGGGTAGCCTGACAGTTGGGCCAGCTTCCTTTTATGCTGATAAATATCAAATTGGACTAGATTGCAACTACTTAACTCATTTTAACTTCTGAAATATATTAACCTGGAGTTTTCAGTTTAAGTCATGACCCTGTGGGCAGCATTATGCCTTAAAAGCCCTCACCTTGGTTTGGGATATCCAGCTGAGCTCAGGCCTAGGGCCACAATCCTTCTCTGGGCTGTGCTGTAGGTGGACTTGTCTCAATTTCTTGTGTGGAACTTAGACCTGTGAACTTAGAGCCTTTTCTCCAGCCCTGCCTTCTGTTGCTGCTCCTGACCAGGTCCCTGGACAACCCTGGCCCATTCCCTTGCCATGTCCAGGGCTGCTTGTCTAGTTCAGGCTCTGTGGCACAGTGCCTGTTGAAGAGGGCACAGCTTGAGCTGGCACCAACCCTCAGTTCCTACTTGTCCTCCTTCATGGAACTGTCCTGCTTCTGCTGCTCCTTGAGAGGTGCCTTTGCAGGGAGTCCAAACATTTGTTGTGATCTAGAGAAAGCTCAGAAATGCTAGGGAACATAAACACCTGTGCTTATGGTATTGAAAACTAGTATAAACTTTCTCCAAAGAGATAATGGTTTTGTTTATTTTAACTCTAGGCTGTAAGGTAACTTTCAGTAGACAAGCTTAAGTGCTCAACACAGCAACCACAAAAGAGCCCTGTGGCTCAGAACAGAAACTCAACCCTGATTCTGTCATCCCCGTCTGCTTAATTTGTGAAGTGGTTTCTTATGAGAGAATGGGTAACTAAAAGTTTTAGTGATGACTTTATAGATAGCACTGTGAACTCACCTAATATCTGTCTAGTTCAAGTTATTGGTATTAGCATCTACTGAGGAGACAGGCAAGAAGGAAAAGTGTAAGAAAGAAAGACTTCCTCCTACTTGCTCATTATAGAGAATGTATATAAAATCATTAAGATTGGAAAAGGCATCCTCTGATCCAACCATACTCCTACCACTAGTATCACCCCCTATACCATGTCCCTTTTTTTTCAGTGCCTTTAATGTAAAATAAACTCAGTCTTTTCTCTTCTAACCTCTGTGAAATCTTAGAAAAGCAATTATTAGAAGAAAAATATCTTAAGTCTTCACTGTTAAGATAAGCTTATATCTGTCTTTTGGCTGTGAAAGGACAGAGACTCTAACTGACATACATTCACACTCTCTCTCTACCTACTCTTCTTCCACCAATGCTCATTGCCTCTAGATTCAAAAATCAGTAGTTCAGCGGCCTGGATGACTTAAAGAGATAATATTATTACTTGAAAATACTGACATGCATTATGGTTCCTGTAAACACCGTATATTTGTTATTTGGCTATTAATTACACCCCTATGAAATTAAAAGTCATGGAATCTAAATATGCAGGTTTTATTCAGTCTTATAAAAGATCATATGCTCAGGACAGAACTTCAGATGTAATTGTTGTCTTGCTGCATATGTCTAGTCTCACCTTCTAATGGGAATATCCTTATTCCTCACAACAGAGAGGAAAGGGTGAAGCAAAACAGATCTCCATATTTATGTGGTCTTTCAACATCACTGGAGAAACAAGTATTTCCTAAACCGAATTTACTTTCATTCTCTGTTAAGTAGTATATTATTCGTTTAAGAAAATGCGGCTGAAAATCTCAAATGGTAGCAATTTCACACCTGCTACCCCAGACCAAAGTTTGTTAATTAGTGCAAAAACAATGTTTCTAAACTCAAGTGTTCAGAAATGCACTGTGCAGGGTCTCTAGCAGGTGTTCATCACAGGAGGTGCCTTAATGATGTTTTTTTCTTTAACTAAGCACTTTAAACCATTATATTTTAAATTCTTACCATTATTAATTTCTTTTCTGACAGTATAATTTACTGTAATTCATATGAGCCAGTGCCAAAATGTAAATGCATCCAATCTTTTTTTTTTGTTTCAATTTCCTTTTGAAGATTTCATTTTTAATCAAAACAGTCCTTCATAAAACTTATCTTCCTTTTTTTTCCTCTCCTAGAAGCCTCATCTGAAGTTCTCTGAACTCAGAATGAGATATTTCAATTAATTGTAAAAGCTTTCAATCAGCTTTCAAATGCTACCTTTGATGTGAAAAACATATATCAGTGCCTTTTATTAGTAAACAGCCCTGTAGTTGTTTTGAATGTGCATCACTGAGACCATACAGTCCCTTGTTGACTTCAGTGGTACATTGGGTAATTGAAGACAATTATTTCTATCAGGTCACAGATAACCTTCAGAGGAACTCTAGTTTTTTTGTTGTTGTTGTTTGTTTTTTTTTCTGTGTTGAACTGCTAAAAGTTAAATCCAGTAACTTAGGTATTTCAGTAGCATTTTACTGTAGCATAAATAAGGATAAAACTGTTCTTCACTAGGACTTTTTTGTTTGGTTGTTTTTTTTGGTTTGGTTTTGGTTTGGTTTTGTTTTTTTTTAAAGAGTTGCTTGTATACTCTTGAGAAAAAGCTGAAGACACTTGTAACAACTTAAAAACTATTGCACTACAATACAATGCAGCATAGTGCATTTGCAGTTGTTTTTCATGCCACAGGTGGCTAACGTGGAGGAGTTGTCATGCTAGAACCTGGCTTCCACAGAAAAAGCTGTACCTGTAAAAGTAAGAATAAATATGTTTCATTTACAAATACTATTGCCTCAACTTTACATCAGAAAAATACAATTTAGAACAATTTTGCACAGTCCTGACAACTAGGATACAGCTGGTTTGGGAATTTTTATTCAAATCATTTTTTCAGGTCTAGTTACATTACATGAGAATGTAATAAGGTATAAATAGTTTGTTACCATTGTATGTCCAAAGGAGTATAATTCTTAATTCAACTGGAAACCTGTAGTCACTTATTTGCCTTCTTGTAAAGTTATGGCTGGTATTGCTTAATACCACTTATTCAATACCTTTATTTTATCCTAAGCCCATCTGCCTTTTGCATTCTTCAGGATAATATTCTCTTTGGTATAATATTACTTTCTTCATTATTGTGAAATTTGTAGTGAAAGCCAAGAACATATTGTGTAGGAATAACTTCAGACATGTAGAAGAAATGTTTTTTGTGTCACCAAAAAAAAAAAAAAAAAAGAGAAGGTGGGGGGGTATTGAAAGAGAATATGAGAATATATTGAGAGTGGAACATATTGTTGATTTTTTTAAGGTCTTCCACTGAAATGTACATCCTTTAAAAAACAACACTCACATATGTGCCCAGGTAGGAAGATGTTTTAGATATATCAAGTTGCTAGTAAGCTTTGTCACTATTCGCTGGATTTTTTGAAGTGAACCCATCAAACTTTACAGGGCAACAGCAACAGAACACAGAACTGGCATTTCTAATGCCATTTCAGGTTAGAAAACAAAGACTGCAGAATCACTAACCTCAATAGTGTACAAAGAATAGAAGGGGAAATTCTTCACTGTACTTAAATGATAGCTGTTTTGGAAACCTATGGATTCTGGCAGTTTTTATTCCCCTATTTCTGAAGCTTGCATTTGTGACTTTCCTTACAACCACATAAGTCCTTTTAAAACACATATAGCCAAATGTTAATTTTGCATTTCATGTTCACAACAGTAAAAGTTACTGATCCGATACTTATTTTATTCTGGTAGGCAAATTAAGACAAATCCCTCTTTTGTAAGATTCTCCAATCTAAAAGCTATCTTTTAGCTTATTCTAGTTTTCTCAACAACCAAGTTGAAGGAAAAAACTAAAATAAAATGATTGGATCATTCCTATATGGTCCAAAGCCCTTAGTACTTCAATACCTTGACTATATTTGCCTTTCTTTGGGATGCATCTCATTAAGGTTTACAGTCTTCACATGATGACCCTGTCACTCAAAGATGTCTGTCTTTTTTACTTTTTCAATTACGGAGTTACTGGATTATTTGCTGAAGTATTCATCATGAAATGTTTGTTAGTTGCTGCTGCTATTAATGTTGTTAGATGAACTTGTTTTGTACTATTGAAGCTCATTCATTTCCTTTAGTCCAGCTGTCAAGTTCATCTTGTTCTTGCCAAGTACTATCATTACTTTCTGTACTGAGCTTGTCTTTTCCTAGCTTGAGCAACATCGGCAAATGAAACCATAGTGGCTCTTGGGGATAGCTGCCTTACATTAGATAATGCTTTTGCTTGTTGTGACTCACTGGTGACCTGACTTGGGGTAGGGATGATTTAGGAATGAAAGTTACTTTTTCCTCTTTTGTTTTGAGTTGTAAGGTCTCTCTCTATATTATTATTATTTTGATATCCCGTGTTATTGTATAGAAATCAGAATTCAATTGAGATAAATGGAGAAGAATGAATTCTTAGGAAAAAAAAAAATCATAAAAAGGAAAAAGTCCTAGAATACAATGACCACATATAAGCCTTGAGAATACTAAGCAGCAAAAACCCTTAAGGTGTTAACGCTTCACAGAAGGAACAGAACATTGGCATGAATCCCAGATGCATAAAATTAAAGGAATTACAAGGTACTGGTTAGATCTCAGCAAGAGCCTTGCATGCACTAATAGCCATGTGAGAAAAGCTATAATTGCTCTTGGTAGGATGAAAAACCATCTAACCAATATGCTCTTTGGCTCAAAGACTTAAATTATGAGCAGTGAAGAGTTGAGCTTTATCTTGAAAGCAGTAGGGGGGAAAAAAGCATTGGAATTTGCCTGCTTAACTGAAGTTTTAAAGTGCTCAGTGGGGTTACAATAAAATTCCTCAAGAAAGCTCTTTGTATTAGTCAGAGATGGGACAGATAAGACACAAAACTACACACATTCAGATATTCTTATGCAATTAAAAAAAAAAAAAAAAGAGAAGAAAAAGTGATGTAGAAATCGATTAATCTTAATAAACCCAAGTTGTACCTGTGTGCTGTGGATCTCTGTGTTCTTACCAAGGAACTCAACTGTTGGCAGTGAGGTAGTGAAGTATGTTTTAGAACCTGGGCTTCAGTGCTTCAGATTCAGAGGAGGTTATTGTTTATAATCTGGATTTTCATGCAGATGCCATTTAAAGAGATAATTTCCACCAACTGCTGTGAGAGCTTCTGAGTGCGGTTTAAATTAGCCAGTGGAATACAGCAACAATCAAGTCTGGATGAGAGAGTTTAATACATCCTATTGGGATATATAAAAAGCTGAATGAAGGCAAGTGGCTGGTCTGCATAGAGTGATACGCTACAATAGGGCCTACAATGTTTGCAACAAAAGAAACTGTGAATTGACCTAGTCCTGCAGTTTGCATGTAGTCTTTAAAGGGAACTCTATTACGATTACTCCTATTTATTTATTTATAATCTTAGATAATGGGGCCCTTATTCCAAGTAGGCTACCTTTAAATACTAAAAACATCAACCCAAAGATTCAATTCATAGATCTCAAGCCTCGGAGCACGGGCTGGAATGTGTCTTCAGTGTTCAGTGTTTTCTTCTGGGCTGTGTACACACTGGTACACACTCTGTAGCACTTGACTTTGCTGTTCTTGAGATCCAGGTCATCCTGAGCTGTGTCTTTGCAGCTCAAAGTCTCTGAAATAATGAGGACAGTGCTGCAGCATAAGGTGTCTTTAGGGTATAATCCCAAGGGTGTGCTAAATGTCCTAGGGCATGCTATGAGGATATGTAAGCATGTGTTGAAAGATATATGCCGTGTATGAAGCCAAATTTGATTCAGTCTTTATGAAGCATTTCTTCAAGTGAGTTATTGAATTAAGCATTGTATTAAAAGAAACCTATTAATTCACTCACAAAATGTCTGTGAGTAAACTAACTTTAATGGTGTGAAGATGATGGGAGCATCAGGGACTGTTGGTGTAGGCACACCCTACAGTATTTATTCAGAATTTTAAAGCACTGAAAGTACATTATCTTTAATGGGATTTATGTTCTTTAATGCTACAGATGCTCTTGAAAATTCCAGCTACATCTGCGCTATAATGAGTGTTGCAAAGATTACAGAATTACTGTCAACCCCAGATCATAAGTAGAACAGTGTTAAATAGTTACAATAAAATACATCTACTCCTAAACAAGAAGAGATTGTGGTTTTGTACCAGAGCAACAGAATTTGCTATATTCCTATGAATTTCCGTAATAATGAAATTAGACAGTATGTTACATTTTCTGATATGCAGGCTTGAAGAACATAAGCTTCTAATTGAAAAGGTCCATCTTTCTTGTACTGGGTAGCCCAGTACTGGAGAGAGTTCAGATATAAAGAAAGTAAGACATTTACCTGGGGTGATATGATTAAAAAAGCAATGGGTGGTTTACACAAACCATGAAAATAAAAAATAACTACATAGTGAAAACAGAAGCACTTTGAGAAAAATACCCATGCACAGCCCACATGGTGTAGAAGGCTGCACCCAAGGTACAACTGCTACATGTAAAATCTGGGCTGATTACAGACTTGGTTAGGACTCAGATGCCTGGACGGTCTAGACTATGTTCCTGTTTCTATGAACTGAGTTCACAATACTGGTTACAATGCAACCAAAGAATGTGATTGCTGTAACATCCTATACAAATCCAGGTTTGTAAATAAATCATAGTTTTTTTTTGTTGACAAATGGTGTGGTTTTGTCCTTGCAGCTACCTCAGCCCTGATTTTCTACATGACAAATACCATGTTGATGGAAAAGTAATTCAGGACTAAATGTTGTCTTAATGTGTATACAATGCCCATACTGAGGTCAGCAGGAAATTCGTAGTTGCATAGGATGATAAAATAATTTCTTGCCTAGTTCTGTGGCATCTGGTTTCATTTACAATACAAAATGACTATAGGAGTTAAGCTGTCCTTAAAGCATTTTGAAAGCATGCTGTTGTGTCTAGCAGAACCTTTTGATTTTCATCTGTTATTCTACAATTTTTAATTTTGAATTGGATTTTTGGGACACAACTGACAACTCTAAAAGAGTATTATCAGAGCAAATCTGTTCTCTGTAGCATGAACATATTTAAGCTTTCTTCGTTGTATTTCTCTATACATAAGCATGTTACAGGCACACACGACAGAACAGATTGGAATCAATAAATCTCAGGGATTCCAGCAAGTAATCATTCTCATATGTATTTTGTGCTTTTAATAGCAAGTGCTTTTTTGTAGAGGACATTCTTTTTCTAAGAAGGCATTCTTTTTCTAAGAAAGAAAGAGTGGACTGTAATTTTAGGTACTTTTCAGCATCCAAACTGATTGATTAACAGATACAAATAAAATAAAATAACAGTTGACAACTGCCATTAATTTAGAACATGTTTGGTACTTTTTAGCAAGCAATATTCATTAAGAATTGTTCCCATTCTCAACTTCTAAGCAATGTCTCTTCCCTCTTTATTTGTGAACTGTTTCCTGTAACAATCTACTAGTCATGTTCATTGCTTGTATCAGGGGATATTGATTTTTCTTCTGGAGCTGTTTACACAGCTGGTTTTTGTCAATAATAGAAAAATTATTAATCTGTGGTAACTTTTGTTAGAAGTTTTCTCCTTAAGTGAGCGACTGGGAGAAAATAATAATAATAATAAAAATAAAATAATAATAATAAAAACAAACAAAAAACCTATCATTTTGGATATCCAGTACTACTCTAAATATTGCAAAATGAAGTAATACCAAGAACAGGGACAATATGAAATTATGTGTGCTTGTAAACACTGGCAAAATGTGCTATCTTCAGGTCACCTTCTTAGTATCTGGTTTAATCAAAGTTAACTTGAAACAAAATACTCTGGATAGATAAAAGCCATCATTACAGTTGACCTTTGTGTAATTTCATTTCATGGTGACTTTTTATTCCTTCAATACGACCTATGCAATTAAAAATAGAAAGAGATAAAGGGCAATCATTTTCCTGCCAATAACCCAAGGGTCAGAATTTAAGGCAAATTAAGTAATGAATGAAATCCCAAAAGCAGACCCACAGTGGAAGGGAATTTAAGAACTAATAAAATACATCCATAAAAATATGAATAGGAACAGGAAGTACTTTGGAAAAAATTCAGCAGTCTTTCAAATAGAATACTGACACCATTAGAAAAAAATAATATTGTAAACTCATTTTCAGGGAAGCAAAATTTGCAATCTATTTGAAATATTCATTCATTCTAACTTTGGGTGTTCTGCATGTAGAGATTTGGTTCATAGTTTTAAAAATTGATTTTGAACATCAAGAAATGTACATTTTGTAACAATTCCAAGTTAATGTGGTTTTCCTTGACATCAATAGTTAGATGTTATCAAGTTCTGTTACAAATGTACTGTGCTTGTACCTACAAGCCCTAAGCTTTGATATTTTCCTTACATAGAGTAAGCAGAGAATAAACACAATTTTTAGCTTGAGTCCTAGGAAATATTGACCTCAATTTTAAGCCATGCAATGTAGCTATGAAAAATTTTAAGGAAAATGTTAATATATTCACTACCTGTTTTTATGTGTATTTTTTTTTTTTCAGAATATATTCCCTTATGCATGATTAGCAGAGTTTACAGGGCAAGTAATAGCTAGTATCAAAAAAAGATGTATTCCTTATTAAGTTAAACTGGTAGAAGAAAAGGTATGTAGCAAAAAGTGATGATATGGTTATGACAAAATGACCTTAATCATCAGGTTCTTAGCACAGACGGAACAGAACATCTCTGTGTGAACTGTCTTCACTGACAATATAAGAGTATAACTGATTTTATATTTGTAATTCTAACATGACTGTATGGGTGCAAGTTTGATATTTAGTGAAGTTTAAAAAAAATCTATTCAAACCAAGTTCAGATCCTGGAAGTGGTAAAGCTAGCTCATTTAAACTAAATTAGGTAATGCTGAGATTTGTTTTGTTAAATTTCCTGAAGTTCTCTGCTAAATAGATTTACTGCTTGATATTCAACTTGCTATTCTATAGAAATAGCACTGTACTTTCATATGTATTTGCTTGCTAAAGGTACAGATGCATTTAAACACATTGGAGCAAATTCTCACTGAAATTTACTGGATTGTATGTTCATATGTATCTAATGACAGTTTGACATTTTATTTACATTTTCATTTATTTAAATCTTCAAATCATTTAAAATCTAGACATAAGGTACTTAGGCATTTTTCAAAATTTCTCATAGGTTGCTCAAGTACTTAATTTTTCCTTTTTCACTTACAGGGTAGGTCAGGGTAGTTCTCATGGTACCTTTTTGGCAGAAACCAAGGCTTGAAAGAGTATAGCAAACTGTTGATTTTCTGGAATGCCCAAAATTGTCAAGATTGAAAGATCGGGGTGGCTTTGGTAGCGAATGTCTTGAGTATATTGCTTATTTTTGTTGTTAAGTGGAGATATTGGCTGAATTCATTATGTGAGCCTCCCAGCAGCAATCTTTAGTGTTAATACCTTTCCTATGGAATTTTCTCATGCTGAATTGCTTTAAAGAGATGTCATACCTATGATACAGATTTGCTGGGAACTGGGGTCTTCAGAGTGGCCTTGATCAGATTGCTCTAGCCGTGAATATGTTCCTTAGGTCTAGTGTCCAATGTGTCTGAATTAAATCTTACTCTAGGGAACTTTTATTTCAAGATATTTTCTATGTGTAACCTAACATTTGCTTAAGGAGAACAGTGTCAAAGACTGATACATGGTTTTCACAGAGACATTTAAGCAAAGTTCCATAGCACAGTCAGCTGGACACCACTAAAGACGGTATGAAATAGTAAAAGGTGCAAGCATCCCAGCCCTTGATCTGTTGCCTGCACAGTTATGCTAGTAGTAGAAGTGGACCATCCTGCAGACACAGCTGCAGTAGCTTCAGGTTCTGTGTCAATGAAAATAAAATAATGATCCCAAAGGCAGATAGTTAAATGGCTTAAAATATTTTCCCTTCAGTACTAAATTACGAAGTATGGTAACATAATAGAAAATTAGTAATAGAAACTACAATTTTACTTCAGTTAATCTGAAGCCTGATTTTAGAAACTAAAGAAGTTGTCATATGGAAGTTATTTCAGCTAATCCCATGAAAGCTTGGATGGTCTTTGAAACTGAATGTATAGACTGAAATTTCCTTAATGAATAATGAGTATTCTATCCCCTTTTTCATTTACCTAATATGATGTGAGGTCTTTTTACTTATATCAACTTTTCTTCAGCAGTCCTTGTAAAGCCCTATTAAGAAAAGTTCTATTCAGGAGCTGTTCAGAAGAAATAATTAATCTAGTAATCTTGATTTTTTTTTTTTTGTCTTGATCTCATAGCTCCCTTGTTCTTTGCATCTGCTTTTTATTCTTTAAGTTGCATCTGATATTTGAAGTAGTACTATTCACATATTTCCAATATTCACAATGTAACTGTTTTCTCCCATATTCAGCTGAAATGTGTTAGTATATTTTAATGGGACATCTTAGAAGATTCGCAGTTGTCCCAACTATCTGTACCTCCTGTGATGTACCAACTAGATAATTACTGATTGCTGTCTTCAGCAAATCAGAGATCTATGTTACGTGACATATTTATTAAAATGTCTTTTCTCTAAATCTCATGACCTGATACTTAAACTCCAGCTTTTGACAACATTGTCCTTGGGTTTTTTATACCCTTGTTGTGTAACCATAAATGACACAGCATGACACAGCTTAATCTTTAGACTATGATTCAATCATTTCTCAACTTGGCTGTTTTAAACAGAACAGTCAAACAGACTGTGAACTCCTACCAACTTGTCTGTCTTTCCTTAATTCTTACAACAGGGTGTTATTCTATTATTACTTCTGCTTTTTTTTTTTTTTTTTTCCTGTTTTCTAGATCCTACATTCTTCTGACTATTGTTTTTGTTTTCTGCAAAGAAAGTCCACCAAGGTCCAAGGAAGTTATCAGTGCATATAAACTACAAAATCTAGTATAATCTGTTCCTAAAAAGTGAAAATAAATCTTTATATATATATATATATATATATGATATGGAAATTACATCTTTCCTGCTTCAATTTATCTCTTTCCCAACTATATACCATTCATATATCCTATCCATAACTAAATCTAAAGGAGAGATGTTTTCAGCTTTGAAATTAATACAAAAGTATAAGCATAATTTGTTGTTGTTGTTGTTTTTAAATATATACAGCAGCTGCATTACTTCCGACTTACGCCACTGTATCTAAGACTAGAATGCAACCTGCAGCTTTCCCAGCAACTCTGATTTGACATCTCTGCATAGGTTATCTCACAATTTTTGAGTAGACCATATGGTCTTTGTCATGGTTTGTCAGAGTGCTGTGGTGCTAATCTACCTTATGTTTCTACAGCTAAATGTAAATTAGTTTCTGGGTGTTAATCTAGACCTTAAGGACATTCCAAAGACAAATTTTACAGGTGGTGTGAATCCGTTAAGTAACTGCATGTAAAATACAAAAAAAACCGATTATTTTGTTTATGTACCTATCAATTGTTCTGCTTATTAGAGGAAACTTAATTGTATCAGAATACCATTTCTTTGCAGAATAATATGGTATTTGATCTAATAAATTAGCTGGAATAGGCTACTGTAAGTCTATTCAATTCTGCTCTTCTACCAGCAGAGGAAGTAACAGTGGTAAGTACCATTGTAGTCACAATTATATGAAATGGCACTGCTATAAGACAAAAGTTCTCACTCCTGTAAGATAAAACTCACTCCTGGTGGAGTGAGTCTGGTTATCCAAGCCCTAAATCATATGATTTAGATTCATTTCAAAGTCATGTTATTAGATTTCTAAAAACTGATACATTGGGAGTTTTCTTTCAAGTCAAGTTGAAGGTCAAGTTGAAAGTCAACTTTTTAATACTTTTATGGAATATTTTACAATATGTTATTGTAATCCCAAAGTGAAGAAAAGATGTTTTGGGGCCTAAACTCAAGTACCTTTTCCTACTGTGGGGAAAAAAAAAAAGGACAAAATAGTAGGGAGAAAAATACCTCTATGCTCTCCCAAGATCTGGAAATGAACTGTCTAGAACATAGGAAGTGCTTTTACTGCTTGAGCTGTGCCATGCACCATAGGTACTGGAGAAGCCATCAGACTTAATCAGCAATCAAGATGTATACTGAATACACGGAGAGCAATTACATTATAATAATAAATTAAGGTCATTTGATTACAATAAATTTGAATAATTTAATACCATTATAAACCAATATCGCATACCTTTTGAAACATTCATTACAATAGATTGTTTATGCTCTGTAAACCTATCATACAGTATGAATATTAACAGCCTCTGTGTCCCAGACAGCTAGACAGCAATTACAACTGATAATTTTGAATGTAATATTGAAATAATGTCCTTAATTGCTGTGAGGTTTTTATTGCAGTGAAGATACAGAAAACATTTAAATTTGTAATTATGAATTACAGAAATGTATAGCATACAAGACAGTTTATCTGTAAGTTAATATTGTTAACCAAATTGAATTCAATAATTTTTGAGGAGTAGCAGCATTTTTCAGCCTCTGTTGGTCTGCTTTAAAAACAAATAGAAGCGTTGTGTTTGGCTCTAAGACAAAAACAAGGAAAAATGAACAGTGATAGTATGTTTAGTGACTTTGAGGTTTATATTCAGCTGAGGTCTTTGATAGAATTTTTGTATTTCTAAGGTTCTTACTGTGTTTGGGCCCAAGGCCATCATTTTGGGGGGGGAAATGGTGGGGGGGGGGGGGGGCATGGATGGAATAGTACAATTTGTTTCCTTGAATTGTTTTGGATACAAGCTGCTTTCGACAGAGATAGTCTTTATGCACTACAGAGTGGCTCAATGTATGTTGGTATAGTGTAATAAAAATGAACTAAGTTTTTTTTTTCAAATTTCCTCAAATTTCCTTCATTTATTGCAGCGTACAGTTTCAGAAGATTCCTGACAGAGTCAGGACAGTTGATACTGAATAATTTTTATGTTGTCTATTCATGAAGTTCTGTTGATACATGGAAAATTGTTTATATTTCCTTCATTAAGCGCTCCAGAAAATTCAACAGGATACTTAGTTCCTTGGCTTCTTTTCACCCTTACTGGCTTCATGACTGCAGATGTTATAATGGTAAAAGAGTTGTCATTTGTTATCCCAGGAACATATAAATATTTCATTTGGGTTCTACTCCATCTAAAGTTAGAGGAGAAAATAACTATATTTTAGAACCTAGGCAGATATACTGATCTTGGTCATTTGGGTCACTTGTAAGATTTGCTAGATATGGCTCAGTAAGGCATAACAT
The DNA here is from genome assembly GCA_011075105.1 of Heteronetta atricapilla. NCBI lineage: Eukaryota > Metazoa > Chordata > Aves > Anseriformes > Anatidae > Heteronetta > Heteronetta atricapilla. Next base: position 7,657,012 of record CM021738.1, on the reverse strand, counting down.
CAGAAGAATACATTACCTATATGCATTTCATTACTGTCATTGACTTATAGAAACCAGCATAACAAAGGTATGTTCCAGGTATGAATCTTAGCTACTTCTGGCAGCTGAATGATACGCAGTGTGGAATATCAGGACCGTTGTAATAAGCAGTGGTCCCACCATACATAACCCAATAAACATGCAAGTGAACAGAGCTAACAGTTATGAAAACCTCAGAGAATTTTGGAACCTGAGAAAAGATGAAAGGAATATTACTTCCAAATATATGATGTCTCTAAATGAATCTGTTATACAAAAAGGCAACTAGAAAGATGCATCTGTCTCACTGTCCTAGCAACTGCATTGTTTTTAGTTTGTCAGTGCAGTAATCCATCTTTACAATAAGTATTTCCCAGATACTTGAGTTCTTTCTTAACTGTTACAAGTGTTTAAATTGACTTTGGAACTTTAATAGTGCAATAACTAGGTCTCAAAAAAAGTTGATATGACCAGTGTTAAGATCTGGAATGCTTTTCCTGTCCTTTCTGGCTTCTAAGGATTTAGAAAGGTAAAAATAGAAAGGTAAAAGTAATAAATATCATATCTCAAGCTAATATTAGGTTTACAGTATCCTATAAGAGAGTATCCTTTATAAGTATCCTATAAGAGAGAAAGGATGTAAGTGCATCAAAGAGTAAAGGAAGGTTCCCTGAGAACAGGGAAATACAGTGATAAGGAAGATTAGTTACAATAAGATGGTTAGGAAGATGCTCAGCCTTTTTATGTTGCCATTTTCACTATAATAATTTGCCAGTTTCACCTCCCTTTTCCATACTAGATTATTCTGTAAGGACAGCTCTTTGGCAGAAACATGGTTTGACATAACTGTGCAAAGGAAGGTGATCCAGGAGTTGAGATTGATAGGGAGGCAGAGGCAGGGCAGTGCCCTTGCTTACAAAGATGAAGTCCCACAGTTCCTGAGTAAGGCAAACAGCAAACCTGGTGAGGGTATGCCAAGACTTCAGTGATCACCAAGCAGTCTCTGGTGACAAGGCAGCTCTGAGGTTAAGCCTGAAAGTAGTCTGTGGATCAGGATCAATGAGGTATGTCATACAGGATCCCAGGTAGCCAAACCTTCAGAATGTGGAAGATTCCCTGACACTAGATCATATTAAGTTAAGACAAGTACATGCCTTGTTTATGTTTGGTCCCTATATAATAACAATAACATATTTTTTCATGTACTTTAAGAGTTCATCTACAAGTGCAGGAAAAATAATATTTTTATTAAGAAGTTCACAATGCTGTTAGCCAGCCAACCTCCTAATTCTTTTGTAGCTGACTGCCTAACAAATCTTACACAGGTACAAAACATACATGCATACAAATGTGCAAGTGTGTAAAACTTTTTAAACATATAAAAAATAGAGCAGACTGATTTAAGGACAAGTTCTCTTTCCCAGGTTAGAGGTTTTGAAGCTATCTTTTCCCCTGAGTGATTCCATTATCTTTGCCAACCATTTCTTTTTGTTTATTTAATTTGTCATTGTTTTCATTTTACTAACAATATTTTTTTCTATGACAAGTGTTGTTGCTATAACAATCTCCTCTGGTATTTACAATGGAAATGTACAGTAGGAATACGATTCCCATCCCTTTTGAATTATTTAGCTTTTAATTCTTTATTAAAAAAAAAATATCTTTCCACAGTAGTAATTGTATACAACTCTATTACTCTGTGTAATCACATTAAAACACAGTTCTAGTATAATTACACTTTAATTTTAATTAAAAGCAAGATGAAGAGTACATCTGATAGACTGCATTGGATAAGGTTGAGAAATAAAAGAATGAATGATGTCCTAGGCAGTAAAAAGCAATTGCCTATGCTTATTTATTTATCTATTTATTTATTTATTTTTAAAAATAACTTTTCCAGTAGAAAAGTCTTACTTCTCAAGGAAACAAGCATATTGTGGGCTGATCGACTTAATAAATGTAAGGTGATTTGGACAGATCCAGTAATAGAAGCAGTTACTTAAATGAAGAAATCACATTTAATTTATGGGAATTTTGAGATCTTTGTCAATGCTGGTCTGAGATCACAATAGGAGTAGTGTCTGAGTAACGCTTACTTTAACATTGTAGGGAAACTATCAGCACTGTCACCTGTCAGTTACTATAATAGGTGTAGCAAAGAATCTTCCCAAAACCTGAGGGCACTTGAGTATTTTTGTATTATCTGCTATTATTTGATAAAAGTCAGAAGTGACTTGCCACTTTCACAATCTTTTGCTCAACAAGACATGGTGATCGACATATATTTATGCATCAGACTTGCTTCTTGACTATATATATGTATCACAATATATGTTAGGTCATTAACAGACCTTAGTTTGGATGCCATTTACAATTATTGAAATTTAAATTAGTATTTTATTTTTTTGTTTATTTTTGCTTTAGAGGACATTTCTTTGTGCTAGCTACAAGCCCTAAATACGTAACAATTGAAGAACAGCATACACAAACAGCAAAAAAGATCTGGGACTAGGAATACACAACAAATAAAGGAGACTATCTTTGCAGCCTAGAGTACAAGTAAATAAATAACCAGACTGAAAATCATTTGCCCAATATCACATAGCTATTAAGTAAAAATAAAGAAGTGAGCTGAGAATTCTGTATTCATATGTAATATTTGGTCATTAAATGTGACTTGAATGTTTTTGGTATTATCAGCCAAGTCTTCAAATATATATATATATATTTTTAAAGGTGGAGAGGTTTTTGGTACAATCCAGTGTACCTCTTTAGCCCTACTACTAAAGGAACATAAGCTAGGTATGAAAACAAAGAGAACTGAAACTTCAGAGTTCAGTATTGTACCCTGAATATGGGGTCTGTTCTGGAGTTGGTCAGTCACAGCTTTAACAAAGAACACTATTTGGGATCTTGATACTTTTATTTTTTTAGTCACTTTAAGACTCTGCTGTCTTCAGCATATTTAAGGATAAAACAGAATGGGTGTATTTATTAATAACATCTCTATTTTATGGGCTAGGAAATGAAATACTGGAAAAGTCTGATGTTTTCAGTTCTGAGTAAAAAATCTCTCCCAAATATTCTTGAATACCTGTGCACACCTCTCTTAGTTATTTACTTAGTTTAAGTAATCTGATCAGTGTTTTAATATATACTCTGACAGTGTTCTTCAAAGAAAATGTCATTCAGAATGTATTGTTCTCATATTCTGATCTTCTGAGTAACATTGGTCATTACATTTCACTTACTGATCACAACATGTGATCTAAAAGGTAGTGGCTGAAGTAGTAGATACATTGTTTTAAAAGGGGCAGCTACCCCAGAAAAGGAATTAACAAGAAGCTCATGTGTTAATTTTAGATGTTGTGGTCTGTATAAAGGTCCTACCCTTGCCTTACCTTAACTTATGTTACCCTCTGATGACATATTTATGCAAATATAACTGAATTGAATGAAGACTCAATATCGCTTTATTATAGGAGTCATAGAAAATGGTAATAAAAGGGACATATTGTGCTCAGTTACTTTGCAATATATCTTGGAGTTCTCACACAAAAATAATGAAGATGTTCTGAAAAAGGCAGTTTCTTTGAAAACTAGTTTGGTAAAACAAGATGTCCTCAAGCACAAATAGTTAAATAAAATTAAATCTGAATACAATTTCATTAACACTTGTCAGATAGGGAAAGGAAAAAAAAAATCCTCATTTGCAGGAAGTACTAAAATATACAGACAATGAGACAATTCTAGTAAATTAGCATCTCAGTTAATTTGTTGACAAATCATCTCTTCAGTAACTGTTGAAACTGAAAGCGTTGACAGCCTATTATTGAAATCTCCATAGGATGTTAATGTAGAGTCGAGGGATTTTCTGTTGCTGAATGACTTCCTTAAGTCAGAAAAAATGTCTGCTTCCATACTGTAATTTTTCAGGGAAGTATTCTTTATCATTAAATTATAAGTATACAGCAAGAAGCCCTCTGGTAGAAGAGTTTAAATTATAAAAGGTTATGTTAACATTAGCCTGAGATCTGAGTTTCTGAGCAATGGGATAATAGAAATCTATAAAGTTTTACCTTGTAACAGTTAAATCTGATTCTATGATTACTAATAGGAATAGTGACCTTTTTAAACATATATTTGTGAGATAAATACATGATAACAAATGCTGGGATTGTACAAAATGGGCCTCTAGGCAAAGGAGAGCTCAGTAGTGTGAAATCCAAGAATATTTTTCACAGCTACTTCATTAATTGTTACTTTTTTTTTTTTTTTTTTTTTTTTTACTTTACCATTTTGCAGCCCAAGCCACTGTTCTAGATATTGTGTAACAGGGAAAAAACAACAGCAACAACAAAAACTACCACTGTTTGACACTGTTAATAACTGTTTGACCCATATTAATAACTATAATTGCTACCTTTTCCACTTTCATATTCATCTGTTTCTTTATTTTGTTGCTATATATCTTTTGGATTGCAACCCTGACAGGAAACCACAATGTAGGAGCTGTGTCCTTAACTGAAATTCATTTGATTGAGAGGATAAATAGATCATAGCATCAAAATTCCCATTTTCTGCTACATCGGAGAGAATTTCTAATTAAGACTATTATTGTCAAAACACTCTTCATTTTTCCCATCTTAGAAAAATATGAAATGTTTTTGATGTGTAGAGAAAGTAGAATTTAACAGTATATGACACTCTAGCAATGCAAGACAGTTATGTGCTGTATAAAATTTAGATACTGGCAAATTTAATCTAAGTAGCCTCCAATTTCCCTGTTAGATTGTCTGCTTTCCAATTAAGTGTATCTGTATACTTGTAAAGAGGTAAAAGTAAAATTTCTGGATATAGATTATTTTCAGTTTAATATAAAAAAATCTGGGACCCTCAGCTGAAGTTCTTGTATGCTGATTTAAGTTCAGTGGCTATTCTGACATGATTTTAGTAGTTTAGATTAACATATATGATCATACTCCGACTCCTTTGAGCTCTATTTTATCCCTTATGTTATATTGAGAAAAAAGACTCCTCTTCAATGCATTCTGGCCTTTATATGTGATGTGAAATTAATGTATTTTATATAAAACTTAACACATGAAAATTACTTAAAGTACAAAATCCTAAAAAATTACAAATAATGTGTTTGAATGATTGAACAGTGAAGGTTATTGCATTGTAGATGGTTGAACAAGCAATATTTTATCTCTGAGATTAATAACTTTCCCTTCAGAGAAGAAAAAAAAAAAAAAGAAAAGTTCAGAAGCACTGGTTTTAATTAAAGATTGTTGTAGTCAAAACAACGATCAACAGTGTTCAGATTTCTCTTAACCATAGGACTACTTAAGAAAAAAAAGCAAAATAAACATAGTTACAAACAGGATCGATTCTTTTTTTTTTCCCCACATGTACCAAATGTATTAAATGCCTAGGAAGATACTTTGTGGATTATAAAAGATAAAGAAAACAACAACACTAATTTAAATTTTTTAAATTATGATTAAATAATGCCTAGTATTAAAACTTAAACAGAAATTTGTGTACCAACATTACAGGATGATGAGGTTTGAGAGACTCTAAAACACATTGATACTGCTATTTTTTTTCTCTTCTGAAGTTACTAAACCAACTGGAAAGTAATCTCCACAAGAGATCAATACTTTCCCTCAGTGTGCTGATTGAGTTAGCCTTCCAAACATAGAGAGAAGAAAATAAAAGCAAAAGACAGCTAGCAAATCCAGCTAAGCCACAAATGAGTCAACATGTCCATTAAGATGCATTGACTTTCCATCTATTTACATTTAGAAGTAAGTACATATTGCAAATGGGAATTTGTTCAACAGGTGACATTATCCACCACACTAACATACAGCAAATTCTTGTACACTATTTCCTGAGACTGCTGCCATGAAACAATTTTAACTGTCTTGGATGCTATATGACCAAAGTAGCATCTTACCAGGAAGAGCACTATTAGTAGGTCAAACATACAATTTTGTGTCTGAACTTTGAATTGGATATTTTTACCTGCTTCTGTCCTCCCCTGCATTTACAGAGGTGTCAAACTCATAAATGAGCATTTCATCAGGATGTTTTCCTGTGTTTTCTCAACAGTTGGAATATGTTAATGTAGTTAGGCATCTTATTGTCAATTTGTGTTATAACAATAATATACCAATTACTATACCAACAATACCAAATCATCAGTAAAAAAGATAGTATATCTCTATACTATAGATAATATATCTCTATGCTCCTTCAAAAGATAGTATATCCTTATTTCTGTATGTAGACTTGTTTATCCAAGTCTCTTCTATCTGCAACTGCTTTTATCTCATGGTTCTAAAACTTTTATTAATGAAAAAATATAGTGATCTAATTCCACAGAAATTATACCACAGTATTATCTTTCTAGAAAAAATAGTGGCTTTGATAATCAATGGTTCTTTCCTATTAGTATGCACATATAGCAAGGCCGTACATTTACAGTGGCATAGGGGATGCTCCACCTTGTCTGAAGTTAAAGGTTGGACTAGATGATCTTAGAGGGCTTTTCCAAACTGAATGATTCTATGATTCTAATTAGTACCCTCTATATAGTTGTCACATGGGGTCCAAAACCCCAAAAGCCATCCATATTCATCCATTATTTGATATCAACAAACAGATGTATCACTCTCAGAAGGGCTGGTAAGTAAAGGAAAAAAAGTATTGCAAAAATAGTTCTGAGCCTCATCTCTTTACACAGTGTAGATATTGCTAGTGTTTCTGTATTGCTCATACAGATAATCAGAACTGCTGGGTTGTCTTCATGTATTATGGCCCTGAATCATTCTGAACTATAAACAGAGGCCAGGGATCTGTCACCTGTCCTGACACAGCAGACACGGCATTCACAAACCTAGCATCAGTCCCAATGCCCGTTGTAGGAGCTGAGTCTTGTCACATAATCTGAAGTAGGATGAGTCCCCTTCCCTTTTAATGAAAGCTGGTTATCCTGGCTGGATGGATAGTGATGAAATGCCATGCTTCATGAACTAACCAATGAAGTGATTACAAGTGGCTTAATTTGAATGGTGAATTACTTTATTTCCTAAGAAAATGAGTAATTGGCTATATATGCTCAACTACCACCCAAAATCCAGAAAAAAAAAAGTCTTGTTAATAATTTCCTCACTTCCTTAATATTCACATTTAGCGAAGCAATGAAGTACAAGTAGGGTTGAAATGAGTAGCATTTACCGAAGTTACATATGCTTCCCTGGACATTCTAGTGTGAAGGAGAGGAAAGAATATGGCACAGGAAGAGGCATATGTTTGAACTGACCTATGAATATAAGTGATGTAATAATTTCCCACTAAAATAAAATCTGAAATAATACTATCTAATAATCATTGCTAACATGCTACTAAAAACAGACAAACAAACAAACAACAACCAATTCTCATATTTGCCTTACAGCTCACTATATTCTAACTGTATATTGAAATTTATTGTAGGATATTATTTGCTTGTCGGGGATTTAATGGTTTATGTATAGATAATATTTCTTCCAATAGTACAGTACTTCATTTATTAGGTGAAAGAAAGATAGAACAAACTAAGTAGTCTTAAATAGTTGAGAACTTAAATGCAGTACTTAAATGGGGACACAAATAAGATCAGAATAGCTGCTCATTTTTGGTGGATTATTGTTCTAAATGCTTTATTTTTAGATAAATTATTCATGTATGATTGTGGTCATCCTCTCTTTGGTTCTAAAGGTTGAATATTATCTAATAATTAACCTTCTTAGTTTTCCTCATTGATCATTGCATAGTGTTTCGTATTCCACCAGCTCATTTTTACCTTTTCTTGAATGAGATGCAGACATATCAGGGCAGTTCACTGTAAATAACAATTGCATCGTAAATGATTTACATCTGACAATGTACTTTGATATCTTACAGAATCGCTGTCATATCACCAAGTAATGTGAGAAAAAAAAAAAAAACTCTTTTCTACAAAGTACACCTTAATTGATATATTTTCTCGGATTTCTGCTCTTACTGTGCCTGGCAAACCCTTCCAAAGATACATTTTTGAGCTTCCCAGGTAAGAAGGGAAAAAAATATTGTGATATAACTGGCCTTGCAAAATTTTGCGATTATATTTGGTTCTGTGGATCACTTATGTAGTATCCTTAGCTCGTCTACTGGCCAAAACCACCTTGAGTTTTTGTAATGCAGGCAAATATACTTTGAATAAACTACAAAAATAGCCTCATCTTAATAGGGAAAGAATATAAACTGATCCTGCATTTAAGAAATAACTGGATTTGATATTCTGTTAACTAGACATGCATTAATTAAATGGAATTTTATTTTCTGTCATTTAACTAAGAAAAAAACACACACACACACTTCTTCCTACTTAATTGATGTATTGGTGTAAAGTATTCTTGCTGGGTATCTTGCAGATTAGAATCAAGAATACACTTCTGTTGCTTTGAAAAACATAACACAGTACTTTATTTTTTTATATTCCTTTTCTACTGAGGTTATTTCTTCCAGCTATCTCACTATGTGTACATACAGTAGAAGGTGCAGGCATTACTTACAAGCAATACACACTATGTACAACTAGCATTTTGCATGTCCAGTCAGGTAGGAACAGTATCATTTTCTTCCAGGTAAAGCAAATTAAATAAGTGCACAATTCCCTTAACCCAGTTTCACTATGAGTTAATTTTTTCTTCTCTGGAACTGAATAAGGGAATACATCAAATATGTTGCACTCAGTTAGAAGATGGGTTGATTAATTAATTGGCTATGTGCATGACTTTTGCATTTCTTGGCTGTACAATACAGTGAGTGAATTCTGTGCCTTTTCATACAACTGTGCTCCAAAACCTTTATTTAATTTTCGTCTAGGCCATTTGGATGTGGAAGAAATATTTCCAGGCTGGGTGGCTATCTTTTATTATTATTATTATTATTTTTCCCAGTAATTCTGTAATACATTTTAGAGAATCTCTGTATGGATAGATACAGCCTTGAGTTCATTTTGCAAGACATGGTGGTGTGCTAATGTTGCTTTAGCACAATGGTGCTTTAGCACAATGGTGCACTACTCTGACTGCACTGTTTCTGATGTAGGAGTATAGATCAGTAAAGTACACTTTGATTCATGTCCACATGCAAAACATGATTGCAGAAATTTATTCAGTTAAAAATCACTAGTTTAGGACCAGGACTGACTAGAAAATGAGATCTCTTTTCAAGGGAAACATCAGTGTTTGGATACTTATTTTTGTTACAACAGAAAGTGAGTCTTTGATGGTTTTAGGGATAAAGCACACAGAACACTTTAGAGTACTGTTTAGAAGACAGGAAAATTGTGGATTTGGTTTGTGCTCAAGCTGATTCAATACAGTACCTTAAATCTGGAGCTCAGGTGCTCCAGATATGCTTTGATATGCTAAGAAACGCTGTTTACAACTCAGTGATCTATTCCAACTGAACAGAAAGGATTAGGTGACCACATCTAGTGAGTCCAAGAACTGAAAGGATTTTAAGTTATCACTTTTACCCCAAGAGCAAATTGTCTCTTTGGCCAGTTTAAAGTTGAGAACAACATGTTCCTCCATCAGTCCTTAGCTCACAGCAGAAGTCTGACCTATGTTTAAGCCCGTAATAGCAAGATGCCCTTTTTTGCTGAAGTTATTGTCACACAGAGATATAAAATGACTCTTCTTATGAGGCAGCTTACTTTTAATATCTGAAAGCTTCTCTTTCTCTCTTTTGCCTTTTATTACTACTTTCTGTATTTTAAAAGGGCAAAATCTGAGTTTTGCATTTCAATTTCAGCCTGTTGCAAGTGCTTGTGAGATGATGCACAAGCATCATATTTGCTTAATTTGTATTGTAGCATACATCTTCCACTTGCAAGTGCCCCCAAATTGTATTAGTTGTTTAATGAAGTTGACAGGAAACCTAGTTTACAAATAGTAGTAGTGTTAAGAATTTTCAGAATTAAGACATGGAGCAATTTTGTTATATTGAAGTGCATGCTACCTAGTGCTTACTGGATGAAGTAGGCCTAATCAAGTTTGGCTCATTGCCAGTATGTACTGAATGACTTGTGAATTGGAGAACAGGAGGATTTCAAGTCTGCATGTGGAATGAAAGCTCTTTTTACTGCTTTGAAGTTCCCTAAAGAAAGTAAAGCATGGCAACTGAGAGTCTTCCCTAATTTTAATGCAATGTTCAGATCTGTAATGTTAAAGTTTTCTTAAATCTAAGGGACTGGTTAAAATCCATAACAGTGTCATCCCACAGATAATTCAACTAGGAGCTGACAGTTCAGTCTCCAAGGAAGAAAAACTTGTTGAGTACTGTCATTTGAGGTGATCAGAGCATTTTGATCTGTTAGACAACTGATGATTTGAGAGAATGCAAAGGAAGCTCTTGTGAAATTAGAAAAAGGTTAAGGATGGAGAAACTGATAGGGAAATTTTGAGAAAGGAATTAGATATGTTTCCACTGTGGAGGCTAATGGAGACTTGGTAGACTTGAATGTACACTTGTAAAAGCTATACTTTATTTTGTTACATGAATCTGCTCTTATCTTGATGTTTCTGATCTGGGAAAAAGGAGCCACAGCTATCTCCTCTAGATTAATAGAAGTGAAATGTAGCCTGGGGGAATGAAGGAATGGCTTGACTCTCAAAGGCAAAAAGTACAGCGCTAGAGAGAAGAAATGACCTTGTATTAGAGAAGTATATATATGTTTTTATTGTGCATTAATAAAATATTTATTGACTGGGAAGAAGTAAGTTGCTAGATTATACTGAACAAGTAGTTACCATGCTTGAAAAAGGGATACTCTTTAGTGGAAAGTCAGTTCATACATATCTAATCTAATATCAGAAAAATGCCCAGCACTTTCATGTAGGTCAAGAAACCAAATGAAATTTGGATTCAGTGGGATAGATTCAAACCTGTGTTTATAGTCTGTAGGAAAGGCATACTTCTTGAACAAATATATCTGAAAGCAAAAACAATCAACCAAACAAAAACAAGCAAATATTCTCTTGGAACAGTCCTGCATTTAGGTCAGACAAAGAGGATGATCTTTTTGCCTAACAATTCTATAAGCAGATTGCATGTTGTTTTATGGATAATGTTGCTGCCAAAAACACCAAACTCTATGCTACGTTTCCAAAAGTGCTAATTGACTATGAGTATGATATTCTTCCTGGGATGGAGTGCTAACTTCTGTTACTTGTACCTCAGGGAGGTTTGTCAAAAAGTCTTCTCGACATGACCACCTGCTAGTAGTCTGTTTAGAACACTCAAAGTGTCACCTACTTCCAGTCAAGTCCAGCTTGATGAGGATAAACAAAATGCATGGCATGAACAGTAAGGTATTGTCAGACTAACATTAAAACTGCAGTGTATTAGCTTTTGCATAGAAATCTTGATGTAATTTATTTTCAAACAATGGATTTGTTTCCCCAAGGAAATTGTATATCCAAAATGTCTTTCATGGAAGTTTGCACAGAAGTTGAAGTCAGATTAAATGCTGTAAAAGCAACCCGTACATTTGCAATTATTTCAGACAAAAGACATTTGGAGAGCCTGCTAAAATACAACTTTTAGTCCTTTGGGATATAACTTGCTTAGAAACAAAACATTCTCTTGAAGGTAAATAGGAAGAGGCATTGATTCCACTAACCAGAACACTTCCAAATTTGTTGATAATGATTTCCTAAAATCACTGTAACACTACTATGAATTAAAAATGTCCCAGTTGGAAAGTTTGGTGCTGAAGTATTACAGTGCTTGGGAAACTTACTAGATTAACTTTTAGTTAAGCTATTTTATATCAAACTACTTTATATCAAAGACAAATGCAGCATTAATGTAAAGAATTTGCACTGAACATGAAAATAATTAACACTTAAATAAAGATGTGCCATATGGTTTGGCAGAAACTGGAGTATTCTGAAACATGGGGGCCTTCTGCTTGCAGCTTTAGGACTTGAAATCTACTATAGCCTGGAAGGAAAAAAAAAGAAAGCTTAAATTTTCAAAGAATGTAGATGTTGTTAAATGAGTATATTTTATATTTTGTTTTAACTGATTGTTCAATCCAATTCAAAGTAATTATACACAAAAGTAATTATTCAAAATAAAGGAGCAAGTGGATGGGCTATTGCTGACCATGCTGGCAAACTTATAGTATAAATGCAAGTATAAAATCTAAAAATTGTAGACACAGTTTGATCTTCTTGGTTATAATCAGGTGTGGGAGAATCAGTAGAAACATAGAAAGGGAAAGACATGTTCCTATAAATGTTGTCTGTGAGACAGTTCCTTTCACTGGCTTCTATACTTCTGCACTTGTTTTTGGCTGAGATGGCTAATTTTCTTCATAGTGGCTGGTATGTTGCCATGTTTTGGGTTTAGGAGAAAAATAATGCTGATATTTTAGTTGTTGCTGAGCAGTGCTTACACTGAGTCAAGGACTTTTCAGCTTTTCATGCTGCACTGCCAGTGACAATTCTGGGGGTGCACAAGGAGCTGGGAAAGGACAGAACCAGGACAGATGACCCAAAGTGGCCAAAGGGATTTCCAATATCACTTGGCATCCTGCTGAAGAATAAAACCGGGGGGGGGGAATTCAGCGGTGGTGGTGGGCAGTTGCTGTTCAGCAGCATTGGTCAGCAAGTGGTGAGCATTTGCATTGTGCATCGCTTGACTTGTTTTATATGTTTTCCATTGTTATAAGCTGTGAGGAGATGCAGAAGCATCTCTATATGATGTGAATAACAGTATTTAATTGCTGGCAAGTAATACAGGTAACCTGTGACTGGGGACAGGATGGCATGGGAGGGCCCCAGAATAAAAGTGATAACAGTTGTCAAAAAGCAAATAACTTTTAAAAATACAGAATTCTGTTAAACTGTTAATTCTGTTAATTTTTATTTAAAAAACAAAAACAAACAAAAAAACTTGTGCACAGCTATGCATTTGCAGGTCTTAGGTGGAGTCTGCAGAGACAGACAAAAGTACCAACATACAAAACAACAACAATAATAATAATAAACAACCACTATTTCTGAACTGCCTAAAATTTGGAAGAACTGTAAGTCTTGTGAGACTGACTTGTCTCAGAAGGTATAGGCAATTCAGATAAGCAGTGAATAACTATCAGACGTTTTGCTGCTTGCTAATCTTTGGTTTCAAACTTTCTTTTTTTTTTTTTTTTTTAAGGCTTATCTGTCACAACAAAAAGAAAAAGGAGCCAAGGCACTATTATGTTCAAAATGTCATAAAACCATCAATAATAAGAGGTTTTTCAGTGCTCTTTGACATTTGTTGGTACCTGCACCCTGAGGCTAACAACTCACAGTACAAAGACATTTGGTCTATGTTAATTTAACAAAAGCAGCTATCAAGGTAAGATTTAAATTAACTTGAGGTGGAGTATTGGTCCATTTGGGTTTCTTCCTTGGTTTTGATTGATTCTTATTTTCAGGGTCATTAAACATATTTAGTAATAGTTTTCTGAGTAGTAAACAATTATTTTGAAATGGTCCTAAAATGAACTTTCTTCCTGACAGCTCTGCTTGGACATTCTGTAGTAAAGGAATCTGACCAAATTAACACTTTGTCAGAAAGAAGTGTTGCAAGAACTTTGTCACTTCTGTACCCTGAGGTAAAAGTAACAGAACTGAACTCTTATAAAATCCAGAATAGTCATAGGGCAGTTAAATCCCCATGAACCAAAATTTTAATCTTTTTTCCAAAGAATATGGTGCTATATCTAATCTTCAATAATGTTATAATTTCTGCAGTTCTTTTCTGTGGTCTTCTATATTTCTAAAATTAAAGCGATTTGGTTGACTTTATTCCTAGAAGATGACTAAACAAGAATTCAAAGGATATTTTAGTAATAAGGAACAAACCTTAAGTTTTTTGAAGATCTTAAATGTAATTTTACAGTAATTTTCTAAATGTATTATACAGTATTTTTTTTCTATGCAAATTAATTAGATTTATTCCACTTAGTATAAATAAAACCTTTTCATCCCTGAAAGCAGGCAGGAATGTGTAACATATGTATTTATATATAAGTGTATAAATGAAGAATTCATTGGTAGGTAACAATAGTGCTATATAAAATATAAATTAAATGTTATTTGTAGAAATAAGCATATTATGTATTAAAAAATATGCACTGTTTTGCTAATGTCTATCACAATGACAAACTGCAGTAATATATTTGTAATTACTTACAAAATCAGATGAGTGCAGCAAACAAACAATGTACAAACTCCAGTATCAGCATTAATCTCTCCCTCTTGCCCTGAAAAAAAAAAAAAATAATAATAAAAAAGAGGAAAACATGTCTAGATGTCAACTTTAAACAACAAAAGAAGAATTTTCAGAATTTTAACTCCTACACTTGTTATTCTCCATATAGTTATTTATATAGTACTAACATGTCAGTCTTTCATCTTCTCTTGAGAAAAATAAATAGATCAAAATGCTTGTCTTACAAATTTTCCAAACCTTCAACATCTGCAGTAGAACCCTTCCAATTTCTCCATTTTTTTTTCATTTTGGACACTGGACACTATTTGGACACTGGACACTATTCCAATATCAATAATATAATGGTAAATAAGGACTTTAAATAGCTGCTTTGTTTGTTAACATGCAGCATCAAAAGCTGCACTTTTGTTAACATGCAGCAATTTAGCACTTTCTACTGCCTTGTAAGTTGTGAATTCATGATTCTCAGGGCTCTTTTTGGTTTTACTTCTTCCCAGTATCGTTTCTTATTGCTTAAGAAGGTTATTCAATTTTGTTAGTTTGATAGTATGCATAATAGCTATTCAGAAAGATAAATACTTCTTGCTTGTGCCTTATTTACCAAATACTTTGTGCCCTGTTTCCAGGATAACAAAGATTACTTTTCATCATCATTGTTCCACTACATTAATCTCTGTCTCAATCTTTATGTATCTGCAAATATGATCACTAATCATTTCATTTCCCCTTAGTAAGAAAATCACTGGTCAAAGTATTAGTTTGGCCATAGTCAAGATCCAAATTTCAGGGAACTTGTTAAATAAACATTTAGTTAAAAGTAATTTCAAAGTCTTTAGGGATATTAAGGTACTCATGATATCCTAAAGCAAAAGTTTACTTGAGTTATATTTTGTCTCAGTTGATTTGTTGTAGCTATTCAAATGCTGTGATGAGAGACTGCTGTTTACTTGTATGACAGTGTTAAGGCTGACATTAAGTTCAAGTATAACAGGAAGGATTGTCAAAGACAGTGCAGCTACTCACTATTGCAAGTTTATTTCACATGCAATTGAATGTGTAGCCACTGTGTGACATAAGTTACTTACTCCTTTCTACAAAGTAATCAAAAGCTGTTCAGACTAAGTGGAATGCTTCAATGACATTGGAAAAAAAAGGTTAACACATGCAGACTTAATGCAAAGCAGCATTAGCTGCTGTAGCAGTACTTATAAAATATTTTATGAATTCCGAGTTAAGACCACTACATTAAATCACAATAAATATTTAATAGAATTGATCTATTTATTTGAGTTAATTTCCTCAGTATTTAATTCTTCTTGAACGGATTTCATGCAATTTCCAACATTTCATGAATAGGATTGTAAATGCTGCATATTTATAACCTTTTAGTTAAAATATAATGGAACTTGAGGAAAAACCTCTTCTGCATTGCAAAGACAGGCATTAGCAGTGGTAGGAGAAATAAGTATTAGGCAGATGGCTAAGATCTGAATGATTATAACAATCCTTTAATTATTATGACAGACCTATATAATTGTTCAAAAAGATTTCACCTTAACTCCATTGCCTCCAGTTTGGTTGGAGAATTACTTCTGGTTAGACACAAAATCTTCACAGAATATGTACAAATGGTGAACAGTATACCATAGCTGTGGTGTCAGTGGTTGTTTTACTCTGGTTTTGTCAGGTTACTGTTAGTTTTTTGTTTGTTTGTTTGTTTTAAGTTCTTTCTTTTTTGAATCCAGTTAGTTTTACCTAATAGAATTTTATGCTTGAAAAAGATCTTTTTTGGTGGATTTACTTAATCTTACTGAAGCAACTTTTTCTCATTTTCTCTCTGTAGGTGTTTTCAGATCTCTATGTTGTCCTCTGAAGGTAGAAATCTACTTACCCTAGCTCCAAGTCCTGCCAGAACCTCTTTTGCTTAAGAGTTTTATTGATCCAGAAGCACTTGAAAAAAAAATGTGAAAAGTGCTAGTGAAAGAGAACAGTGTCTTAAAGAGCTCTTGTACATCCTCATTTCTTTTCTTACCAAAATAACTTAAGCTGCAGATGGCTGTATCTATGCTGACACGTTTAGACAAGTAGAGATCTCTAAGGTCTTCCAAGCACAGGACAAATAATTGTAGCAAGGAGAGGTAGTATTGGTGTTTTTTCTTTCCATTTCATATGCCATAGTTATTGTGGGTATGTGAACAGAATGAAGTTTTGTGTATAATACAAATGAGAGGTAGGCTGTCACAGTGAAAACTGCTCAACCTATGGTTTAGACCAGATCAGGATAGGAGCAGCTTAGTGATTTATTAGCAACATGTTATTAAATGGTTATCAATAAGCCATTCAACATAGCTACAATAGCATTTACAAAATGTTAATGACAACCTACAATCTTCTAAAGTTTTTATAACTGCTTCTCAAATGTTCCAATCATATGCACACTACGAGTATGTGAATGCTCCACCTCTTGCAGAATATGTGGGTTGCAAGTACCTGTACAATTCTGGGATGTGGTTCCACCTGTTTACATACATGTCCTGTTAGAGCTGTGAGCACCCTGGCTTTATGTGTACCTTGCTGCTCCCTACAGCCTGATAATCCACAAAACGGTGAGGAAGGTGCCACGGTCACATGCACATACCCAGGTATGGGTCCCTGGTGCTGCACCATGCACTGTCTCTTCTCTAGCTCGATGTAGGCTGCTCATGACACGCAATGGAAAGGATGCTCTACCCACCCTAGGCAGAGGTTGTGGAGTCTGTGAGGCTATTTCTGCCAAAGCCAGGCCAGGTTTAGACAACTGCTCTATTATCCTTTTCTCACTTCAAGGTTCCTCACAACTGTTGCAAAATAAGGTTTGCAACCACGGATTGTTTAATTGCTGAGGTAGGAATGTCTGTTCTCCTGACTGAGAGTAATTTCTATTGCAAACTATCTGTAGAATGTCAAGCTGTAAGTCATACCTGTCACCACTAAACTTTTTCAGCAGAGACAGCTGCAGTAGCCTTGTGGGTGTTTGCTTCAGAAAATTCATCCTGACTCTGCAAAAAGTTTAAGGAAATAATAGTAACTGGACATGTCAAAGCATACTTCTTTCCAGAAAATGACAGTGAACCACGCTACTGGGTTTGTAACCAAATATGGCTCCCAGAGTGTTTCTTTGTGTGTGCAGGAGGGAAGGGGAAGACAAAAAGGATAACAAAAGTGTCAGAAAGCATTAGAAACACATGGAGTTAAACAAGAAAGGAAATTAACCATATTGTCTGTCTGAAATTACACTTAATATCAGCTTGGGAAGCAGTCTTCCTTCTTGTTTTGTTCCTTAGTGTATTGATAAACAAGTGTTTTGATAAACAAGCTACAAACTCCTGCAGTTCTTCTTTACAGTAATGACCTATATGAATTTATATAACTTTTGCGGCTCTGCAGTCCTGTAGCATTGATAATGCAGGGCTGAGCCCATAGAGTTTTAATCTGCCTTGTACTGGCATATGTCCTGGCACCTATGTGTTCTGAAAATTGAAGGCATTCACTAAAATAGGAAGGTATGAAAATAAATTCTTTAACTTAGAAAAGAGAAAAGGAAAAGAAATCCAGAAATTTATTTTCCAAAGAATGCAGTCTCAGGTCTCAGCTGTAGAATGAGAAGTAGGAGGACTCAAAGGGATGGTCCTTGGGATTCAGCTGTCTTTCAGCATAGCATCATTTACAAGATTAGAGGTTTAATTATATGAGAGATGTAAGAGTTGAAATGAAACACAAGGAGAAAAGAGAAAGACAGCTGTAGTGTAAATGCAAATAATTTCCAGAAGAAAAAAGCTAACATTCTAAATGTTTCAATTGTATATTGCTTGGAATGAAGGTGTAACTCCTCATGAGTAGCAAATATTTGTCTGAGGCTGTGTTGTAGCAGGTAATTACTGTTAAGTTTTAACTTGTTCAATCTCATGACATTTTTGATTAGCAAGCCTCTAAAACTTTCCCAGTAGAGAGAACTGTTAATACTACTGACATGTTTCTTTTTCTTACTCTTCGCAGTTCTCTCAGAAGCAATCTGAAGAGATTAGAAAAAATACACATGGATGCTGGAACATGTTTGGTTTGTCACTTTTATATCCACTTTAATAACTAGAACTTGAAAAAGGTTATTAATTTCTGGGGGGCTGGCATGCCTCTTTTGTCTCTGAAACAATTCATGTTAACCTGAGAAGACAGAATGGTTTGAACAGCTTCCTAAAAGCTGTCATAACTATTACATTCTCCAAAATTTGATAAATCAATGCCTGTTATTTTTGCAAGAAAACCATCTGCCTCTGTCTATTCTTTCTTCTGTAAATCTTGAGCTGCCATTTCTCATTTGCCTATCATGGCTGGTATTACAAAATTGCTTATTAAAATGGTTTCAGAAATAAATTTCTATAATAAATTCTAGAGTATAATCACTAATAATATTGGCAGGGATATGGATTTTTTTTTGTCCATCCATGTCTTCCCTTCTAAAGTGCAATAAATTGTTGACCTTTTCTACTTCAAAAGACAAATTATATTTTATTATGTACCTTGTATCTCAGTATCTTGTTGACTATAGTACATTATGAATTTTACTGGATAACACAGTTCCTCCTATCAAGAACTGGATACACCTTACTACAGTTCATTGAAATGTCTGACTGCTTTGGAATAGAGTAAAAATCTCTTGACAGATGTCCTGACAAAGCAATAATGAAAAGGTCACACTACATTTCCTGCAGCATTTATCTTGTTTCTTTAGTAGCTGTATACCATAAACTAGATCCAATTATATCTAATTAGAAACACCAAGTTCCATAATAGAAGTTAAAAAGCCATTAAATGCTTGTATTAAAATTATCACACATTATATTTCAAAATTCTAAAACTGTTAAATGGCATCTCATCAACATTACTATTCAGATCCAGTCTAAAATCTTTTTACCTTTTCTAAAGATCAAGGTCACAGAGCTCAGCAGTTCTTGTTTTATGGGGCCTTGGGGCCATTTTGAACTATTACTACTTCAAGAATTGTTTATTATAATTGAATACTGGAATAAAAGTACATCATAGACATTCTGAGCAAGTCTTCCCTGACAACATTATCAATGTATGGAATAAAAATGCCTGAATATCAGTGACAATTATAAAAATGCTTGCTTATCAATTTTTGTCATGCTTTGATAAGCCACAAATTAATAAAGACTAAGTCTAAAAATATTGCATATTTGAGTATGTACACCAATTATGTTTCCTTTGTTCTGATTTTGAAAAGCACAGTAAAAATAATTGATGATGCTAAAGAAAATATTTGCTGTATTGATATACAATAGTAATTTAGAAAAGTTTGGAACAGGCTATTTTGAAAAGGCACAGAATTTTACAGAGGTATTTCAGCTGAATTTGAATTTTATTAGACACATAGGTTGTTACATTGCTGATGGCATGATCACTGTTATGGCACCAGTAAAATAAGGTGCTTTAATTTTGTGGCTTTTTCACTGCTTTGAAATGACTTATTGTGCTCCGTCAGATTTCAATAACAATAATATTTGTTATTGTTATTGCTATTTGAATGTAACAATAAAATTTGTTACATTCCAGCTAGTTCCATATTTTATTTTTTTTAGTTTGAAAATTGGGTCCAAAGTCAAGCAGGAGTTATATCACTAAGGTTGTTTCAGTAACACTCACTTCTACATGGGAAGCATATGGATTCTGTTTAGTACATTTGAAGAGGACTGGTGTACAGTAAGTCTCATTTTGCCTCTGCATTTTGTTACAAGAAGAGATTAACCAGGTCACTATAGTTTTAAGCTTTAATTCCACAGTTTCAAAAACTGGATCAAAATGTAACTTCAGTAATTATTCAACTAAATGCTTGAAAATTTTATCTCTGCTTTGTCTTTAGTGATTCATGTGTGAAATATCCAATTGGATATAATTAACAGAAGTACTTCCTAAGCTCATCTGACTTAAAATAAAATAAATAAATATGATAATATTTTGTTACTGAAAAAGGATTTCTCTCACAACATAGATGTCATAGCACTGATGAATTTGACTTTAATTAAGAATCCGTATAGAGTGGGACAGTACTATTTTTAATAAAAATGAAGCTAGTGAAAAGAAAGTAAAATAAATGCAACTTTCTAACAGTTCCTTAATACTCACTATTTTTTCTTTTAAAAAGCATAATTGGTTTATTTACAAAGTGCTTTTACTTTTAGTGATGTATTTTTAAAATCACCAAGGAGTTAATTATAAACAGTTTATATTTGATATATTTAATTATAAGATACTATGAACTTTAGAACTGAATGGTTCAATGCAGGTGAGCCTTATATTCTATGTTTATGGTTTTGATCTACTCCCTTGCTTCTCTGTTTCTCTTCCTTTCTCAAATATTTTTCTCTCTCTTACTTTCAGATATTTATTTACAGGTAGTAATACTGAATTTATTTAAGTCATGTGAAATGAGCACATTTTTAACCTTAAACACATTGTATCTAGAAGTCTTTGACCAAGTCAAAGATGGTAATAACTAATTTGTAGATGATTTGAGCTTTGAAGTGTAGTGATTTTTTTCCTGTTTGTTAGAAATTGAAAGGTACATTTTCTGGAAAACAAATAAATGTCGTAAAAAAAAAAGAAAAAAAAAAAACCTTTCCCCTCATACATCTTAATTATTTTCCATGCCTTTTCTAAAAGTCATGATTTTCATCACTAATGGTTACCAAGTCTATTCTTAGGAAACAAAGGTTATAAAAATGTTAATTTTAAATATGAAGTATAAATAAATACAGTACAAACAATTCTATTTTTTTCCTCCGACTTTGCAAAATAGGGACTAGATTCTTAGCAGAGAAATTGCTTAATCAAGGCTCATTTTATATAGCTGAGGATCTAACCTCCTGCTTTAAAGCTTATCTGGCTTGGGTCCTTGAAAATCTTTCATTTCTCAAATACAGGTGTTCATTGTGCTCTACTGAGGTATAAACAATTGAAAAAAACAAATCATATAGTGGTATGTAGGCCTATTACATGTCAAGATGAATTACAATAGACTGTGATGGCACTGAAGTGATAAAGGATTATGACTTTATATGCTGCTAGTGCTGAAACACAATTATCTTAGCCAAGAACAAGTAATTATTCAAAATAAAACGTAATTTGCTCTAAATGTAGACTACTCAGAATATATGGGGTGTGAGTCCTGCACTGATGTAAAATAGTTTAACTCAAAGGGTAAGTTTTCAGAATCAGTGTGACCTTTTCATTTTCCTGAGTTATCAGTCTGTTTCCACAGCATGGATATTTTTTTTCAGACATTCTAAGAATAAGTCTATAGAAACAGAAACAGTTTTAAAATCTTACTCTAAGCCTCTCTACTTTCAACATTTCTGTTGTTGTTGTTGTTGTCTCCTGGTGGCAGTGCAAATTAGGAGGCAAGGATTTAACCTTGTTGGGAAGGGCCTAGTTGTCAGAGTGCTCCTCTGACAGCCTGGTTTCAGCCCACAAGAGGCTTGCAGCTGGCATGGGCTGCAGGCATAAAGGGGCAGGGGGCTGCAGAGGTGGCTGGTGACAGGGTAGCCATGTACCAGTCACATTGGCTTCCAGCTTGCCCTGTTGCAGAGAGAACCAGAAGAAAAAAGCCAGTTCATGTCAAAATAACTCACCGGGGAGGTATGCAGCACTCCACGTTTAAGGAGACTGCAGCTGTTAGAGTAGGTGCTCTCCACACAGGAGGAATGACTCCCTCTTGAGGGAACTGCTGCCACAGCAGGAACAGTCCTGAGGGAAGGGCTGCCCCAGCTACCACCGTGCCACAGTGGGGACAGTCCTGAGGGAAGGGCTGCCTCATCTGCCACCTGGCCAGAGTGGGAACAGTCCTGAGGGAAGGGCTGCCCCAACTGCCGCCATACCAGAGTGGGGACAATCCTGAGGAAACTGTTGTTCCAGCTGCCGAGCCAGAATGGGGACATGCCTGGGGGGGCCGTGGTCTGCTACCAGCAGCACACCTGAGCAGGACAAGACCACAGAGGAACAGAGACGT
The DNA here is from genome assembly GCA_011075105.1 of Heteronetta atricapilla. Lineage (NCBI taxonomy): Eukaryota > Metazoa > Chordata > Aves > Anseriformes > Anatidae > Heteronetta > Heteronetta atricapilla. The sequence goes on along the minus strand of CM021738.1, from coordinate 7,634,601 downwards.
AGAAACCCTTAGGTTTCCACCTCAACTGCCACACCATCTGTTCCCTTGTCAGAAGAATTCTCCACCAGTGGACTGGTGGCAAAAACAAGGTAATCTGAGAATGGGCAGGTGGGAGGATAAGTGTTTGTCTAATTGTGCATTATTTTTTTCTCAGTACTTGAGACAGCAATAAGAGGTTTGTTTTGTTGGGCAGTGAATTAACTGAATTTGGGATGAGACTTTATACAGATTTGATCTAAGCATTATGTCTTGCATAAACTTGCTGCTTTGACAGTCCTGGTAGACACTGATTAGAATGAACCAAATGCAGTGACAGTGCACTAAAACCTTTCCTTGTGAACTTGCTGCCAGGGTGCTGTGTATCCAGATCCCAGCCCCTTCTAGAGAAACAAGAATGAAATCCCATTACACAGCAGAAATAATACTCTATCTCTAGGTGTTGCATTGTCACTAAAAGAAGTAGCAATCACCTAAACTTGTGATAGAACCAGAACACCTCAGAAGAGGATGGAAAGTTCCTATAAACCTGGGGCCTGTCGGGGTGTGAGGTGTGATGTGTCCTGTCTCACAGGAGGAGTCCCAGGGAGCTATTTTGCAAGTGGCTCTACAATCAATAATGCAATGAATTTCACTAAAATGCCATCACCTGCACTGCTAGCTAGCTCCAGAGGGAAAGTAGATGTAGCCTTTTCTTCTGTGTGTCTTTAGGCATGAGAATTAGGGACTATCACTAGAAGAAAAAGGGCAATTTAAGTGGTGGATCCAAGATTCCTTAGAAGCATTAGGTATCTATTGAGTCAGCTGAAAATATATAGAAATAAAAAAATCAGAATTCATGCTTCAGGAGCATCAAATCAAATTGATAGATTCATGATAGAAGTATGATAAGTTTTTTTTTTTTTCTTTCCCTCCCTTTGTCAAATTTATGTCAGTCACTTCATCATACGTGATAGCACTACTACAATATCTTGAGAGCTGTTGTTTACTTCAAGATTGCAGGTAAGACAAAAAAAAATTTATTTATATGGGTATCATTCCTATGGCATGTGTAATTTGATTAAATATTAATAGAGGGTTTTAATTAATACTTTGCTATCTTACGTAATTCAGAAGTTATGTTCTTTATATTTGAATGTTGTCATCAATTAGTCATATACAGCTTTTAAAACATAAGCAAAACCTACTTTTTGCTTTTAGAACAGTTACTGGTGTGGTACTTTCCTGAATACTAATGTGTTCTTACTTTACTGTTCTCTAGTCTATAACTAGCTCAGTCTTCCTAACTTCTGAGAATTTTCTGTGGAGTTGCTGGATTGGAAGATAGCTAAAGTGTCTGTCTTGGTGATAGAAAAGATACACAGTAATTTTGCTTCTGCACTTGTGGTATCTCTCAGGATGTGTCTTAAGATGTTCTCTTTATGTTTTAGTACTGTTTATTAGTATTTGTACTTGTATAAATGAGCTATTAACATTATATAGTGTTATATATACACTATATAACATTATATAGTGTACAAATCCATGTGCCATCAGAACCCTTCAGTGTAATAGGGCATCGTGAATCTAACATTCCCATTACACTGTTCACATTAGTGTAAGAAAAATATAATTATTCGGGTGTGTATAAAATATGCTAGAACATAAGGCAGCTGGTTTTAAATAGGGCTTATTTAGCTACTTGTGCACTCTACTGTTTAAGCACACTGTAAAAATATAACAAAATGCATTAAATCTGATTTTGTGAGTACATTATTGACCATTTGGGGACAGATGAATGGGGATCACTTTAATGCACTGGAGGAACTTCCTGGCTGCAGATGGCTGGCTGACAAAGCCTTCCAGTAAATATCAGGGTAGTTAAAATCCCCCAAAATAACTGGGGCCTGTAATTAAGAGGCTGCTATCAGCTGTCTGTAGAAAGCCTCATCAACTTCCTTATCCTGATCTGGTGGCCTGTAATAGACACCCACAACAGTATCACCTACGCCAGCCTGCCACTTAATTCTCACCCATAGACTCTCAACTTGCTCCTCATCTGCTCCTGGACAGTACTTAATACACTGTAGTTCGTCTCTCACGTGAAGAGGAACTCCACCACCCTGCCTTGCTGGACTGTCTTTCCTGTGAAGGACAGAACCATCCATGACCACATTCCAGTCATGTGAGCTGTTCCACCATGTCTCTCTAATTGTCACCAGATCGTACACTGAATTCACCATAGGGGGGTGGGAGGCCTCCCAGTCTTCATCAATAGTAGAGCACTGCCCTACCAGTGCAAGCCCAGTTACAACCACATCCCCCTCTGAATCTAGCTTAAAGCTCTTCAAATGAGCCCTGCTAATTCCTGTCCCAGAACCTTTTTGCCCCTGTGAGATAAACCTTTCCCATGTATTATTGTCAGGCCTGGTGTCTTATAAAACCAGCCATTATCAAAGAACCCAAAGCCCTGCCTGTAGTACCAGTCTCGTAGCCAAGCATTTATGGACTGGATCCTTCTATTCTGTCCCATATTCCTTCTTCACCTCTTGCCCACCCCCAGCCTGCTGGCTCTGGGGGGTTAGAGGGAGTCCTGATGCTGTGCCAGTATTGCTCAGCAGTAGGCACAACACTGGTGTTGGGGGTTAGACCCAATAATCTCTTGAGGTCGTCTCCAACCTCTACAATTCTGTGTGATACCAATGCTGTTCTAGCTACATATGCAGAACACAGCACTGTATGGGCTGCTGCAGGGAAAGTTAACTCTGTCCCAGGCAGACCCTGAACAAAGATCAGTAGCAGATAGTAGTCTGTTGAGGGCCTTAAACCTATAATGGGAGAGCACCTGGGGAAGTGAGGGAGGAGGGTTGCCCACACCACCAAACTGGGACTCCCTTCCAGCCATCCTCATCTTTTGGTCCCCTCCCTCGGGCGGGCAGGGGCTCCACCGGCCTCTGGGGGCCGTCTCTGTCTGAGGTGGACAGCGCTGCCTCCCGCAGGCTTTCTCTAGGCAGAGGGCCTGGGAGCAGTCACCATTGCTCTGGCAAAGCCCGTGCCATGTCAGCCTCGCTGACACCTGCTTCCGGGTCGTGCCATTGCCCGGGCCACCCCTGGCAAAGCAAGGGCCCGAAGTCCCCCTGTAACTCGTGGGCGGGCTCTATGGCCAGGCTGGCTCTGAGGCAGCCGGCCTTGGCCTCAAGTTGCATGATTAATACACAATACAAATATTTTAAAGGAAATAAACACCTAAAGAACTAAGTAGTAATGTAAACGCTTACTCTGGAAAGAATTTTGTTGCTGTGTGAAGTTAGGCATGTATAAAACTGTCCCCATGGGCCCAAAGACAAGCCGGCATGGAAGAAGACTGGCCTGGCTGAACAGAGAGCTGTGGTCAGAGCTTAGGAAAAAAAAAAAAAAAAAAAAAAAAAAAGGTTTTATGATGTTTGGAAAAGAGGGCAGGCCAGTCAGGAGGACCATAATGATGTTGTAAGGCTGTGCAGGGACAAAATTAGAAAGGCCAAAACTCATCTGGAGCTCAATCTGGCTACTGCTGTTAAAGATAACAGAAAATGTTTTTATAAATACATTAACACGAAAAGGAGAACTAAGGAGAATCTACATCCATTACTGGATGTGGGGTTAAACAACTTAGTGATGAGAGATGAGGACAAGGCTGAGGTGCTTCTTTGCCTCAGTTTTTAGTGGCAAGACCAGTTGTTCTCTGGATATCGAGTACCCTGAACCGGTGGAAGGGGATGGGTAGCAGAATGTGTCCCTCAGAATCCACAAGGAAATGTTTGGCGACCTGCTACAGCACTTAGATGTACTCAAGTCGATGGGGCTGGATGGGATCCACCCGAGGGTACTGAGTGAACTGGCAGAGGAGCTGACCAAGCCACTTTCCATCATCTATCAGCAGTTCTGGCTGTAAGGGGAGATCCCAGTTGACTGCTGGGTCCTGCACCGGGGGCACAACAACCCCAAGCAGAGCTACAGGCTGGGAGATGAGTGGTTAGAAAGCTGCCTGGCAGAGAAGGACCTGGGAGTATTGGTTGATAGTCCGCTGAATATGAGGCAACAGTGTGCTCAGGTGGCCAAGTCCAACAGCATCCTGGCTTTATACAATAAAATTACCCTTTAGAGTTAGTATTACAGTGTCGCAAACAACATTGTATGGTGGCAGATTATAGTAAAGTGAACTCTTAGGGGACCTATATACATGTCATGAAACCTATGAAATTTTTATATTCTCAGAGCTACAGTGAGTTTGAGGTGGGACTAGCCCTAGGTGTTATTAACTTGTGTTAATATTCACTAAACATATAAGTAGCTTTAGTTTTGCAACCGGGTGGTAGTTGGTTCTGTAGCTGTCACTAAGTGGTTTCTACAAACAGAGATGCCTCTTATTAAGGGCAATATCTGTTTGAGCTTACACTACATTTAAAATAATTGGTACACTAATTCTATTCCATTACTGTGGGTGCATATGCCAAATGAGTAACTGATATATTTTTTTTTTCAGTGGCTTAAATAAAATTCTTAACTTTGTAGGATTTGTAGTGTCAAAATCAAAGGGGTTTAGGCTTGTTATTAATAGTCTTAAAAATAATAATAATAAAGTCAGACTGAGTGTTGTATTTTTATAATCTTTTAATCCCTTAACAGCTGGAAGGAGGATTACAAATAAGTCTTCTGGTCAGAAGTGATAAGTGATCAAAATAGTTTCAGATGGATCATTTGTTTTTCCCCCAACTTGATCATGTGATATAACTGACTACAGATAGAGAAGAAAAATTAAAAGTTATCTTGCACTTTGTTCTAGTGCTCTCTAATTAAAATCTATGTGGAGTGCTTTTTTATATGTTATCCCATTTTTCATGCTGTGACATTTCATTGTATTGTATTGAAACAGAGGCGTTGGCAAAAGGAGCTTTTTGCTTCCTCAAATATTATTAGCTATATACTTCAGTTAATGGTGCCAATTGGATTTTAAATATGGTGAATTACAATGGAATTTGTGCAAATATGTGTGATTTTCACATGAATACTATATGATTTTTAACCATCTGCAGATTATAGTGAATACTAGCATATCCACTAAGCCACTGTGTGAGAGGAAATGGGGTGTATAGAAGGGCAAATGCAGGTATGCTGCTGGTGTTCTTTTGGGGATTATTATTTTTTTAATGTCTGTAGGTAATAGAATGAGAGATGGAATATCATGCTAAAGTAAACCTGCTGTTCTTGAGAAAAATGATCAGAGTTTTTGTTATCATTTATTTGTACATCATAAATGCACCATTGCTGAAGAGTACTGGGGAAAACAAAATGACAACAAGAGCAAGAGTCTTTCCTTTTTTTAGGGTTATGTCACTAATTGATTTATTCAGGATAATATTTGGGGGCGGGGAAGAATGGAAGTCTGTTGGTGAGTGGGTCAAGGGGCTAGGTGGGAAAGATGAAATACAGGCAGTATTAGTTAGCAGTAAGGGATACAAAGTGGGTAGAATTCTAACTCTGCTGAAAAGCCCAGAGATGTTCCTATTACTTCATTTAATCCTTTGTATTTATTTCATAAACCGAAGCTCACTGGAGTAACTGAAAAATCTACTGTGGCGTGAGTTGGGCTAGTCTGGTGGTTAAAAATCAATTCTGCCAAATAATTGTCCTTTTCCAAGCAAGTGGAACAAGAAAGATAAAAGCATTTTTATGGGAGAAAACTCAATGAAACCTTAAAAGTATTATTTTTCTTCTACCATATTTTTCTGGCTATTTTATAAATTCTCATAATTGTTATCCTATGCACAGTAAAAAAAAAAAAAAAAAAAAAAAAAAAAGAAAAAAAAAAATATATATTAGCATGTCTGAGAAGACACAACCTCTGTCTTGTTTTTGTAAGAAAAACATTTCCACACTTTTAAGTATTTTCAGTTGCTAATAGTGTTTGGTGATTGTAACTATTTAGAACTCCTAAGGTTTTTCTACTTTTAAATGTGTGTTTTTGGAGAGTTTTGTGTATTCCAGCTCATCAAAGGAATTTCTCATTAACATATGTTGTACATGAACCTTTGAAGATACAGTGCTTAGTAGATTGGGGTTGTGTATACATTTCATTATTCATCCAATCACCTTTATGTTATATTAAACTGTTAGTCTTCAAAGTGATTTGCTGTACTTTCAGATTTGGGAGGTGGATTGTTTTGGAGGAGAAATTTAGGACTTTTATTCTACAAAAAATGTTCAAAAATATTTAATGCCTTACAATCTGATTCAGAACTGTAGTTGAAATATATGCTACTCAAATGCACATTTGAACTGTGCCCTGGTAATGCATAAGCTGACTTCTTTTTCCCCATGTTAAGATCAAGAGTTCAGCTTCTGTTAGTATTATGAAAATAAAATTAATGATACTAAGTGCTTAACTGATCGGTTAATACTGTAATTACCAGAATAAAATTGCACTGATACTGTATTTACCAGAATAAAATTGCAGCGTTAACAGTAGCAAGTGTTGAAAGTGTTTATCTACTGCATAGGTAGAAATGAATAATTATCTTATTGCTAGGTTTTGTGTATTTTTCAGGTAAAACAAACTGCAGTTACGGAATACCCACAGCTACCCTAAAATGTTATCGTTCTTTTGGCTTTGACAGCACAATATGTTTTGTAGACTTTAGGTATCAAACCTTGTAACATATGTTTGGCAAGTTCTTCCTACTGTATCCTGCAAAGCAAAGTTCACATTAATGCCTACTGGATTAATGGATTTAAATGGAATCAAATGAATCAAATAGATTAAAGAGAAAGACTTCTTGAAATTAACATAGGATTATTGGAAACACCTTCATTACATGAAAAATGCTTTAACTGTGGATGTCTTATGGTCTTCAGCATTTATCTTTAAACAGGGATTTCAGTCCTTCTGCTATGTTTTAGAAAGTTATTGAGTTGCTTATGTACTAAAAAAATGCTGCCAAATGTCAAGAAAGTATTTACTTAGCCAGTTATTGCATTTACATTATGCAGTTAATCAGAAGTGAAGATTTCTGTGTATTGTAGTTCTTATCCATTTTTTTAAACAAACAGAACTATTGAAACTGAACACTTAAGTTTATAGACTATTCTAAATAAATAGCAAATTGTAGGAAGAATTTTTGTGCCTTTAATAAACTGATGTCATCCATTAGTCTGTTCTTAAAATGACTGAGCCCAAATTACACTCTTACACTGAGGTTTACTAGTGTTTCTGTAAGGTGCTTTTGGCTTGTTTTTAAATGTCAACTTCTGTTAGGCATTAGATTCTATTAGATGGAGTTTATATTCCTGGTTGCCATAGAACCCCATAATGCAGCATGTAAATGACATAAGCAAATACATAGTATCTATTATATATACATATATATATATATATATTAATCTCCATGGATTTGAAATGACATTTCAGAAGCCCGAATGATTAATCCCCTGAAACTTGTTTCTTACAGGCATTTCATTTAACCCTTTTTGAATACAAGAATGTACAGAGTTAGCTTGTATCTTAGTATAGCTGAACATAACAAAGTAGCACCAACATTGAAGAGCAAAGAAGATAGGAGTGCTCTTACCAGTAAAGATAGTGGCTCTCTTGTTACCTTTGCTTTTATTTTGAATTAGCAGACATGGCAGTTCTGACTACTAAAGTTGTAATATTTCCAAGGAACTATTCCTTTTTAAAAATAAATTAGCATAAAAACTAAATCTAACTTTTTAAGCAAGCTTGTTGAAATGACCAATTTAAAAAAGAACTTCACATAATCAGACACATTCACTTCTCAAGCCTAACATTAAATGTTCTCTGTGAATCTCATTATATGCAGCTCATGAGAGTGTAATTAACATATTAATTTATATGCAGATAGCCATCTAAATGCCAAAGCATTTTCATTCAGCAAAATTCTTTCCACTTTTGAATCAGTATTTGGAGGGGGAGAAAAAAAGTAAGAAAACTTCACGAAGCCTAAATAAAAGGCATTTCAAACTCTTATGAATAGCATTGTGACTGTTCATGTAAGCAGATGCACTTTCAGGTGTCTGTTTTTTAGGACATGTTCACTATAAGCAAATGCAGATTTTATATCCATGTCTGTTTTTGCATGACTGTCAGTGTAAAATACGTATGATTAAACAACTTGGTTATGAATTTAGTTCAACTCTACAAAGAATACATTTCGGTAAAAATATATTGCTCTAGTCTTGTATTCAAAGATGAAAATTTTGGTGTTGAAAGATAACTTTTTAAATGCCATGAGCTTTTATTAAACTGTGACTAAAAGGGATGGAGAGCAAAGGTGGAAACATCGTATGTATTTCTTGTTGTTATTCCTTTAGTCAATACTCTTCTGTTTTTTTTTTTTTTTTTTTTTTTTTTTTTTCATTTTCATACAAACCCAGATGCTGAAGATGAACATACTATCACTGGGGCTATCAATAGGCATTTGTCAAGTTACCTGATTATTTAAATATACTTTCATCTGTTCTCTTACCACTGAGAGTTCACCTAATATAGAAACCCTATAAGATATCCAAATCACTGATCATCTAGGGGTTAATGGATTTCCTGGAATTAAGTAGTATTATAACTGTGGTAAGCTACAAAAGTATTATATGCTAAATTTTGAATATATTTGCTAAGCATTTTAAATATGAACAAACATAATCTGAATAAACAGGGAGACAAATGTGGTGGGGGGGAAGTGGTTGTTTTTTTATTTTTTCATGATGGCCAGTTGGTGTGACCACTTCTGTTTTCTGTGTAATTGTGTCTAACTGACATGATTTACGTTGGACTAATGTGATAAGGGAATGGGTCACTGCTATAAATTTGGAATAAAGAACACTCAATCATAATGTTCTCAACATTTTCCACTTTTTATGTGGTGTCTGGTGAGCTGGCTGGATTTCATGTAATTTAGTTTAGCATTCTTTTAAAATCCATTTCAGTTTGAGGAATTACTTTTAGACACCCGTCTGTACACAATTTTGTGCCACTTCTCTATTTCTGTAATGATCATTGTTCTTGTTCTTTATGGGTTAACTTTTAGAAATCCAGGTTGTTATTTACCTGTCACTCTCAGTAGGAGAATAGACTTCAGTTTGATGGGTATTGGAATATCTTTGTGTTGAATAACAGACCATGTATTTAGGCTGCCTGAAGTTGTCCATTACAGCAGCTTCAGCAGTGACATCTACTTGTGTTGCATTCTTTCCCTTCATTCTTCCTCTTTTGTCTCCAGAAGCTGCATTTGAATTTGGGGGCGGCTTTGAAAAATAGCTGTTTCTCTTGTGCATAACTATTGTTAGCCACATTTGTAGACCCAAATACAATTTTAATAGGAACAAGATATATTAAAAGAAGAACAAAGTATAACATGCAATTTTAAAAGGAACAAAATATGAGTATGTGATATGGTAGAAGCAGGCAGATCCTTGAACTTCAAATGCCAGAAGGGATGGATGGAATATTATCCTTGCTTATTAACATGGAGCCTGGATGGAATATTATCCTTGTTTGTTAACATGGAGCCAGACTGCTGAAATAACCCTTTCATTTCATTTATTTCTTTTTGCAACTGTGAGAGGTTGAATACTTTTAAATGAATTGACCAAAATTTGTATACAGCTTTGCATTGAAGAAATTAAATAACAAAATTGAAAAGGTTGATTTGGCCTGGTAGAAATCTTTAGCTTTGAATAAAGAAAGAAGTCACGTGCAATTTAAAGTAACATTTCTGGAGCTAATGTGAGACTCACTGCTACAAGCACTTGTGAATAACCTATAACAACAATTAAATGTATACAGCAAAATTCCTGAATGTACTTGTTACTACCATGGCTGAGCGATTTAACAGGTAGTTTCATAATATTTGTAGTTATTTGGTGAGTAACCCTGGACTAAAAATAGTTGTGATGCAGCTTTCTTTTAGAAATAATTATCTGATAACAAGTACATGCAGAATCGCGATACTAATCTGAGATTTTGTGTGTGGCATTCGAAATATGTATCCTCGAAGACGTTCGTTATATATACAAATTCATTTCACTTTTTCCCAACTCTAAGAACTCTTTTTAAAACCTCTTTTATTATTGCTACCTTTGTACTGCTCCTCTGGTTGGTTTTGTCATCATTTTTAAACAAACAAAAACAGAAAGAGAAAAACCTTGGTAATTTAAAAAGTACACTTCCCACAGAAAAGACACCTAATTTTTAGCTATTAAATTGCTTCGTAATACATGGCAGATGTTGACCTACAAAATCCACTTTATAACAATTTCATTGTAAAATTGCAGGCATTATAATACCTGCTGCTGCTGTGTAACTTTCAGCAGATTTCTTAAATGCCACATAAGCTAGAACCTGAAGATTACATTAATTCAGACGTTGTGAAGATTCAGTTATGATTACACCTGCTCTGGCTAAGTTTATCTTATATATATATTAAAAAAAAGCTACTTTTCTGTTCTAATTTTTCACTTTATCCACATCTCTTATAGCACTCATCAGCAAGCAGTCTTGTAGTTGTTATTTATAACTTCTTCAAAGATATAGTCCATCACTGTAAAAATGTTAGTAGCTCGTTATTTACTATGAAAGAGGTAAATGAATGGAGACAAACAGTTTTTGAAGGAAGATATCAAAAATAAAACTTACTGATTCTTCTTAGCAACTGTATTTGTTTTTGAGGACCAAACTTGGTTTTCTTTCCCTTTTTTTTTTTTTTTTTTTAAAAAAAAAGTGTCTGGGCAAAAGGTATTTTGATGGTTGTTTTTACTTGTTTGTTTTTATTGATTTCCTATGAACGTAATTTGCAAGTGGAGGCCTTGATATAATCATATTTTTCTAAAGGATATCTGGACAGCAAGTGCTTTTGTGTTCCAATAGTGACGATTGTGCTGATTAGAGTGTGCCATCACTGTGTGACTTCAGACACTATATATATCTCTGTCTATAAAGATTTCCATTTTTATTATGAATTTAGTTTAGAGTATCTTTCGGAGACATTTTTCCATACATGATTACATGCACACAGTGACTGTCATATCACAGCTTCCATACTATTTGTGCTATTTTTAAAATGCCTTTTTTTTTTTTTTTCCCATTCATCCAAAATAAATGATCTGATACCAAATTAAGAACAGTTACGGCTAAAGCAGTAGTCTAATATGTAAGAGTCAAGCCATTCAGTTAAGGAAAAGAACAGTACAAATAATGTTTGGTCACAACAGGTTTTTATATAGCATCAAGACACGCTTGAAATGTGTGACAACACATCAAGACATGCCTGAGTCTTTTTTTTTTCATGGTGATGTCATACTCTTTAGTGTTGCAGAAGATATCTCTTTTTATACATTTTTTTTTTCTTCTGGGGGTGGGAGGAATGCTAGTAGGATTCGATTAAAAAGCTTGGGGAAACTGAAACTACATAAAACGGCAGGAGAAAACATATGAATTAGTGATTTGAAGTAGTTAGTTCATTGAGACAGTGAGCTCATATGCGTGTTCTGCTTTTATTCCTTTTTCCTTCCCCAGGTCTCCATATATGGTTAAAATGAATTTATAATAACAATGAAATTTGGTAATATTGTAGTACAGTTAAGCTTATCTGTGCAGTAGCTCCTAACTAGAGCCATGGCTGTAGAGAACTTGCATTGAAAATATTTTGGCACTTGCATTTTACAGCTAAGCTGAAATATAACAGTGCTCTTTATCGGGTAAAATAAAATCTATATCTTAGCTAAATCCTAGTCAGTAGATGAGGTGGGGTGGGGAGGAGAAGAAGAGGGGGATTCACCTTTTCAGTAGCTGAACTGTTCTACTTGAAGTCTCCCCTTGTCACTTGTAAAAGTCTATACAGGAGACAAGCATGACTGTTCTATGCAAATCAGATTATTGGATGTCAGTGTATTCTTGGATCTGATGTTCCTGTGGAGCATAAATATTGCAGTGAAGATAGCCTCATTATCCTTATTTACAGTGAAGCATTGATTAAACAGAAGCAAAACAAACATTTATGGGAATATATATATATAGCTACAGTGATTGTACTATTAATGTAACCACCAAATAGAAGGTTTTCAATAGCTGGTAGGTTTGAAATGAACTGTAATGAAAGATTGCCCTTCTCTGACTTTTTTTTCCTGTGGTAATATTTGCTTATCTTGCCAGAAGAGTTAATTTGGTTTATCTGTCCAGAGGAAATATAATTTCACCCAAGATCATGTTTGTTCTTTGGGGAGGGTGGTGTATTTCGGTTACTGAAAGTAATAGGAAAAAATAGCATGGGTTCACTGAATATAATAAATTCATTTTAAAAAAATATTATTTATAATTAGATGATTAATAGGAGATGAAGCACAGAGGTGAACAAAGCTGATTTGTTTACCTACTACTTGCACTATGGTATGCATGGTACCTTTCTCACCAGGGCTATCTCTTCCCTTCAGATTATTTTAGTCAACATTAAGTGGAATTTTTAATTTATTAAATTATGGTAAATTATAGCTCCTCTGTACTGTTACATGGGGAAAAAAATAATTATTTTTTCTTAATACTCTTTTTCAAAGTTTGGTGTTTCTTTATATGGTTGTAGGGTTCAAAATTGGTCTTAAAACTCCAAATAATTTAAACATTTAGGGACAAAACTCACTCTTTTTTCATGTTATTCGGTCCAAAATATCATTTAAGAAGTGAGGATGAATATTTAGTTTCCTTTTCAAAACAGCAATCACTTGTTTATGTGATTTACAAAACATTATCTTGTGCTTATTGCTAAAAGGAGATTTTCTTTATCCAGGCACAATAAACTGGCTCACTGACAATCAAATCAAGCTTAACTGACTTTCTGGGTGGAGCAGGAGATTTGGAATATTGTAGAACAACAATGAATCTTACTAAAATTCAAAAGAAATGCAATATATACAATAAATCATGCACACTGCATGATCCCAATGCCTTAGAGATAGCACAGGATAGAGAATGTGTAACATAATAGGGGGATGGTTGGACCAGATCATCTTGGAGGTGTTTTCCATCCTTAATGATTCTTGGATTTGAACGTGCATTTTATTCTCAGTTATATTGTTACCTCTAGGCAGAGAGGAAATCCTACAATAGATATGTTCTTACTGAGTTAATTATGGTGTGTTATTATAGTGAGCACCAACTGTCTAAGTAGCGGGAGCTTTAAATAAACACTATTGAACTTGAAACAGCTATTCTGTTTTGGTTCTGTTTCTGATTAGCATTCATTTTCATTCATGTGACAATCTCCTGTTAGTAAAAGGATGATTCATGGTGTACTAGTCTCAGTAAGATCACAAAAGATTGTTATTAACATGATTATACAGACTCTGTAGTCTCTTTCCCCCTCCTTTTACACCAATTTTTATTTTTACAACTGTTGTGAATTTTTTCTCATATAGTGTAAGAATGGTATTTTTTCACCTTCTGAAACCTGCCTCACTCATTTCTCATCCTTCACTGCACAACAATTTCATAGCAAAACAAATCTCATCCCACTATGTTTATTTGTTAACACAAAGGTACACATGGAGCCATTTGCTAATTGAAAGTGGCAAAATTAAACAGTATGAAAACATTGTGACAACACAGTCTAATAAGTACCTGGAAAGGAAGTTTGAGGTCTTTATGCAGGTATACCATGAGTAATTGCTGTAGACCTTTATGCTTCTGCTTTAACTCCATTTTATATTCTTTGTTAATTTAGAATATGAGTTCCTCAGGGCAAGTTCAGTTTTTTGTTATATGCCTGTACAATTCTAAATGCAATACCATAAAAGTAATACCTAAGGAAAATGATAATAGGATTTGCATATTTTCCTGTAGAGCAAGGAAAAACAGATTAATCAAGTATGTATTTGAGATCCTGCTTTTCATCTCTTGAGTTCCTTACCTTAGCTTCACAAACCTAGTGTAGGAATGTCCTTAAAAATTTAGGGATGTAGAACGGGGAGCACTGAAAGGGGTGACAGAAGAGAAATTGAGAGACAGTGGCATTCTCCCTTTGCCTTTACTAATTCCTTAAACAGTTCTGGTACGGTCATTTCTACAGATCTGGTACACTTAACGATGACTTTTGCCAATGCAACACAAGTCTGTCTTCTACATCTCCATTGTTTAAATCTGTAAGGAGATAGTCCACAACTGAAAAGTGTGAAGCAGTTGTATTTGATAAGTTTTATACCATCCCAAAATGCTTTGTCTAGAATACATGGAATGGAATTTTGATAAATTTCTGAAACATAAATAACAATTATTTAAAGAAAAAGTATGTCCTATCCTGTGGATTCCTTGAGGATGAGACCAGAAAATCTGAAATAATCTTTTTTAAATTGTCCAGGTAGCTGAAAATTGTTATGTAGGAAATCATTGTAATGAGTAACTCAGGGGAGGAGAGGGGAATAAAAAATGAAGTAATTAAAAGCAACAACAACAACAAAAAGCTAAGTGTATGTGGTTTGGGTTGGAAGAGACCTTAAAGATCACCTAGTTACAATCCCTCTGTGATGGGAAGGGACACCTCTCACCAGACCAGGTTGTTCTGGGCCCCATCTAAGCTGGCTGTGAGCACTTCAGGGGATGGGGCATCTACAGCTTCTCTGGGCAGCCTGTTGCAGTGCCTCACCACCCTCCGAGTGAAGAATTTCTTCCTAATGTCTAATATAAATCTACACTCAGTTTAAAGTTGTTAGCCTCTGTCTTATCACTACATGTCCTTGTAAAAAGCTTTTCTCCATCTTTATTGTAAGCCTCCTTCAAGTAGTGATAGGCCACGATGAGGTCTTCCTGGAGCCTTCTCTTCTCCAGGCTGTACAAACCCAATTCTCTCAGCCTGGTCATGGCAGAGTCCTGTCCTCACGTTTTATAGATGAGAAATTGTGTTCAGTTTTTAATGTGCTAAATATACACAGAAGCCAGACTTCTAGTTTTTGTACATAAATCGTTACTGTACCTGAAAAGGGGAAACGGTTGGGGAATGTGTGTCCAATATCACTAAATGAGAACAGGTAATTACTTGACTTTACTGATGATTACTCTTGCAGTTAATTAATACACCAACAGCACATGATTTGACCTGGTCTAGAAGTGGAGAGTTGTAGCTTGAATTTAGTGTGTTAAAGCTTCCAGTGCCAGAGTAATAGTTGACAGGAACAAGAAGATCCAGGATAATTAAAATACAACATTCATTTGGCACTGTAGCCTTGCTCCCTCCCTCTCTCTTGAACAGTCTATTTCAAAGTGATGAAATGAATTTTAAAAGATTAATCCAGATGGTGGTAACTGAAACTGTAGATAGGCATTTTAGTCTGAAAGATAGAAGCGAGATGAAAAAAGAAGTGGCTATTTGGTGCTATTGCCTGAAGGTATTATCTGAATCTAGAGAACAGAACCCATAATTTGCTGGCTGAGGGTCTGTGAATTCTTCAGTCTGGCCTATGATAGAACTGAGATGCTCAGGGAAAAGGATGGATGGTAAGGGAAGTCCAGTAAGAAACACAGATTTAATAGTCTTAAAATGGAGGGCATAGGTAGAATTATGTAGCAGTATTGGAGACCAGTACTGTAAAAATAATAATAATAACAATAACATTGTAGGGAAATTGGTTTTGTTTGTTTTATTATATTTTTTTTTTAAAAAAAGAGAAGACGGGTATTTTGAAACTTACCATATCTTATACTTAACGGAACGTGTATTTTCCATAAAATACTTCTGGTTTTTGTTTTGCTTGTTTAAGTAATGAAGTGTAAAGTTTTGATATAAATGGAAATTGGTAAATTAATAAAAATTATTGGATCCTCTCTTAAGCATTTTTCCAAAGTTTTAGGTATTGTTTTCTGGAGAAGGTACTTCCATATTTTGGGGGTACTATGTGGAAAAAATTAAATATTTAAAAATAGTATCTTCAACCCTGACATGAGTAAACAAGCAGCAAAAGGAAAAGAGATGGCAATTGTAGATCAAGTATTGTGCCAAATGCAGCTATTGAAAAGCAGATGTGGCAGGAAGTTTAGCTATTAAATGTATTTTTGAAAATTGCCCAAGTAAACCTTATATTTAGATGGTGTGTTCACTTTCTAAAGCGTAGCTTTGTTTCTGCTGTTTTCTAAAAGGACAAATTACTGTCTTTCAGGATGTAGTGAGAACATGGTTATAAATCAATCAATTTCTTTCACATTTTAAAGCTGGCCAGAGGGAAAAAATACCAGCTGGATGAATGTGTCAATTTGGCTCAGCGTAATTTCTAAGCTTCTGCTTCCTTACTGCTGCAAGCAATATATATTAAAGAAAATAGGAGGGAAAGTTATTCTGGTCTTGCAAAATAATAGCACTACCCTTCAAAAAATAATCCTAATAAAATCCTCTTAGGGTGTGGTCTCAGCCATATTTAGAGGTGATGGTATTTTTTTTCAAAATACGCAATAGTAAGAGCTGAATTGTACTAATACAGTCAAATTTTAAAATCCAGTGATTGTCGTAACTGTTGTGAGGTGCTAATGTTACTACATTATACACTTATAAAATTAAAACTGTTTTAATGATCTGTACTTCCTCCATGAGAGTTGAAACATTTAGTTAATTGATTTATTAAAAGTGTATACGTCTGTTCATTTCAGCCATTTTAATCATAACAGAAGCTTGACATATCTAGACTTAAAATCTAAAATCAGAAACTGGAATGCTACAAGAATGAAATCAGAACTTGTTCTCAAGTGTTGAAGACAAATAGCTGTTACGTAATTTTATAGGTAATTATTAGAAGTCTGTGGAAAGATGGTCTTTTTAAAAATCTAATGTAATTTTTATTGAGGATATCAACAGCTCCTGGGTTAAACTCTGTGAGTAAACATTTTCCATTGGCTTAAACTCCATTTTGACTATTTCAGCTTTCCAATTGTTTCATCATATAAAAGTATGTTTTTGGTCAGTAGTATTTATGAAGCCTATGATGACTTGCTCTTTTACTCTATCCATGGATGTTGTATAGGTAACTAATGTTCTTGTGGTTACTAGCCACTGCTCCCACTATTTACAATGCATATTTGAGTGAGTTTCTTTAAAAGTTTTTTTCCTAATGAACATGTAATGGGTCACTGGATAAAAATGCACCTTTATTAGTTTAGTTGCAGTTTATTTACTTTCAGCTTCTCCATTTCCACATGCTGATTGAAGTAACTTTTCATTTATCACCTATCCTCTCCTATTGCCATCTGTTCGCTGACCTATCATCAGAGACCTCAAACCAGATTCTAGACCTCAGACTGTTTCGCCGTGAGTCCAGTAAAAGTGTTTCTTGTATGTACCCTTCCCTTTTTTGTTCACTTGGATTACTTTTGTAGGAGTCCTTGAACTCTGCTGGTATGGACTTTTTCTCTACTAAATAACATTTGCAGTTGTTTCAAACTGTGGCATGTTTTCATAAACAACATTTGGTTTGCTCTAGTGTTCATGCTGTGCTTGTGACAGTAATAAACTCCTTAGTATCTCAGAGTAATGACTTGAGCATGATGCAGTTTGTCAGGACAAGAGAATGTAAGCCTGTCATGTCAGCAATGTAAGGTTAAATCGTGGAATAGAAGGGGAGACAAAATAGTCTCATTTTTATGAAAGATGTTTATTGTTACTTCTCTAAAAGCCATTTACATTGAGATGCGCTTGCATTGGATACCAGAACTGTCAGAATTTTTTTGAGTGTTTCCTATCTTAAACTTATCCTAATGAAGGAAAAATAGTTGAGTGACAATTCTTGAAACAGCAAGGTCCCCACTACATTTGTTTTACAAACCTCACTTACTTTTAGTGAACTTAATGTATATTGCCTAGTAAAATCTGTTTACTTAGTTTAAGTTTCTGAAGTACGATGCCCAATTCTGCTTCTAGTGGATTCGCTTAATATTATTACTATTATTTTATCTAGAAAAACTGACCTGAGCTGCCTAGTTCTTCCTCTGTTGTTTCCTTTCCTGGAATCAATACAGTAAAGAGGATTTGGAAGAAAATTGTTCAGATGTATTGCTTTGTATGTTACTTTTTAGAGATATCTGGTTTACCTTGAAGCTAGAGTACTTACAGAAATATTTAATGAATGAAAAATAATTTTGTAAGGATGGTTAAAGTATTTTGCTAAAAAGAAAATGTTATGCAAAATATTTGTATATCCTAAAAATGTCTGTTAGTAACATGAAATCTCCCTTCTGACCATGTATTTTCAAACTGAGGTTGGGAGCATATCCTTCAATCCTTTTTGTGTTTCTTCCAAACTTCATCCTTCTCACTTTGTAGTAAATATTTTCTTTTACCATTTCTTTTCAGAGAACACATCTGTGACATTCAGATGCCTGTTAAAATATCTTTTCATGTATATATTTAAATTTTAAAATTCATTAAAAATTCCAATTCATTATACAGCGCAGCCCTTATTGTGTGGAATAACCTGGGCATTAAAAGGGAATTATTGAATACTAGTTTCTGGTTTCATTCTATGTTATTACTCTATGGGGAAAAAGAAAGTCAGCTTGTGTGCTTCAGCTGTGCCCAATCAAGCCAAACCATAAACAATTTGTGGTGGTGTTGATTTTTCTGAATAGAATTCCTATTTTGAAACTGATTTATTTTGCTGAGAGATTTTCTTGGTGTGTTTCAGCACTGAGTTTCAAATCAGCATTTATATTGTACCCATCTTACACGGAATATAGCTGACCAAAGCACAGTACCGTTGCCTTTCTCTGTAGCAGATGTGATGTTAGTTTCTTTGACAGCAAGCAGATGAGGCTTGAACTATGTGAGTAAGAATGTCTTCCTTACAGCACCTTCAAAACTGCTAGACTTGAACATCACAGTTTGGCTTGGTCCAGGAGAAAACAGGAGATGCAAAGATACAATTCTTCCATTAAGAACATTCTTCTTATTTAACAGTTATTTGGTGGAGCTTTCCTGCCAGATGTAGATGATTTTCTTGGAGCATGTGATTGCCTCTCTCCCCCCCCATCCCCTTTTTTGTCAAATTCACTGTCAAGATAAAATCTTTTAGATGTTGTGAAATGTATGAGATGGCTTTTCTGTGTCAATTCTCATTGACCTTGCTATGCTAGACTTTGATTTATGTGAGAAATGCTCCATAATGATAATTACTGTAGAAGACTGGTCTGAGGTAGATGTAAGAACTATCAAGGAAAAAGTCAAAAGAATTTCTTTCCAATTTCAAGGCGGTTAAATAAGGTTTACTCTAAAACTACAATTTCCTCTCCATCTGGCCTACACTTTAACCTTTATTAAGTCACAGGAATATATATATATATATATATATACAAGATTTTTGTCAGTCTCAGTAGAGGAGACATCATATTTGCTCCTGGCTTATGGACCAGTATTACAGTATTGAAATCTAGAGAAGAAAAATTTTTTACCCTTTCCTCCATCAGCTGCTGCAGTCAGGTACCAGTGAGAGAGGGAGTAACAGCAGTTGAAAAACAGCACTGAAATCACTTGTATGTGATAAGTTATTTTGCATAATTCTCTGAAAAAAAATAATTCCCAGTGATCTAAGTCTTGAAATTTATCAAAAATAGAATAGTATCTAGGCATAGACATTTATCTGGTAGATTCCTCTGTCGCTATTTAACAATAAATATCATACTATGAGAAATAATGGTTTTGTTTTAGTTATATCTCTCTAAATTGTTCAAAGCAGTTTCTGGTTACTTTTTTTTTTGTAATGGTTTCTGGTGTTACCATGTTTGCTCTTTCCAGAACTTTTCTGAAACCCTGAAGTTAGAGGTGAGGAAAAATTGTCAATTTTATGTTAATTCGTCCAGATCTCTGATGTCTTAATGTCTCGGAGGTATTTACAGAATCTAAACAATAATATTTTAAAATACTATTTAGAAGTAATCCACTACAAGTGAAACATGAAAATATTTTTCCAAGGTACTTTATGATGGCAAGTGATCAGCATCTGGGAAGCAAAACTTAAAACAGAAAATAATTCTGGGTTACACTTAAAACAGAAAATCATACCTAGTTGTCTGAATGCATGCCTCATATGTTTTGAAGAGTGGAGTCAAGTAAGTCTATGTAAGTCTCTTGGGAACTAGCTTGGGAATGTCTGTCAAATCTGCATAGTCACCTTTCAGAAATATATTACTGAGGACACTAATCGACGTAGCTGATACTAGCTTAGCCTCTTTTTCAAGCAACTGGATGCAGGAGAGTTACTTGAATATTCTCTACTTCTCTTTGGTTTAAACAAGAAGCAAATGGGGCAAAAATGTTGACACTGTACTAACCACATAAGATTTGTGACATGGAAGGTGGGAGAAAGAATTGTTGAAGAATAGGAAGATTAGGGAAGAGAAATAGCTTTCCTAGTTCCTCCACAAATACCCTTTCTTTCAGGAAATTGATAAGCACAGTCTCTGAGTCACAACTATTTCTCCAGGGTTACCTGTTCTATGTGCTCTGTTCAGAATCAGCTTATTACTGAATGTACTGTACTATTTGTTTCGGTTGGCGGTTTTACTCATCTTTACTGCGTAGAGTCTGTTTACGTACAATGTTTACAGGTAGCTCAGGAAATATTTTCCAAAAGAATTTTGTGGATAATAGCTAAGAAAAAAAAAATCAGTTTAAGGCAATCGTTAGCTGCTCCAGACAGTTGCCAAATGATGATTTGCATTAGAAAGGAAAGATCCAATCCTAAAAGTTATGTTGTGCAGCTATAAATAGCTTGTGAATCTTGAGTTCACAGACTGTTTATTTACTAAAGGGCCTAATTAAAAAGATGCTGAAGCACAAAAATTAGTGGTGACAATTCTTAAAACATTGTAGAATTGTCAACAAAAATAAAGGTTTAAAATGCTGTACCTCAAGTCTCTGGAAACAGTCCTGACTTTTCGGACTTCCAGAAGAAATATATTCTATTATTCCAGATAATATATATAATTTAATATATATTTTATAATATATAATTATATGTAAATATAATTTAATAATATATTATAATGTTCCAGAAGAAATGTAATAATACAATTTTGCATACATTCTTTATTTTCTGAGAATTTTGAGTTACTGTGATTCCTGATTCAATGTTAAATTTCAAATGACAGTAATTTTCTGCTGTGTTGATTCAGCTTAATCAGATGGGTGGCTCCATGACTTTTGGCTCGGATCTTATAACTTCTAATAATCACTAGTTCTTCCACAAGAATGGTATATCAACTCCTTTGCAGCACTTCTCAGTGATGGGTTTGAAATACTTTTAGTCAAATAGTTCATTAATCTTCTGGGTGTGATTCTTCTGTTTCCATTTATGCCAAATCTGTGCAGGTGCTATCTCTTAAATATGATACAAGAATATGACACAAGCATATGACTATGTGTAGAGCTATGTTTAAGTGAGAAAGGGCATGATGGTGCCCTATGGACAACTATGTATCTCAAAAGAAAGGGAGAAAAAAATATATACTCCACACTACCATACTCCACCCTAATAACACTATTCTTTCTCCAAAATGTTGAGGAACTTCTAGGACTAATGAGAGAGGCATAATTCAACTATGTGTCTTGCATTTAATCTTCTCTGTTATAGAGGTTAACCCAAGAGCCAAATGTTTGAAAACAAATTAACAAATAGCCTACAAGTGTATATCCTGTATTTCATGAACACAGAGTATACCATCTGAGATGTTTACTTGAACTTTTTGAAAAAGAAGTAGCGCAAGATACTTTTAGTATCCACAATGTCAGATTCGTATTTATTTTCCAAGAAGGAAATCTTAACGGCGCATGTGCCCAAAGATGTGCTGATGTGGATGAAGACCAGCCTGGCTCAACAGAGAGTTGCAGCTTGAGCTTAGGAGGAAAAAGAGGGTTTATAATCTTTGGAAAAAAGGGTGGGCCACTGAGGCGGACTATAAGGATGTTACGAGGTTGTGCAGGGACAAAATTAAAAAGGCCAAAGCTCATCTGGAGCTCAATCTGGCTACTGCCGTTAAAGACAACAAAAAATATTTTTACAAATATATCAATGCAAAACAGAGGACTAAGGAAAATCTCCATCCTTTACTGGATGTGGGGGGAAACCTTGTTACAAAAGATGAGGAAAAGGCGGAGGTGCTTAATGCCTTCTTTGCCTCAGTCTTTAGCGGCAATACTGGTTGTTCTCTGGATACCCAGTACCCTGAGCTGGCGGAAGGGGATGGGAAGCAGAATGTGGCCCTCACTATCCATGAAGAAATGGTTGGTGACCTGCTATGGCACTTGGATATGCGCAAGTCAATGGGGCCGGATGGGATCCACCCGAGGGTACTGAGTGAACTGGCGGAGGAGCTGGCCAAGCCGCTTTCCATCATTTATCAGCAGTCCTGGCTATCAGGGGAGGTCCCAGTTGACTGGCGGCTAGCAAAAGTGACGCCCATCTACAAGAAGGGCTGGCGGGCAGACCCGGTGAACCATAGGCCTGTCAGTTTGACCTCAGTGCCAGGGAAGCTCATGGAGCAAATTATCTTAAGAGTCATCACGTGGCACTTGCAAGGCAAGCAGGCGATCAGGCCCAGTCAGCATGGGTTTATGAAGGGCAGGTCCTGCTTGACGAGCCTGATCTCCTTCTATGACAAGGTGACATGCTTAGTGGATGAGGGAAAGGCTGTGGATGTGGTCTACCTTGACTTCAGCAAGGCTTTTGACACTGTTCCCCACAGCATTCTCCTCAAGAAACTGGCTGCTCTTGACTTGGACTGGCATATGCTTTGTTGGGTTAGAAACTGGCTGGATGGCCGGGCCCAAAGAGTTGTGGTAAATGGATTCAAATCCAGTTGGAGGCCGGTCACTAGTGGCGTCCCCCAGGGCTCGGTGTTGGGGCCAGTCCTCTTTAATATCTTCATTGATGATCTGGATGAGGGCATTGAGTGCACCCTCAGTAAGTTCGCAGATGACACCAAGTTAGGTGCATGTGTCGATCTGCTTGAGGGTAAGAAGGCTCTGCAGGAGGATCTGGATAGGCTGGACCGATGGGCTGAGGTCAACTACATGAAGTTCAACAAGGCCAAGTGCCGGGTCCTGCACCTGGGGCACAACAACCCCAAGCAGAGCTACAGACTGGGAGATGAGTGGTTGGAGAGCTGCCAGGCGGAGAAGGACCTGGGAGTGATGGTGGACAGTCGGCTGAATATGAGCCAGCAGTGTGCTCAGGTGGCCAAGAAGGCCAACGGCATCCTGGCTTGTGTAAGAAGCAGTGTGGCCAGCAGGGCTAGGGAAGTGATTGTTCCCCTGTACTCGGCTCTGGGGAGGCTGCACCTCGAGTACTGTGTTCAGTTTTGGGCCCCTCGATTCAAGAAGGACATCGAGGTGTTTGAGCGAGTCCAGAGAAGGGCGACGAAGCTGGTGAGGGGCCTGGAGATGTCTATGTCTATCTGATCTTGATGCTAGATGGTCTTGGGGCCTTTCATTTTCCCCATACTTCAGGGAATGAGATATTCAGTAGTAAGCTGTTATGGCCAGAATCAAGATCATTGTGTGCAGTATCTCTTAAGTTATATTTTAGTTGCTTTAGGTGTATGATCCAAAGAATAATTAAGAGAAATGGTTCAGAGTCAGGAATGCAGTTTCATTTCTTATGTTAGGTTAGGTTCTACTGCAGTAATATATGTAGATACATACATACATACATATATATTCTTTTCTGAACCTTGTAACTTTTATCCTTTTGGTGTATCTGAAGCTGTAATACCAGCAGTCTCACTAATTGAAGTTTCTTGACTCTTACCAGCCCTATCACGCAAGTGAGACAGGATAAAAAGGCTTGTGGTAAATGATGCACTCATTAAATGAAGGAGTTACAATGCTAATATATTTAATCCTAAACTTATTTGGAGTAACAAATTGAAGACCGCAAGGTGTTTAGCTTTTATATATATGTGTATCACAGCCAAATCATCAAATTACTGAAAGTCAGTACTTCCAGGTACTGTGTTTTAGCAGTTATGCAAATAAGTGGTAGCTTATTTTGACTGTATTCTTTCCTTCTTTTTTGTTTGTTTGTTTCTTTCTTCCCTCTTTAAATGACACAAAATTCAGTTTAGTAAACTCCGATTTTGGTCATTTTTGGGTTTGCAGAATTCACCCGTAAGTCCTGGTTTTGGTGCAATCATCCTTAAAACAGACTTTATAAAAGAATACTGAATAATGTGCTCATGAAATGGGTGTAGTGGATAGACATGTGGATTTTTATTCCCTTTGTGTGTTGTGTAGAATAACAAAGTGAGAAGAAAAACAGTTCATTTTACTGTGCCAGATGCAGACACTTATTTTTTCATTGACTAAGAAGTCAGTACATGGTTTATGGAATTAGCTGTTTGTAGAGTTGGTAAACTTCTGAAACATAGTTTAATTCATCTACTTATTAATATATACTTGAAGACTTACCTGGTTTGTGAAAAAGGCAAGAGACATCTGTTGGAATTATTTTTTGCATTGATTGCATCCTTGGTTTAGTGGGGACTGTTAGGGTTAGGTTAGAGGTTGGACTCGATGATCTTGAGGTCTCTTCCAACCTAGAAATTCTGTGATTCTGTGATTGTGTCAATGTATATGCTCAGAGAAGCTTCCAAATTGATTAATCTTTAAAAATAATAATGTTTGTATAAAACTCAATTCTTCATGAAAATGCTGCTGAGTAACCAAAATTTAATCCCCTTATGTAACAATGTGCATTTCTCTAGCAAAACTGACTGCCAACAGAGAGAGAATTGTATAGCTAAATGTGCAGAGGCAAAATTGCTTTTCTGTGGACTTGAGGATTCATACAAACTGTCTTCAAAAATACACTGGCAGTGATAAATGCTTTTCAAAATGGTAAAATTTGCCATTTATGAAAATGTGTAGTATGAAGAAGGAACGTTGAATAAATAAAACATGACTAGTCACCACAATGAGGTTATTTCAGTAGCCTTGTTCAATTAAAATAGTCCTACGTTCAGTATGCAGGAGACGATTGTATCTATCCATATTTTGGCAAAGTTGAATAATTTTCCTTGGATAAGTATTATTTACAGGTTATAGTAAAAAACCCTTCTGTTAGCACATATGCTGGTAGCTCTTTATTATGCTGATAGTTTTTTTTAATACTATCTGTAGAGCAATTAAAGATCTGAATGCATACGAACAACTACTATTCTGTAATGTACCAAACACCCCTAATCTCTAAAATGACATTTCCTGTGCTGTATGTACCAGTGTTATGTTGAAATACATGAGTCGTTATGTGAGTGAAACTCGAGAATCTAATGTACATTACTTCTTACCAATTTACTTTGATTCAGAGTCTCTCTGTAGTATCCTATGATCCTGAAGACATCTGCAGTTTGTTTGTGTATTCCAGTATGGTTTGCAAGCTTTAAAAAAAATAATCTAAAAGGTAAGATTTATTATAGCTGATTAGTAGCAGCCTTCCATTGAGAAAACATGACAGTCATTTCATATAAAAAGAATTTTAAAGGCATCACAGTCATACAAGCAGAGGTTAGTTTGATCAAGGCCAGCAAATGATCTGGGGGCAGCTGAAGACTGCCCAGATGGTCTATGACTACACTCAGGTAACAGATCTATGTTCAGATCACGTAGGGATCACAAATGAGGGTGAAAACAAGAAGAAAATGAACCCTTACTACTTAGGTGTGGTATAGCTACTTCTGACTACTGAAGACAGATACTTCCATAAAATCTTGCATTTAAAGGATTTTATTTATTTATTTATGATAGTCTTGTGAGATTATTTCTTTAATACGGCCTTACTCAATGGCAGCAGAGTAGTTTTTACTCATTCTGTCTTAGGGAATGCAACTCCCTTCTGTCATAGTCATCGCACATTAAACCAATGATAGGATCTGGCAAGAATAACTCATCTATACTGACATGGAAACCCTAATCTAAATTGTTTATTTGTACATACCTAAAACAGTATAAAAGGTGAGACAAGTTTATGAAATATACATCAAGGTAATACTTGGTTTCATGGGGGAATACTGTTCATCTGTATGCTATGTTGTATGAGGTACAAATAAATTTTCCTCATTTTATTTACTTTTGAAAGGCTATTTTTCTGTCCTTTAGATTTTCTGCTTTACTCGCTTGGTTTTGTTTCTGCTTTTTTCCTCTATGACTATGCAAAATACATATGTTATGTTTTACATATTAGTGGCTTGTTGTGGCTTTAAAAAGCATTAAATTAGCCTTTTTCATTAGTATCTGCCATAAATAATATATAGTGTATAATATGTCCCTGTCCCTCACCTGAAAATGTAAACACTTTGGGATTGGTTATTATTGTAATTTCTGTCACAATTTTGTGATCTTGTGACATAGAACAAATGCATGAAATATAAAGGAATCCCTCTGAAAAACCTTTTTCTGCAGAACTGGCAGTGTATATTCTTGATACTTAATTAACTGCTGAACGTGAATAGAGCAAAACAGTAGACAGCACTTCAAAGTTCATTCTTCCATAAAATATTGAATCTGTTATCTTTTGAAGTGCAATTTTTTTCCTGGGAAATTAACACAAGATTCTTTAGAAGACTTCAACACGTAATTGTATTATTATGTATTAAAGCATATTATTCCAGTAGTATGATTATAACAGTATACAAAATAAGAATAGTGCAGACTTTTTATCCAGAACAACGGTTATGCTCAAGTATTTTGAAAAACATAATGAAAGATTATACTTTGTTAAAAGTACTCTTTTTATATTTTATTTTTATTTGCTGTCAAATCAAAAGTTTGTTATTTATGCAGTTCCACTAGTCCTCTTCTTTATTAAAGAGTATTTAAATGTGCATCTGCTGCATTCACTTAAAGAAGAAGGAGAAAAGTTAATTGAGTTCTTCAGGTCAAGAACTTCAGAAAGAGTGAAAGATATCAAGCAATGTTCAGTGGCCAAAAACTGAGGTAGAATTCGTGATTCTAAAGGTAGATTTAGAGTGTTTCTAAATAAGGAAAACATTCTTCTTGAAGAAACTGCTATTTTTTCCTCCTCTTTCTTTCTGAGTGAGTCACTGAACATGATCACTTTATAAGATTTTACCAAGACCTGGGTGATTAATATCATCTAGAACAAATGTCATAGGAATATGAAAAGGAGAGTTGTGTAATTGGGTGTATTAGGAAAGTGCTGTGAATGGAAAGAATGCAAAGGGGGGGAATCCTCTGGTAGCATGATTATCTTGTCTGTGCAAACATAAAGCAATACAATTTCTTACTGCATTTTTGTTTTTGTTGTTGATTTCTGAAATACTAAACGTGTGCAGTCAGCTGCGGAAGAGAGCTATTGGCATGTTTGGATAATACCCAGCATGTTTTGTGGAAGATACCAGCTTGGTCTGTATACTTCTTCGCTTATGTTCAAAACCTTGTAGAATTACATAGTCTCTCCTTAGTGCCAGGGTGGTGTCTGAGATGGAACCTTGCAGGGTATGCTGCAAGCAGATGATGATGCAGCTGAAATGCTAGTAACTTTTTATTAGTGGACAACAAATTAGTTGAAGAGTTAGGGTTTCAGTCCTCAAGAGTAGAGTTAAACTTGAGAAAGATGAACTCACTGGGGTGGTTAGCACCAAGTATTTGCTACTGAGAAATCATGTGCTCCTCTTGTTGCTGTTGTTGTTCTCAAGCCGCATCATTTTATGGGCAGTCCCCAACCTTGTTCTTATGTGTTCCTATATTCATTGCAGAATATCTATTACTAGAGAGATAAAAAGCAGTAATACATCTTTTATCCACATGAATCTGAGAAACAAATAGAAGGGAAGCTCTGCCTTTGTGTATACACAAGCACACACCTGCACAATTTGCTGTGCAGGTATGCACCTATGCCTATAGGAAGCTTCCTATAGGAACCTATGCCTATTGTGAGACAGCATAGGTTCAGAATCAAAAAATATTAGTTAAACAATTTAACATATTTCCATATTCTAGTTTGGAATTACACAGCTGTAGCTAGAAACATTTAGCTAGAGAATAGCAGAGAAAGTGGAATGTAGCCTTTTGAATACATGAATGAATAATTTTCGTTAAAATTGTCTTAGTTGTAAGGGCAATTCAGAAGAATATTATTGCCATTTAACTTTAAGGAAGATCAGGAGTGAATTTGCTTGTATTATAATATTGAACCAAAAAAAAAAGTTTATTTGTTAATGCTGAATGATTACAAATGGACCTTCATTTTACTTTAATGCTAGTTGTATGCATTTAAAGAAGGTTAAAATTTATGCATTAAAAATTAGTTATGTTAAACTTAGTTTAACTCTATTAATAGAGGGGGAAAAAAAATCTGTTTATGAGAAATGCTTAGAAGGCTCATTGAAATATTCCCAAGCTTCCATTTATCCATTAATTTACACTGTTCTTGTTTTTTTTTAAAAAAAAGAAAAAAGGAAAAAAAAATGAAATGTGGAAATGTTTTTGAAAGAGTAAATATATCAATTATTAAGTCATTAAAATGAGGAGACATACCATCTTGAATTATTGTTCACAAAAGTTTAGACTTTAATTATTTTGATAGATATTTTGGTAGTATTTTAAGCTTTCTGTTGCTGAAGGATCCAGACAGAGCTAATAAAACAAAACAATAGCTAGAAAGGAGCAGCAATAGCAGCATGTAATAAGCCTGCTTAAACAGTGTAGCTTTCCACAGTGAAGTGCATATGTAGGTGTTATAAATAAATCAGTGTAACGAAGAACATACAAAAAGCAGTTGCAATTTGGAGTTCATGTATTTTTTTTCTTGTTGTGTTCTTGTTATTTTTCTTTTTTTAAAAAAAAAAAAGAACACATCAGGTTGAGTAAACACACTGTGGGCCTGTAGGGTAGTCAGGCATTTAAATAACTTTCTCAAATATATATAATTAGTAGAAATAAGTTTTAAAATGTCACATTTATTCCAAAAATACACTTAATCCAAACAATATGGCCTTTGTTTTTCTGATGTTAGTGTCGTGAATGTCAGTGAATTGACAAAAATATCTACATCCTGTACTTCTGGCTTCACTCTGTGACATAGTCTGTGCCCTTTATCTATCAGCTTTACCATCTGTCTGCAATTTGTGACTCACTTGAATTTTTCAGAATTTGCAATATTAAAATGCTTAATATTATTGCTTCATTTCTGTTGACATTGTTTGAAAGAACTGTCTATATCCAAGGACTTTATTTCAGCAAATGACATTTTAAAAGAAAATCCTTAAATTTAGTATAAATATTTAAGTGTAAAATATATCTGTAGATTATTTATCAGTTCAGTTTTATTATTAATCCTATATCATTATAGTTCTTAAAAGTACAAGCTACTTTTAAGTAGGTGAGAAGAGATCTAAAAATGACTATAAAAATATAAATAAATATAAAAATTAAGTGAAAGATTCATGGAGCAGATTAAATGTTCTGGTACCAGAACAGAAAGTTCAGGTTCAGTTCTTTTTTTAAATGCTCATGAGTGTCTCTAAAATAATGTATTCTTAGTTGTATTACTTATTTCATTTCTAGCTTGTTGAATTCTGACTAATTTAAAAGTAAAGCTTGTATTTTTTAGGTATTGAGTATGCCTATATTACAGTTTAAAATAAATCTGAGTTTATCTTGTGGGAGGCTTGAGGCCCAAATTAGTATCTTGTAGGGAATATAAATATATATATTTTTCTTTCAAAATGTTTCAAGACTGATAATATTTAATTCTGGGAAGATATTTCAATATTCATTGTGAATTATATGGTAGCATGAATCTAAATATTGCCTTCAAGGCTGTGATGCTACAGTGGTATAAATCCCAACTGATCATTGTCTTTAGATGACTAACACTGTCCTCTGATCACACGCTACAAAATATGTAGTGCAGTTACACTGAAGAGCTTTATTCCAAAACCTAATAATATAAATAAATATAATAAAAAAGCAAGCTTCATCAAAGTGAAAGTGCATTTAATCGCTCTTTTTTAAAATAATAATAATAATAATAATAAAATTAAGCCCTCCAAAATAAACATGATGGTGGCTACTGATAACAGGAAGAAAAAGTGGAATCAGTGTAGTTAAGAGTTACCATAGTGATCTCATAGTATACAATGAGATCTAGAAGATGTCCAGAGCAATATCAGGGTGTACCACTCAAATATATTTAAATTACAAAAGCAGCTTCTAACCTTAGCTGAAGTTTATCTTCTTCAAAGTCTTATATATGCTTGGGAATTGAAAAGAATTTCCTTTAACTTGGTGTCTGCAGTGTAGTTCTATAACGTTTTTTTCTTTTTTTTAAAAAAAAATCACATGATTAATCTAATCCTGTCTTGGCACTTGTCAGCATGACAAACATAGTAACATTAGACTCACAATAATGAACATCCTATCATAGATAAAACCATCTCTTGAGCTATTCATAAGTGTGTGGGGTTTTTTGTTGTTGTTGTTTCTTTGTGTTTTTTTGTTTGTTTGTTTGTTTTTTAATTGAATAAAATGTGATGTTCAACAAAATCTACTCTTGCCAGGATACTTTTACCTTGGAGAGAAAGTCAATATAGACAATATAGAAAGCAGTGATGAGGCTCAGTTACTTAACCCTAACTTGCACTTCAGTTGCTGTAATTCCCTATCAACTGAAGGGCAAAATGTTAATACTAAGATTGTTTCCCTGCATACCAGCTCTCCGTATGCAGGAAGATTGTTTTGGAGAGTTGTATGATGTAACTGCACCTGAGGTATGTTTTCATCATCTGGACAAAAAACACAAGCTCCATTATTGATTTCAGTCACCAGTCAGTTAACCCTCCTCTCCATCAAAATCTCTTTGTAATGCTCCTACAAAAGCACCAATATCTTACACACAAGTTCCCTCAACAAAGAGATTGTTTACAAATACCATATATTAAAAGTTCTCAGAACAACATACTTATCTCCTGTAAGTGCATTAGGAGTACTTGATGGGATGGTACTGCAGGTGTTTAGAGAGGAATATCAGTAAGCCCAATGACAGTCTTAAGATGACCTTGTCACAGGAAGATGCCTTTGAGAAAACAATTTCATTTTTTATTAAGTTATCTAAATACCACCAATATGGAAAGTAATTTAAATATATATATATAGCTGATGCCAGGAGACTAAATTTGAAAACTTCATGCATTTGGGACAAGTTTCCAACCTTTCTAAAATCAGTACTTTTAGTAACTGTACTACAGAGGGACAAACACAAATAGAATTGGATATTGATAGGGCAACACATGTGAAACTTGCTAAAATATTTCTGTAGCTGTCCAGAAGAGATCTGCCAAATTTATTGTACTACTACATGTTGTCACAGGAATTCTGTGAGTGTAAATAAAGAATCACTATATGTAAGAATGAACTAACATAAGCAATAAAAACAAACAACAACAAAAAACCCATAATGTTCAGCAAGGATGCAATAACTTCTTAGAAAGTCATTTAGTCCCAGTCAAGGAGGATTTACAAAAGCATATTAAAACTTGTTAGCTTATTGTATCCTAATACTTATTGGGTATTAATGACTGGTCAATTATTGTTTTTCTTTTACTCTGTCTCATTCTCCTTCATTTGTTCCACAGCATCTAATGGATATCACTTTTTAGTCTGTGAGCATCTCACCGTTTAACAGATGTTAACTGTACTTTTCTGTAAAGCTACATTAAATATATACATATGCATTTGTATCGAGGCAGTGGTTTTTAAATGATGTTATATAGTATGATTGCTGTGAAGAATGTTTGGTCAAACATTCTTCCTCTTTTTCTTCCTTAAGTGATTCTACAAGAATATGCTGTGTACGTTCTGCCAACATCTTTTGGTATCTAAAATAATAATTTTTTGTAGTAATATTTTTTCTTTGTTTAATGCTGTTTTTGTTGTTTTTCCCTGTAGTAGTAGAAGGTACAATAGGAGCTGTGTGTGGAGTAAAAAATGTTGAATTTCTGTTCTTGTTTGTATCTGTTTAGGATACAAGGAGATAGGTTGGACTAGTTGATTTTAGAGGTCTTTTCCAACCTGAATAATTCTATGAGAAACAGGACTGTTTATATAGTAGGAAGCTTCACAATCAGTGCTGACTGGATTGTTATAATTCCATCAATAATTTGCTGACTATTAATATGGCTACATTAAATTTATTGTCATCATTCCTTTCCACAAAGGCTAAAGAGGGCTAAAGTAATATGTAATGAATGTGTAATTTGTAATAACTAATTTGTTACAATGAGTGAAGCTTTTTCGGGAGGAACGGGAGGATTCTCATTTTAATTGAAAGGGACTAGTACTGAAACTTCCCAACTGTAAAAGTCTAGTCCTTTACCTGAGAAGTTAGTTTCCCTACAGAAAGATTGTAGTTACTGATGGTGTTTAATGACTGTCAGCTACATTATTGTTATAGACATGATTTGCAGAAGGGCTTAATATACAATTGCAATAGGATGATAACAATATTATTTCAATACATTACAACTTTCAGCTTTAAATAGCATGCACTATGAAGCAATATGAGGATTAAGTATTGTTAAATTACTAACTTTACTGGCTGTTCTAGGGCATCACATAATGTAGAGACAAAAATGTAGCCTCTCTGCTGTGATCTTGCAAGGCTTTTGATAAACGTTATTCTTCATGAAACACAGAAAATTGGAAAAAAAATGTAAAAATATTTTGTGTAGGTCTTGAGAGCTACAAAACTGTCAGCATCTGAAATAAGTAAAACAGCAATAATCAGTGTGTACGGTATCTTAAAGTATGTTGAGACAGACGTGGTAGAACATTCTCCATTCTCTTCTGAAGCATTAATAATAGTTCTCCTATCTTGTTAATGTGTATTTACAGAAATATAGAAATGGAAGTAGATATGTATCTCTGTGGTTTCTGTCTTCCAGTACTAAAGCGAAAACTGCTGTTAATATGGCAGTTTGTGAATGCATTTAAGAGCAAAAAGTACAGGAATATGTTGTTATGATTATTATGGCTAGCTATCCGTTTGGAACTGTAGGTAATTTTCTACGTTTGTGCACAATTTAGACTGCAGATTTCTCGGGAGAATAAAAATGAGATAGTTGCTTGCTTGGCCAGATTTAGAGCAGAGGTTTGCTTTTGACTCCCCTTTCCCAGCTGAGTCTCTGTAGTCTCTGCTATTCTATGATTGCTTTCTTTCTGGCTTGGTGTTACGGAGAACTTTTTGACAATATTTTATTTTTGTTGGTCTGTATCAGTTTCAATGTGAAGTCTCCATTTCAATGAATTAGTATTTTCTGTGCCTTTTTTTTATTGTAAACAAAAGAAAATAAAAAATAAAGTTGATTGCTTCCCATGTTTTTAGAAATCTTGGTGGGGCTTTCTGGGGTATTTGTTTTTGTTTTTTAATGTCTCTGAAGTTTCTTTAGCTAGAAGCCATGTTTTAGGCTTGCTTTGTAAATCTTTTTTTTTTTTTTTTTTTTTAACTACCACTTACCTAAGCTGAACAACTTAATAAAATGGTATTTCTGAAGGTAGTGGGACTGTTTAGATAAGAGCTACAAGAGAACAATGCAGACATAACAAAGTGATTTGAGAGCTGTGCTGAAGGCAAAGGAGTTGAGGGTAATGAAATCCATCAGGGAGGTGCAAAGGAAATGTGTATGCCTGAGGTTTATGTATTTTCATGTGAAAGGTTTTAACTTTGGGTTTTTTTGGTATGTTGTAGCTTGAAGCTTTATCAGATGCTGGGAAAAATGTGTTAATGTGCTTAGCTACAAAATGTTCAAAGTTAAACCCTAACATTGACCCATGTCTTGATAGATTCAGGAATTGAATGTGGAAAACTTTGGTCTTAGTATGTCTGTATGTTGCGGTTTAACCAGCAGGCAGCTCAGCACCATGCAGCCATTAGCTCCCTTCTCCCCCCCCTCCCAGCAGGATGAGGTGGAGAATCAGGAAAAAATAAGAAAAATCTCCTTGGGTTGAGATAAAGACAGTTTAAAAGGATAGAAAAGAAAGAGGAAATAATTACGATTATAGTAATAATAATAATATGTACAAGTCAAATGTTGCACAGTGCAGTTGCTCACCACCCACTGACTCAGCCCGTCCCAGCAGTGGTCCTTCCCAAACACACTCCTGCCAGCAACCCCATAGAATTGTTCAGCATGACACCACACGGTATCATATTTATGATATTCAGGTGTTGTATTCTCAAAAGATTAAATTCAGACCGGACACTGAAGGACAGATTAAAGTTTTCCAAACTGTGATATCTCCGTGCTGATTGGCTAGTTGTAGATTTGGATGGGTTGTTTTCTTTCTCCCTCTCTTTCTCTCTCCCTTTTCTTATCCATTTAGCAGCAGAAATTACTGCTGTATTCTGAAAATACAGCAGAATACAGCAGAAAATACTGCGTATTCCATGCTGCTTTTATCTTAGTGTTCTGTGTGTAAACAATACTTTTGAAAAGAGTAAATCAATTGTCCCTTACTGGATTTCTGTGAAAGAATATTTGAAAACTTTACAAGAGCAGTAGGCTCTTATCTGACTCCTCCTGTACTGCAGAGGCTGGATGATTCCACCTTTGTCAAAATAGGCACCCTAATGGTACAGAAAGATTCTCCTGTAATATTTACAGTTTTCTGGGAGGGTTAGAGTGGCTAACTTGTAAATAAAGTGATCACTTCAATACATTCTCTATGTGTAAGTGCAGTGCATGACAGATAATTGGTAGCCCTCTGAAAAATAGTATTATTTATTTGAGACTGACCATGTTAGACTGGAGAAGTTGAGGGAAATAGACAGCTACATGGAGAAAACATTTGTGAATGTTCTGATGTGGTCTACCCTCTGAGCTTTCAGCCCTTTTTCACCCTCACCAACCCACCCTCTTCACGGTACTGAATAATTTTGTTTTATTCTAACTTTAGTGTTTGTTTTATAGTTAATGGCTGGCAAGATATATGAAAACGTACAGTCAGATAAGATAGTTAAGGCAACTCTCTCAGCAGTACCATATTTTCTATGAATTTAAATTTGGTACCCAAATATAGAAAGAATTACATTGGATCTCCTATGCATTGATGACAAGTGACAGAGAATATGAAAACCAAAAGAGTAGTTGCAAACTACAGTGATAGTTGGAGGCGTCAGTTACCTTCATAAATCTTTGATAATTGTCACATCAAAACAGTCTGTCACACACAAAATTTGAGACAGTGGTTTTTGGAGCAATCAGTCAAAATCTATAAGAGGAGATGTAGCACTCAATCTTGTTTAGATTCAAGATGTACTAGAGACCATAATGAACTTGAATTCAACATCTGAGAAGAAGCCAGGTAATTTCATTCCTAAAGCATTTCATGGTGAGAAAATACTAAAAAGAAAATGAAAAGAAACACCTAGAAGGTTATCTCAGTTTAACTAGGTTGATTCCAGATTAGAAGCCTGTGGCAAGAGTGCATGCTTAGTCTTGATTGAACTATGCTGATCCATCAAGGACTTTCCTTCACCTTCAGATCTCATCTTGTTGATATCTACGTTAATCCTTCTTTTACTTCAGTGGGTGAAGAATCAGAATCTTCATAAATAAATGGGCAGACTCTATTTCTAGAGGATAATCTAGGTTGGTTGCATTGTTTGTTTCATTTCATCTCTGCTATAGGATTTTATAGCCTAAGGTAAGGAAGATCCCATTCAAAGCTCTAATGATTACCCCTTATAGGCGAAAGGACATACCATGTGCATCAGTTTGGATATTGATTTGTGCCAGTGTGTACACACTGATTTTTTTTTAAGCTTTGTTCTCTTTTCCCAGTGAATGAATTGCATTTATTGTTCTAGAGATTTTATCACTACCTCTTCTATGTCATCCTGATTTGCACAATATGTTTGGCAGTATCTTCACTAAAAAAAATAAAAAAAAATAAATTGCTGGTATTGAAGGCAGAAGTACTCTATCTAAATTGTATGAAATAATTTTATAGAGAATATTTTATAAGGTGGAATACATGGGAATCTTTGCAAGGGCTATAAAGAAATGAATGAACTATATTTAATTCCTCAGATTTTTAAAATTATAGTGCTTGCTGTCTTATTCTGATATTAAGGAAATATCAGGGAAAAAATCCCATGTCTTCATAGAATACTTTCTTATGCTAAAATTCTCCTTATTTTTAAACACTTCTTGTGATTTGTTGACTGTCCGTGTCTTGAGAGCCTATTGAAATTTAAAGAAAAAAGCGCTTGCAGTTTAATGAGATCTGGATTAAATGTCTTAATTGTAAAACTGCCTTTGTTTTGATAAGTAATGTGCATATGTGTGAGAACAAGTGAAGAGGTGAAAAATTAACATCTGGGGTTAAAAAAAAAAAAAAAAAAAAAAAAGCTGCACAGGTATTCCAAAGGGTATATTATGGTTATTCTTTCTATGCTTTAAAACATAGAAATGGTGGCTTTTCACCACTGTTAGAGGCATTCTCCATCTTTAGTTTCTTAGTTTATATTCTTCAGCTCTAGTTAAAGATAAGAGAAAATAAAGCAACGCAGAAGTTTGATTATGATTTGTGCGTGTATAGGTTTTTTGTTTGTTTTGAGAGACACAGTAGATGTTTTTTTTTCTTGGATAATTTGTACAGTAACTCTTGCATTTTATTTTGAGATGTTGTTCAGTCTTCTGTATTACCTACTTTTGTCAGTATTTATAGGATCTTATAATTAATATGAGTTTAAAATAAATTATATTAAAAGACTGAAATTCATATGTTCTTGTGATAATTCAAGTTTAGAGGGTGTAAACATGAATTTCACAAAAAGTGAAATAAGTGGTTTTATTTTGACGTATGGCTTTGACATAAGTAGTAGTTACCTGTTTTACAGTCTTCAGCCAGAATAGAATGTTGTGTGCAGCAAAAGACACTACAAATGGACATCCACTTGTGACAATTTCTCAGAAAATGAGGGAGAGATTCCCACGTTGACTGGGCACTTTGACAGCTGGCTGAACCTGAGCCAGCTGTGTGCCCAGGCATCCTGGCTAGCATGGCCAGCAGGACTAGGGATGACCGTATTTGTCTTCTCGTGCTTTATCTCTTTTTTATCTTTATCTTTTTTTTTTTTTTAATTTTTAGTGCCCACAGTATAGTTGCATAGTTCTGAAGTAACAGAATTGCAATTATTATGATGCTGATCTCATTTTGACATCTAAGTTCCTAAAGGGAACTAAACATGCTGTATCTATAGTCTGTCACAGAACTGTTCATGCAGTATATCGTGTAGTGGGTAGTAACACTCTTGATATAGATGTCAAAAAACCCTTAATTTCTACCTTAAAATCTTGCAGTGCCTTATATTTAACCTATATTTAACACAGCCAATATGATCTGGTTGTGATGTCATAGGTGTGTTCTGTATTTCCACCATGCATAGAAACCAACAGAAAGCTACTTTAGCTTCCTATTAATCAGAATTTTGTCTAGCAAACATCATATTTTCTCTACGGATTGTGTCATGAATAACAGTAAAAATGTGGAAAATATTTTCTTGAATAAAAACAGTAGAGAATATTAACCCTGTCATAGACGTCAATTGTCTGGTTATTATTATGCAAGTTTTCAATATTATACCTTTCTCCTTTGTAACTGGAGAACAAAGTATCTGATACCAGTTCTAGTACTAGTTCTTTCAGTAGGAACAGAGATAAAGCAGATTCAAATGAAGACAGAATGTAAATGGCCTGATTAGACATCTTCCACTCACTTAGGTTTGTGGACTGTGACTATAAATATGACGTGTGTATTTAGAAACAGATTCTGCCAATATTAGAAAACTAGTTATGCAGATCAGTGTAAATCATCCATTTAGCTAATTACAATAAGCAAACAGAAATATATTTAGAAACATTATTTTAAGAGAAACATGACAATTTGCACTGTATGAAAATCATATATTCAAATAAAAGAATTCTGAATTTTCCCTCCATTCAATGTATATTGTATAAACATATTGCCAATGTGGTACAAATAACGCTTGGATTAATAGATACATACAATAATAGGGAGATAATATTCTGGGATAATATACTGGGAGAGTTTATTTAGAACTTCTTCAAAAACTGCAGTAGTCTTGGATTGCCAATATTTACAGAAAAGACAGTTGTTGAATATTTTTTTTCTCTTTAACCTGAAAAAGATTGGCTTATTTCCCTATATTAATTTTGAGACTTGCATTCAGTGGGAACAAATAGGAACAAATTGTTTGAAGAGAGATGAGAATGAAGAAAAACAAGAATTTTCATAGTGATTTATGAGAAAACATTAAGAAGATAAATACAGGCAATCTGAGTAAGTGATATCTGAGATGGAGCAATAAGCTGAGCGAAAGGGTGAACACTTGCATGAAAAAGAAATATATTCACAAGGATGTAATGGCATAATGGAGTGACAGTAGGCAGTGGAATTTAAGGCTGCCTATTTCTTAGCACATCTGCTTAATAGAATAAAAAATGACTTGGTTTAGCGATTTCAGGGTGTTGGCAAAATTAATGGCCCGCCTTTGATGGCAGATGAATATCTCTAAGTAATTCGAGAAGGTTTTTATTTTTTTACTGCTATGTTTCTTCCCAAATACTTCAAACCACCACCACCAACAACAAAATAGTTTTCAAAATTATTTATACATTAAAAATAAAAATAATTATTTTGAAAATATTTTTTAAAACAAGAGTGTTTTAGAAAGTGTTTTTTAGAAAGTGTTCAATAAAGTTATTACATTCCTTCAGAGTAGAGATGTGTGGCCACAGGGAAAGTATAATACTGGTAGATTTTTATACACTTTTCTTCAAAAGGCTAATATATATATATATAAATATATATATATCTCTATATTTGTGCACTGAAAATTGTGAGAAAGATACTAATTCCTTTTAAAGTCAAATAATTTCAACAGAAATTTACTGTGTACTAATATCTTTTTCTCATTGGTGTAAAAAAAAAATCTTTGGATTATTTGCCTTTGTTCAGTTTTTCGCTGAGTTTGAGAACTATTATCTCATTCTTCAAATTCTTGTTTCTGTAGTCACCTTTTTTTTTTCTTAAGCTGAACTTTGTCACAATTGTAAAAATCAAGTCACTGTTTACAGATGCTGAGAGATACTTGAATGGAAATTGGTATGTGTATACAAAGTATTATTAGTTTTAGTCAACATTAAACTACAGATACCTACTGAATGATGTTTGAATATTTTCCATAATACTTTTTTTTTTTTTTTTTTTTTTTTTTTCCAGGAAATGAAATAGGAAATACAGGCTCACTGATTATCAAATTTTTCAACAAAGGTCCTATTTGAAGAGGACTATTTTCTCCTTTTTAGTCTTTAATTAAACTAGGGCATTAAATAGCTTAGTAACTTAATTTAGTCAGTCATACAATTGTAACTGATTCCATGAGGTTTGGGAATGTATCTTGGAACTCTGGTAAATACGTATGTCGTAGGCATCCTTGCTTAAGACAACATTTAAATATGCATTTTTAAATTAATATGATCAATATTGTATACATTATTTTAATTAAAAAGTCTTTAAGCACTGAAGACTGATGAACTTAGCGATATGTGTAAGAATGTTTTGAATTAGTATCCAGTAATGATTTGTAATTGTGTTTTGAACAAGAACCTAGCAATTTGGTTTTTATACCTTGGCTACAATGTCAATATGTGTTTAATTATACAGAAATTTATTTTTCCTTGGGCTTTTGCTATGACATTTTCTTCAGAGACTCAATACTGTTACAAACAATTATACAGAACATAAAAAGACACCTTATTCAGGAAGAAGACTGCATGTCTTCAGATTTATATGTGGATAAAGAAAGTGCAGGAAGGAAGGAATAACGTGGTTTGTTTTCCTGCAGAAATCTCATCTCATAAGAGTAGAGGACATAAATTGTCCTTGCTGTTTTTATGATGGAGGATAATATCTGAGACAATTTAATTTATAGCATTCTGTCATACAGTATTATTAGTATTCTTCTTTGTAATATGTTTAGCTCATATTAAATTAATAGTACCATACTAACAAAGGTCAGCTTTCTGGCGTTTCTCTCCTTTTTCTCACCATCAAGGAATCAGGTTCTTTACCAGATTTATAATTAGATCAAAGACACTTCATTAAGTCTATTTACTCTATGGAGTATCATGCACTACTGAGGAAGTGAGGAGTTGCTCATAATTTAGTCTACATTTTATTTTCAACATAAAATACTAAACCAACTGAACTGTAAGCCTTAGGTGAATAGACTTCTCTGCTTGTGGTATTTACTGCTTGGATAAATTAGGTGTACATAATAACCAGCTGTCGACCTCCAGATGTAATACAGTCAAGCTGCATAAATTCTGTAAACTCAGTCACCATGGCTTTCCCTGATGAAGGGCTTGGTGGGCTGCTGTAAATAATTTCATACTGTGTAACCTAATTTCATGCCAGCTTTGTTTTTATTTTTATTTTTCTAGTAACCTAATGAAAAGCGTGTTTTTATTAGCAAAGACTGATTGTAGCAAAACTGTTGGAAGCTCTGCTTTCTGAGAACATGGAGGCAGAAGAAAACAGAGACCATGACACTTCATCTACAGTGCTTGCAGCAAATGACAGAAAATTGAGTGGAGTCCTCACTTTTAATACACTAGCTTTAGTGCTTTAATGCTACTGAATTAAAATTCAGTAATATAATGTGGGGTTTTCTTCTCCCTTCTGTAATTTTGCTGCTCACAGTAGCGATGGCATAAAGTCTTTGGGTGTGAGCAACTCACTAATTTCAGTGCAGCTAGTAAATGAATCTGATAGTATAACTACCATTTAAATGGCTTTTATTCTCTACTATGGAAGTTTGAAAAGCCTATTAGATGTTTGAAGACAGTTGATAAGTAGAAAGGAAGGGGAAAGGATAAGAGAAATAGGACAGAAATCTCGAACTCCTTGGACCTTTATAAGAAAGCATAATGAGAAAATAAGCAACAGATTTGGCTGGGAGGGGGGAGCTGTAGGGTCAGGGGAGGAGATGTGTATATCCTGTTCATTGGAAACAATCTGTATATTGACTGGAAACTGATAGCCACAGCAACATTAAAGAGTCACTGGACTATAATCAGGTAATTTGCAAATTTCAAGCAGATTATTTTCAGACTTGTTTTTTCATATTTTGTGGATAGCTTTGTTCTAGACTGTCAGCCTGGATTTAATGGAATGTGAAAACGTTTCAAAGTG
Source organism: Heteronetta atricapilla (assembly GCA_011075105.1). Taxonomy (NCBI): domain Eukaryota; kingdom Metazoa; phylum Chordata; class Aves; order Anseriformes; family Anatidae; genus Heteronetta; species Heteronetta atricapilla. The sequence continues at coordinate 7,593,319 of CM021738.1, read as the reverse complement.
AAATTCACCTCATGTACCTTGGTTGTAATATCTTCAGCACGTCTGGATGTTGGAAGTTGTCTGGCAAATAATCTGATTTGCCAGATGTAGCCAAACATAATTTATATGTATTACTCAAAGATGTGTTCAGCTGTCAATGTGTTCAGTTATCCACAGTTTGTACTCGAGGCATTGTGTTTAATATACATTTGCTGGAGGTGAAAATACCTGTTTATTCAGAAGACACTGCATGACTGTAGTCACCTATTGCCCCACACATGTGTATTGTGCACATGCAGTGGTGTAAGGAAAACTCCTAAAGTGTTCTTCAGCCCTTTTTCAAGTCCTACAAAATCTTAGATTAAAAAAATACTTTTAAAACTTCCATTCAAAAAGGATGTAAAAGCCATTTTTAAAACACTTATAAAAATTGACAGGTTGTATATTTGTATTTTAACCACAAACTGATTGCAGTTTGTACAAATTTATCAAAGCTACCTTTAAAGCAGCTGTCTTGGATGCTGATCATGGCAGTGAATTTTGGACAAACTAAGCAAAGAGTGGTTCACTCAATCTCACAACTCATGTTGGTCTTTTTATTGCAATGCTCGGTTTTATCAGCAGCTGAGATGAGAATTCATGACCTAAAGCTTTAAACCTTCTTTTGGAATAAAATACCGAGTTAAATTCTTGACAAAAAATTACATTTTTTTGATCAATAATTTTTTAGCCCCTTTATAAGTACATGACAAATGAATGTGTAATTTTGCATAAATTACACTAAATATATTTTTGTTCAGCTTCTGCTTTTCATTTATCAACAAAATTAGAAGTATCTAATGCAATGCATAGTGATCTTTTGGAAGAATTCCTTCCAAAAATTACTATTGTAATAGTTTTTCATATGATAGCAGTAAGTTAAAATATGAACTACTAACAGATGTTAGATAGTTTGTTTGTTTTACACTAAAATAGAAATATGTCTCTACAAAGACGAAATGCTACAAAGAACTCAATTCTTTGTTATTTCAATTATTTCCATGAGTAATTCCAGCAGAAAATCTAAATCAAACTGTTTCAGGTAAAACTCACCATTACTGTGCTAATTGAAATAAGTCAGAATATATTAATCACTGAGTATTTCCAAACCTAAAAGAAAATCTGTTACGGATTTGATTAGCTTTGTCTGTGTGTAAGAGTGTATTATATAACGTAATTTTCAAATTAATGTGTATATCCTCTATTTTCAAGCACTGTACATGCAACTTGAGATACTGCCATGGTTAAATGGAAGTATCTATTCAAACTTGAAGTAATGTACTGGGGGAAAAAAAATGGGATTGGGGGGGAATAAAATTAAGAATTATTGGTTTTACAAAAGTCAAATTCATATTTTATGTAGTAATGTAGGGAGGAAAAAAAAAAAAAAAAAAAAAGCTAAAGCCAGGCAAAACTCCCACACATTTAGTGCAATTTAGAACACAATCAGTTTGGCTGACAGATACGTAGCTCATTAATCAAGTTCGGAAGATATTTATTTTTCAGTTTGAAGGAAATACTTTCAATCTACATCAAATATTTGCTAAGGGGTAGTGATAAGGAAATTCAAGTGCTTTATTTTTTTAAAGAGGGAGCTACTACTTCTGTCAAGAAGAGGTTTAGAAACTGCAGGGTACACTGGGCAAGAAGAGAATCATAAGACAAATTTGGGAGCCTATACTTCATGTAGAGAAACTATGAGGCTGTAGAAAGGAATAGTGCCAGCTAGTGAGGCTTCAGAAGATGTGTGATTTGCTTATGAGAGTTCAAATTCTCTTACCTAGCTGAAGCGATATAGTGAGTATATTGCAGAAGTGAATCAGTATTCATCATTTTTATGCAAGCCTGCATGGGGTTTACAGTACTAATGTCTGTGTAAACTCTGAGATACTTGAAGTGTAAAAAAAAAGAAAAAACAATGTTCACCTTCATAACTGGAGTACAAAGTAAGGATTAATTTTTACTATAGACTGTGAATTCATTGATACCTTTCATATATTTTCAATATTTCATGAAGTTCAAACATTTATCTGTAAATCTTTCATCAAACATGGAACAAAAATATATTGTTATATGACTAAGTCTACGGGCAGGGAAGTGGGGGGGAAATCAGACAATGGCTTACATCATTTATTACTGCAGCTATTCCTTTTAATTCTGACTTCAGTCAACTGCCTGTCCTAAGGCTTAAAGTTACTTCATCAAGTTACAGCTGTAGAAAATAAGAGCACAACTAAGCGTATGGACTGTATTGCCACAGCTTGCTATTAAAGTAAAAAAATAATAACAAAATCATTGCTGTAAATCCCTCATAGCAGGATTCCAGATAAGCATCATTTTTTTCTATGTCTATATAATGCTTGTTAAAACATTTTCATGTGCTTTAATTTAATAAGCATATATCTACTTGGATGATTCTGCTGTTTTCTTTGTGCCTGCACAGATATTCATCTGTCCCCACAATGTGTCAGTACAGAAACATAAACTAGTAGAAAATTACCCTATGGAAAACATCTTATCAAGTGTACTATCTTTCTGCTGGCTTAAGTCCTTCTTCTGGCTATTCACCCTGATACCATGCGCAGCACATTTGGTAGAGTTAAAGGCTGGAGCATATCACTATTTGCAGAACACAGATATGTACAGATATGTAGCTTGGCACAAAATAGGATCTAACGGCATGAAGGAAAATAAGTAAATTGCAAAGAACACCTGCTTATCAAAACTTTAAATCACAAAATGGAAAATTGGTTTAAAGCAATACTGTGAAAAAAGAAAACCTGATTCTTCTTTTTCTTAAATTCATATAAACATATGCATGAAGATACGCAATTATACACAAAGAGAACCAACTGTGTCCATGCTTGTGTGTTCCATAACAATGTGTTTCATTAGGACAGACTGATATCTTATGATTGAGGATTATTTTTTAGGTTGAAGGTTTATGAATAGGAAGGCAAGGGCTGGTGTTTGAATAATATAAACTGAAGTGTTTTATTAGTTTTAAAACCCAGGGATATTTAAGCTTAACATTTTAGTAACATCAGCAACACCTGGCAAAAGGATTTAAAACACTGCCAACCTTCTGACTCTCTCTAGAAACAGGCCATCGTCATCCTTCAATAAAGTGAATGAAGCATAAAACAACATTTCACAGTTTAGGGTATTTTGGGGGGGGGGGGAACATGAGAGGGCAGTCGAAGTGAATATGCCGGTCATCATAACAATCTTTTAATTGAACCATATTTTTAGCATTGTCAATAACTAGACTGTCATATAAACGTGCAATTATTCAAATGTTAATGGTATGGGAAGAGGGAGAATTGCAAACAAAATATTTCCATTTAATTCTGCAGATGTGCCAGAAGTATCAAGGCCAAAATTTCAGAACTTAACTTCAAAGATACTGAATGGTATTTCTGCAGGACTTAGTTACATAATTCATATGTTTGTTTTTTCTTGTTGCTGGTGGTTTTCTTTGCAAATGAAGTTGCAGATATATCTTTGGGACTTGTGTAGTAATATTTGTTTCATGTTTTCTCACAATGCAAGTGCTTTCTCTGTGCATTGGTTATTATTTTAAAATACAAAAAAGGTATAATAATCACTGTAGTCCTGCTTATTCCAGCTACTGTTTGTAATCAGAATAGGCATGTAAATTATTCCCAAGGATAGTTAATGTGACATGATTGTCAAAGACAGACAAAGCTAATGCTTATTCATAACAGGTTTGAATAATTTACAAATTCCAAGAATGGGAAGAAGATTCCATCATGACATAACTGACTTAAAATAATCATTTGCACTAAGAACTGGAGTCAACGCTAGTGTTCTTATCCACTATAACTCTGTAGTTTCTCCTAATAATGATTCTGTACATGGTTCTATACATGGTTCTATACATGGTTAATATTATATATAATATAATATTAATATATATTAATATATATTAATATTAATTATATTATATTAATGTTAATATAATTTTAATATTATATATAATATATAATATAATGTTAATATTATATATATTAATATATAATATATATAATATAATATTATATATAATATAATATTATATAGAGATAGCCTTTGGTTTTTTAAATTCTTTAGCTACTCTGCTAAGAGAGGTTTCAGGGGCAGAAGATATTTGCCTCTGACAGTATTGGTCAGAGAAAAAAAGGCAAAGTTTTATCCATGTTTTGAATGTAGAACTGCTTGTTTCTCCAACACAGTAGCAGCCAAGATTTATGCAAGTAGTATAGTGTTACAATGGTATTGGTTAAGCCACCCCTCCCACAAAGAAATCTTTAAAGCAAAAGTACTTATGCTGAGAGGGAATGATGAATGATAATTAAGACCCAATAGTTGGATGTAACTTGGATGCTCAAAATGTAAAATAAGCCATCTGTGTTGAGTACTCATTTTGGTTTCTTGGGCATTGTATCAGGCTTACAGAGAATCAGGAGCTTCTGATAAGAAGCAGGTTTTAGCTGTGTAATGGAAGGAGAGGAGGGAAGCGTGGCCATTGGCTCTGCAAACACCATGGAACTACCTGCATGTGTTCTCAACTCCTTGAACTTCCCACTTCCGCTGTGTATGTAAAGCATACACAAAACGCTAAGCTGGAGATGTTTCTGTCCTCTTTGTGTATGATCCTCAGTATTGAAAAATGCTAAGTATACTCTGTTTCTTGCAGAAATAGTCAGTATCTGAAATATGACCTTTTTATCATATGACAGTGAGCTGATGGAAAAAAAAAAATATGGTTAGGTGGCAATATTACTGAGACTGTCATCATCTTGTTTGAAATGAAACTAAAGAGCTGTTTTGTTGGATTATCCAGGTAACTTGTTGAGCGGATGTCTACGTTCACTTCCAATTTGTATCAATTAGTTTCACTGTTAGAGATAGCTAGACTGAAGTTGATCTCAGTATGTTTGTATGAGTTGCTCCAGTTTGCAACATCTATTGCATAAGATCTCATTTAGAGACCCTCATTAACTTATGGGAAGACATATATTTTTACATGCTTAATTCTGTTTGGCAAATGGCTCTACATAATGTTTGAAAAATTAACATATGGAATTGAAATGATTCCTTCGTAATTCTGGAGTGGGGCTGGCAGAAGGACTCCAAAAGCTTTTGATGTGCCAGTCACAACCTGAGTATGAAAAATGGGGTTTGAGTCTCCTGAGAGAATTTTACTAAAACAGCTTTAATTACCAACTTGAGATGAAAGGTGTTGTTCTAACATTTATTATGTGTATTTGTCCTTTTCTTTCAGACATTTTTTAATGACTTAGTAGAAAATTAAATAGCGCTTTGCACACACGCATAACTAGGCATACTTGAAGAATAATTTAAATGTAGTTTTATAGAGGACAATATGGTAATAAGTAATCACAAAGTCCAAAGCTGGTCTGTATTAGACATCCTTTCTTCATTCTAGGGAACATGGCTCAATTAGTTACTAAACACATTTTATTAAAATCTAGATTCATTATTCATGTTATTTTCTGTTATTACCTTTAGAGGTCTAGAAGAAAGCTATGCCACTACTTGGTGTTCCATGCTTTCCTCTGTTCTTAGTGAACTCATTTCATATTGATTAATTTAGTATGTTATTGTTTCAACCTTACTTGCTTAATGTCTTCAAATAATGAAGGACTATTGATTCTTTTTCATAGTCTAATGAAACAATACCGATCAAAAAATATTGTCACTGTTTCATACTTCAAACCATGTTAGAGAGAGATTTCAGCAAGCAGCAGACCAAAAGCACTAGACAAGTAACAAAAGCAAAAACATTAAGGAGAAAAAAATGGAAGTGTTTTCTAAAAATAACAAGATACACAGCAATTTTGAAAGAAATTATTTAGCTACATGCATTGTAAAAGAAAAAAAAAATAAAGTTTTACCACACTGCCTTATGTATTCTAGATAGCAAATACTACCAATGGTGTCTAATATGGTGGCAAAATGACACTGCAGACGTACAATAGGAGAGAACTGAAAGCAAGAATTAGCATTCTTCTTTGCATTTTGCATTTAATATAACCCAAGGAAATTATCCTTTGGCTCAGTCTGATATAGAACAAGCTTGGGAAATTCTTATGTAATCTAGCTTTGTACTTTATGAATACACGTCTTTTACTAGTGTAGTGTCACATTCTGTTCATTGTAAACCATAAATTAGCCGTTCAGCTCAAGATCAGTGATTAAAATTAAAGCACTCAAATCTGAGAAGGACAAGCACCTGTCAGGAGCAGTATATGTGGACTAAGTATTATTCATTTGGTTTTACACAGAAAGGCTCTAATTTTAGTTTACTTATATTGTTACTCTTTCTTTTGGTCATTTGGTCAGTGTCCTCTGGAGAATTTCTAAAGTGCAGAACACAGAGTAATGCTAGATGAATAAACAAGCTTAGCTTCATTAACACTAAAGTAAGAGTAATGTTATTCTAATGTTGGTAGGGTTTTTTTTGTGCGTGTGTGCCTTTTTTTTTTTTTTTTTTTTTTTTTTTTTTTTAAGACAATAAATCTTAAGGCCCATTATTTTCTTTTTATGTATTTTATTTTAAATATAAAAATCGGGAAAAGTTTTAATTTCCTAGACAATACAGAATGTACTGTCTTGAAATTGTATATTTAAATAGTTCACTGAACTGAGCCACATTGCTAGGAGTTGTGTATAGGAAAGGTAGAGCAGTACCAACACTTGAATAAACTTCAGACTGAGACTTAGGACTTAAGAATAAACTTCTTGCTTCTCTTATGACACACTTTTTAGTTTTGAACTGTTAATGTAGATTTCTGGGTATTGTTGGTTGTCCCCTCCCTCCCAGTCCTCCTTTTTCCCCCATCAACAATATCAAAAAAGATTATCTGTTAAAGATCATCAATGCATCAGTCTTAATCTGCACACAACTAAAATTTTCAGCGTGCTCCAGCTGGTTTTTTTTTTTTGTTTCTCTAGCAATGCACAGCATATTAAAAAAAAAAAAAAAGAAAAAAGAAAAAAAAAAGGAAAAAAAAAAAAAAAAAAAAAAAAAAAAAGCTTAATCGGCTAGTTAACCAGATTTATAATTGTTTTGCAATGTCAGTGTGATGGTAAATGTTCTGCAATACATTAATACATACTAAGGAGTTTTCTTTCCTGTTTTCAAACTTGTTTTAAAGTTTACTTCTCACTTTGCTTTATATGATTGGAAATGCGGACAGGACCCTTGCAGTGACTACAGCCGATTTGTGTTTCTGGATTAATTTCAACCATTATTTTTCTTTTCTGTGTATTTGAGAGAGACTTCACCTTGCAATGTAAATGATACTTGATCATTTAATTTCTCTGGTTTCTGCTTTTAAAGTCATGCTGGTAGGTCTTTGAGAGTAATTTTAAACCGTTATTTCTAGTCCTGTTAAACAGCAGGAAAGAGGAGAAAGAAGGTTAGCAATTGCTCTCTGTCCAGCACAAACTGTTGAAATTGATTTGGCTTCAGGCTGAGAGTTAAAAGCAAGCCAATGCATTACAGACAATAGATCTATACTGCATTGTCCTAATATATGCCAGGGGATTTTTTTCCTTCCCTGTACTCAGCTTTGATCCCTGGGGTCTGAGTCTGATTTTTCTCTAGCATGTTCCAGTGTAAACCAGGAATGCCTCCATTGAGTTTACATTGTTATCAGAGCTATGCTGTTAATGACTGTGACTTGGCAATTAGGAGAGCTAAGTGGTGTCTTTGCCCCTTTTTGACCTTTGCAAAGAGGACGTGAAATCCTGGTGTTGAAGCTGGTCAGTGGAGAGTTCTGCACTGTTATTGGAATTAATTCATTACAATGGTTGCAATGAAGCAGGTTGCTTCAGTCTCTGAATAGAAAGTTGCCGTATATTTTTGAATGAAACATTAACTTGGGGCTGCTGGTCTTGCTCTGATAAAACTTCTAAAGCTTTATTTCATACTTATTTGAAAAATAGTAATAATGATAATAATAAGGCTGTGCAAGTTCTGATATTTGGATCCTTGTGGTGTATTGCTTTATGATTGGATCTGGTCAAGCATCTTGTTCAATGTGTCTCCTGATATCAGTTGTATATTGAAATTATTTGAAGCGTCTAGGCTTCAAACTGAGAACATGTGCTGCCATTGAACCCAACAAAAATATCTGGACTTGATTCAAAGATACAGATTGTCTGCATAGTGTTCCCTCCTGAAAGACAGAATTTAGTCCAGCTGCTGGTTTTGTACTCTGCTAGACTCCCACCATAGGTTAAATAAACTTTCAGAGAGTCTTGCTGAAGTTGAGAATTTTGGCATAGGTAGCCTGTTGTAGTAGCATGAGCAAACAGACTGTGCAAAGTATGTCTAGCCAACCGTCCAATCTTTCAGTGCAGCCTAGTTACCTCTAAATGGGATATTTTGAATATTGGAGACCATAGAGTAACTTTAATATAGAGTTTTCACCCAACTAATATATCCAGCTTGTCATCTCAAGGATCCTGAATGCTCTGCTTCCTTTCAGTTCTTTCCCTCTGCCTTGGCCTCATCTATTGTTTCATCTTGTTGTGGAGCCATCCATTTGGATGGCAGAAAGTGAACTCAGAGAACTAAATGTCTTCAAAGAGAAGGAGAGAGAAAGAGGTTATAAGGGAGACAAGGACTACCCTTTTAAATGGCCGTGATGATTAGATCAGTTCACCTACTTCTTTATGAATAGTTATGATCTTAGCTTCAATGCACAAACAGTTCATTTTTTGAAAAATAACCAGATGGCTGTGTAGAGCATTTAAATCTTACTATTGACTTTAAGGATAAGAACACATAGTTAGATATAAATGAATTTTCTGAACAGAGACTTCCTTAAATTCACTCAGTGCTCCTTCACCCTTTATGAGATTATAGAATCATTTGCTAGAGATCATGGAGACAGGGTTTTCCCTTTAAGCTTTTACTATATAAAGGTGTCCATAACCCTGAACTGATGAAGAAGGCTAAAAAGCTTCCTTGGTGATGAGCCCTCATCAACTATCATAGAAATTCTTAAGGTGACTTCATTGCCAAAGTGACCTGACAACCAGTCCTCAATTCAAGTTCTTATGTGTTAGAATAATTATATGTGTGGTGTAACTGCACTTAAATCAGTGACCCAGGATTATTAGATTTATGACAGAATCTCTTAGGAATTGGAGTCCAGGGCAGAATAAAGAAGGCAACTATCAACTTTATACTCAAGTTTTCAGTCTTGCATATATACACAGAGTTCATAAATTTGAATTGAATCCATAAGGTTTCTGAATGTAAATTCCACAAATAATCCTACAGCACTGTTGCATAATTATGTCTATTTACATAATCATCCAGCCGTGACATCTTTTATAGTCATGTTGCATTTCATCCTTATTGGAAAAAAAAAAAAAAAAAAAAAAAAAAAAAGTGTCATATTTTGTTGTTGGTTGGTGTTTTATTTGTTTTAGGATGCATAGAATCCTTTTATAGGATTAGATAAAATCCATCCTTAAGAGAAACCTTATTGCTATTACTTTGTAGATCCTGGAATTACTGTTATATTCCTTGTAAAGGGCTCTCCTTACTTTAAGAATCTGGTATTAGCACAATGTGTTTTCCATTAAAATAACAAGTACATCTAGAACACAAATGCCTTTTGAGAGTGTAAGCTGTTTGAAGGGTTTTAGTGTCAGCTATTCATTTCTAGGAGCTTGAATTAAGAATTGGAAAAGACATTTTTACTAGACCACTCACTGTTACTGGTACATTAATGTGTATCTGCATGTCAGGAATACAAGCTGTGTTTTTCCAATCTGTATTTCTGGATAATGCCCTCTGGATTTGGCTCTCTTCTCACTTGCATGTTTGTCAATCAGGACTATCTCAGAAATCAATGATATTACAGAACTCTAAATGCAGAGTAAGAAAAGCATCAGGGCCCATTCATATATGCAACCAAAAACCACTAAATATTTGTTAATATTACAAATATAACATATGTTAATAAGTATTTGTTAATGTTTAGAGCTCAACTTGTTAGCCAATGACTCTCTAAAAGGTTATGTAGTATTTCTGTAGAACAGATTTAAGAGATATTCAAAAGGCAGACATAAAGATCCATATTGTTTTAAGTAACTAGATAAAAATATTTTTCTTTTGCCTAAATTTGTTCAGAGGTGCTAAAATATCCTAAATGTGATCCTGTTGAGGGGGCAACATTAACTTCACCTGTGATATTGTCCCTTAGCTAAGGGGATAATGCTTAGTATTAATTTGGTTTATTAAAAAAATATATATATTTTTTTCTGTATTGGAAAAATGAGTTTTGTGTACTTGGAGCTCTGAGTCTTTGTGATCTATGGAAATGAAGCAAGTAACAGACTTTTTAGACCTGTGGCCAAGTAACGATAATAAAGACAAAGGTTTAAGTTATCCTATAGTCATTCACAGTTTTTACATTTTCAAGGTTATACTGCAATCAATCAATAAATAATAATAAAAAACTCTTTAATAAAAATAACCTTTGTGTACCAGTTATCTATGTCTATAAATTATGCATTACTATGTCTATAAAAGATACAAATTGACTTTAATCTGATGAGGTGCTGTGGTTTTATTTATTTATTTATTTATTTATTTTGGCATTGGGAATATAAATCTGATCAACCTTGACACCATTTGATATAAAGTTCATACATGTTTTTTTTTTAATGACACCACACTTCATAGCATGTTTTGTCTTAATGTTAGATAGCTACTGTTGGCTTTTAGGGTAGAGATAGATAAAATATGCATTAGTGTTCTGTTCTTTTGTTTCAAACTTTACATGTGTATTGATGTAATGGCAATTGTAAGTCAAGAATACAGCAAAAGCTGGTAAAATCAAATGATTTTCCTTCAGCTGATATTTAACGTTATAATGTCGAGGTCCAGTATTTGTTTGGTTAAACCATCTTAAAACCTAAAAATCTACTGAGGAAAATTGAAATATGTATTTAATTCTTCTTAAACATTGAATAAATTGTAATTAACCCAATGAAATTATTATATGATTACTATATCCTCTTGAGCCACTTGTGAGGAAATCTTAATAAGAAAGGAATATATTTCAGAGGAAATAATGTTTCCAGTACCATTTGCTTAAATTATCAAGTGATACAGAAATGTTGATGCTTAGATGCAAATTGGACTGCTCAATTATTACAGCACAAACCAAATTCCCATATTCTTGCCTCAGGAAATTTAAAATCGACCAAGCCCTCCTTAAACACACATACAAAACTACTCTTTGATCACACCTAATGTGTATAAATTGCATGAATATGGAGAGGAATTTTAAAAGTCTTCTGAGTTGGACTCAGCAAAATTCTTGTCACTATCTTCAATGCAGATGTGATGCAAAGACAAGTAGGCTCTTCAGTCAATAGTTCTGCTTTTTTTTTTTTTTTCCTTCCCCTCAGCAGTAGGAGGACAAAACACCAAATACTCTGTTTCTCTCTCTCTTTTTTTTTTTTTTTTTTTTTTTTTTTTGTCTTTTGTCAGCCTTGAGTCTTAGCTAAGGATAGTGTCCTTTTACTACAAGTTTAAGGCATACAAGCAAAAACCTATGTGCATTTATGTGCTGGGCCTAAATCCCAGTATAGTGAAAGCCATTAAATCACAGGAAACTTGAGGTTGGAAGGGACTTCAGGAGATTGTCTAGTTTGACCTCCTGCTCAGAGCAGGGTCCCCAGATCTGGTGACTCTGGGCATGGCTTCCTTGACATCAGATTGCCATTGTCCCCCCATTAGCTCTATTAGCTACTAATTTGAGTTTTAAATAATACTTAATCCTTTATTCTGTTCAGATGTTGCTCAAAGACCTGGCTCTTCTAAATCCTTTCCTATTTATATATACCTCTACAAGCTCCTCTCAACCAACTCTTCTGTCACATTCTAATTAGGTTTAATAAATCTAAAATTCTGCAAGGAGCTGAACGTTAGGTGAATGCGTTGTCACACTGTCATGCTGATAAGTATTGGGTAGTTTTCTGTCTGGCCTCTTTGCCATTAAAAGTAGACAGTTTTTGTGTCCTAGAAACAGAAAAGTCTATTTTTGAAGCAACAGGTAAATAGAAGTTTACAAAGATTTTCCTTCTCAAGATCAGGCTGGGGAAAACAGAAGACAGCATTTCTTTGTTTTATAAAAGAGTTTTTAGTCTTCAGTCAAATAAGTATGGCTTATATATTAATGAAAGAAGAGGTATGAAAAAAACACCTTGCTTTTGACCAAATACCTTTCTGTTACTTGTCAGCCTGGAAAGTGGCAAAGAGAAACCACATATGAAAATTAAGTAACACAATCTATAGCTGGTTATTGGAATTGGAGTTGTAGGATTAAATTTGCTAAATGATTTGGAAGTACGTAAAAAGTTGAAGGATTTTAAAACAAGAAGCATGCAACCAATATATATTCCAGAAGTTTTATGGCAGTGGGAGTGGAAGAAAATAGTATGGAAAGCAGCAGACATAATACAAGCACATCTGAAAAGGAAAAAAAAAAAATTCATTTTAACTTTATATATTTTTAATCAAATATCACCAGTAGATTTTGCACTTGTGTTTAAAGTTTCAGCATGTGAGACAACTGAAAATAAGAAGTGAGAAATCTGCTGATGATTTTACTGCAACTATGGCTAAATGACCTGTTCTAGTACTCTTGCAGTGCTGTGCAAGAAAATGATGGTCTACACAATGGTCTGAGTATCACAAGTTATCACATACATAAAGCAAAATGATGTTTCTAGAAGACTCTTGAACTCAGCTTGTTTTATCTTTTTTGAGATCTACAGTGGGTTCATATTTCTAATAGGTAGGTTAATCACAAGTGAGTCAGTGGCTGTAGCCCTTTTGACGTCTCATAGAAACCTTCAATAAAATACTGGAAGCGTTGAAATTAATTCAACTTTGTTGCGTTGAAAGCGTTGAAATTAATTCAACACTAGGAATTAAATCTGGAATTGAATTAAATCCAGATTTAATTCCTAGTGTCAGTTGTTTTGCTAGTCCTGGTACACTAAGTGCTGTAAATGCACTGAAATTTGTCTGCTTGTGGGTGTCACCTTACAGGCATGTAACTAAACTCTGAAAGAGAATTAAACCTATTCCATTTGGTTCTAAAAACCAAACCTTTAGTCAGCCTGGCAAAGGGAAGCAAATTCCTATTTTTTCTTCCAATTATAAGAAAGAGTAGGAAAAACTTTATCCAAGAAAATCACTAGTTTTAGTTCTAAGCCTGCCCAAATAAACATGGAATTTTAGTAGTAATGGCTTTTAAAATGTTGGTAATATGTATAACTTTGAATGGCATTCCTTAATTTGTTTTAGATTGTCAAATACAGTTAACATGCGATCGGATATGTTCAGGCTTTCCAGTCTCGTTGTTTTTTGTTGTTGTTTTGTTTCCTTTTTTTACAAATAAGGAAAGAAATGTACTTTCACACCAATGTGAATTAGATGCTGTTCCATTGAAATGTGTGAACACCAGCATATATCAAATGGGAATTTGTTTGGAATAGCAGGAAGAAAACCTTAAAAGAGAGCCTATTGACTTGTATGATTTATGGAACCATAGATTATTTTAATTACATTTCCTTTTTTTCCTTAGGTAGTAAACTACAAGGGAAGTTTTGCTACCCATTCTCTGACGTTGTTCCTGAGCTTAAGCAATCAATTTTTAATAAAGCAATCAATTTTTAATAAAGTGCTACTGAAGAATTCTGCTGTTAATAAATATACAGTGACTTAGAAATATTAACTGTATTGTTACTATTTTTGCTATGTGCATTAGAGAAACAATGATCTTTTCTTTGATCAACTTTCCATCCCCATAGATATACTGGGAGTAATTCTGTGTGGAGTTTTGTGATATTAATTACTTTGGATTCAGATGTTTTGTGTTGTTGTGGGGCTTACTTCATAATATACTTTTTGCTTTGGGTTTCAATTTATTCGTGCTGAAGAATATCACGCAGCCCAGATCACTTAGCTCTGTGCTGAAACAGGACCAGACACAGTTGCTATAACTATATATACTTTTTACAATGTTATAGTCACTTGAATTCTAAACAGGTATGTGCTGCTGCTTCTCTTTTGTACACAGAATCTAAACTGTGGTGCTACAGTTACAAATGTAATCTCAGGCATTTTGTTTCAAGGTGGGGTAAATCACTTGGTACCCGGTTCTGTGCTATACATGCATTCTTAGTCTGTGGCCCACTTGAAGTTTAGGCAAGCTGAGCATATCCAAAACTGTATTCAGGGTATAACGAAGTACAAGTCTCACTGTCAGTTCCAGCTCCACCAGTCTTCTCTTAACATTCTTCACTGTAATTTTAGAGAAGGTAAAACAATGTAAACATTTCTGTGCAGGCTGTTTCTGACAAATATAATCTTTTATATTTAATCCACGTTTTTAATGAGGATATTATTAGTATGCATCCTTGATGTTCGTGACTGAACATGAGCACTAATCAAGAATGGCATTATAAGACTGCTGAATTTTCACTGTATGTGACCAGGTTTATCTTTACAGTAATAATAGTGTATTTTTACAGTAAATAACTAATGAAAAATAGGTCAAAAAACAATGTATTTCCATAATATTTTGATGATTTAGAGACATTTTAACTTCTGAGTATATTTTGCTCAGTGAAGGTAAGGTGCTTGAATAAGGCAAGTTTCGTGTATGAATTTTAGAAAGAAGAAAGTATAGAAGCAAAATCCAATGTGTGCTTACAGTGTTATTATTTCTGACTTCATCCATGGCCAGTACATTGCATTAAGTGTGTACAAGCATTGACTTTCTCACTTCTGACCTTAGGTTGTCTTCATTATCTCCTTTTGACTTGTCTGCTTAGTTAACTGTCATTCATTGCTGAAAAGGTAAGTTTTTGTTTGTTTGTTTGTTTGTTTTTAAGTTAATCTTTTAATCTTCAAACTGTTACAGCTGTAAATTAGTTAGCACATCTACCATTTAAAAAACATATGCCAAAAATCTTCAGGAGGGATTAGTCCTCTCTGAAGCTCCATTACTCCACAGAAATCTCCCTGCATTGGTGGAGCTAAGACTTGGGATTGGCAAGTCAGGTAGCTTCTAGCACCTCTTTTAATATAAGGAGAATTGAAAGAAAGTCATTTGCTATCACATCTGTGAACATTCAACTTAGCAAAACAAAATATTTTTAAAATAAATTCCTTTTAGTTAATTTGATTACTGGGGGTTTTGGTTGTTTGTGTGCATGTGTGTGCTTGCTACTAGTATTAATAGTTGCCTGAGGAACAATGAAGAATAAGGATCAAGGAATTAGAATTAAGTATGAATCCAGTTTTTGTTATTTAAATATTTAATCATTGCCTCAACATATGCAAGTCTTATGTGGCCCTGTCTTTGAATGACACAAAATAGTTGCAAAGTTATGAAATGTTTTGTTTTATTATTATAAGAAAGCTAAAGGATAAAATTCAGCTAAATATAATCCTGTGTCTGTAAGAACAGTTACAGAAATCTTCACAGGCAGTATTGTAAAATTCAGGCTCATCTGATAGGAATTGATGTTCCAAGAAGTATAAAGGCTCATACTTGAATATTTACTTCGTAACTTTAACTCTGCTTTGCTTTAGCTGATACAACATTCCTAACTGTAAATATATGTCAGTTTTCTGATTTTATATATATATATCTATAGATATTAGATATAGATATATAGATATATCTATAGATATATAGATATAGATATATCTATATATCTATAGATATATATACAAATACATATATATCAGGGTAATAATGATTAATAAATACCATGAATACCATACATATGAATTCAGTCCCTAGTAAAAACACGGCATTTCCTAAACTGTATGTAGGTTATAAATCGCACCTAGATGCCTCTTCCTCGTGTGATTTTCTGTCATAATGGACTGAGAAATTATTAGTATCATGTAATGACAGTGACTTGTTTATATGCAAACTTTTGCAGTTGCAAATGATTCAGAGTAAACTTACTTTAATAATATGCTACCTGATGAAGTGTTGACTGAATGTGTCCCTTCTTTGATCTTTGAACACCTTTTGTTAGCAATCAGCCATGCTGAATTTAAAAAAGAAAAACTCCCAGAAGTTCTGTAATTGATCAGGAATACAAAATTTCTGACATAAAATATCCTAAAAGAAGGGAATAAAAAATACAGTATTTTTATTTTATTTTATAATATCCAACTAGGAAATCAAATTACAAAAATAATTAAAAATAAATAAATAAATAAGGAAATTTTTAATCTTTCTACTCTAGGGCACATCATATGTCTCTATATATTCATATGTGTATTCTTGGGCAGTTCTTACAGCTTGAAGGATTCTGAATTAATTTTTATAATTCATTTATATTACACAGAGGGGAACATTTTTCTTTAGCCCTATTGTCATCCCTTTACAAAACAAAATAACAACAAAAATTATTTCTACCCAAGCAGTTAGTGTCATATAAACTCTTGCCTAAAATTGTATTTAGGCAACAAAGACGACCAAATAATATGCAATAAGCTCTGTTACAATTTTCTAGGCATTTCTGCCTTTTTATTTCATGTCACTTACAAGTATTTTAATGTTACTAGAAAATATGTTCATGGAGTTTCCAATGCAATAAGAAACCATGATTCCCCTTACTTGGTTAGTACATGGCTCTCAGATGCTTCCTGAATTCAGAAAGAAATGTTATCTTGCATTAAAATATATACTGCTAAGATTTCAGAGCAAGTCACTTCCTAATGTGTTTATACAGATGTAGGAATGTGCATCCCTCCATTTTGTCTATATCTGAAGGTGCTATTCTCTCTTGTTGTTGATTTATATAAATTTCAAATAGAAATCTATTTTCTTATCATTTCTGAGTAATGTGATACAGCATTAATAACTATTGCATTGATTATTCCATTTAAATGAGTTTGATGCTATTCAAGACAACAACACTAAGAGTAGAAAGTATGAAGAGTATCTGTATAAATATTTGTATGTAAAAACGATAGTATCACATTTACTGTAGGATAGCACATTAGATTTGCACATACATGGATTTACTGTAGGCTTCATCTATGGACTGTTATTAATGTTGCCCTGAACAAGCTATATCCTGTAGTAATCAGAATTCCTGGAAAATATAATAATACCTATGTGAAAATAAATATTTTTAATTTCTATAGAAGACTTCTCACTGTTGATTTTTTAAGATGAGAAAAGCATATCAGTATCCTAATTAAATTGGGTGTTCCTTTGAACAATGTTCTCATGGTGAAAGTCCCATGCAAATCATTTCTCTAAGCAAAGTTCCTGGCTTCTTAATGAGAATGGTTTGAAAGCAGAAAATGCAACTCATACAAATTAGTTTTGAAAGAAAAAAAAAAAAAAAAAAAAAAGTGCCATCTGTAACATATTTTGAACTCATTACAACTGTACATATTTTTTTCTAAATTTGGTAATGGAAATTTTCATAATTGAAATTCTGAAGTTGTTACTGCTTTCAGTAAGTCTTCTTTATCAAAATATCAGAGTTAAGATGCTTTTAATATTTCTAATCCTAATCCTTCATGTTGGATGCTTGTGTACATAATGATTTCTTATGGTTATTTACTAAATTTAGTGTGGTCTTTTTCTTGATGTTTTTATGGTAAATTTTCATTTTGATTCATGACCAGTTTCTATTAATGCAGAAATTATTTTGTGAGGAAAAGATATATCCATTCTTGTTGAAAACAAGAAAATGAAAATACAAAACCACAAAACTTGTAACTACAGATTTATAACTTATAACTACACCTGTTTGTTCTAACACAGGTGAAAAGGTGTTTTTAGCCTGTGTTCTAACACAGGTGAAAAGGTTTTTTTAGCCTTTGAATCAATATTCAGAGCCCTGAATGCACACTAGGCCTTAATTGCCCTGATCAGCCTCACCTGAGCATTCACCCTCTGCCAGGAGCTCTGTTTGAGGTTAGGCGTAGTGTTGATGCTATTGCAGTCTTTCCTAGAAGTACACTGTAGGTAGGTTTGTCTCTGTTCCTGTCTCTTGGACCTATGTTGCAATTCCAGCCACTGCTGCTCCTTTCTCTTGCTGTGTCTGGGGCTGAACTGTTGGTAGCCCCTTGTGCTGCCCACCCTGCTCAGGACCCTGGGTCGCTGGCAGTTTCTTGCTCCATTGCGTCTTGCAGAGAAGCCCTGCTTTTCCTGTTTCTTGATGTGGTGAGTCTTTTCACGTACATTGAAGAATATGTGAAAGAAAATATTCTGTTATTTAACTCTTATCTAACACTTTGATAATGTTAGGGCAGAAAAAGTCAATAAATCAGGATTAAAAATAATATTTCTTTGGCAAAGTATAGCACCTGAAAGATGCAGAGTTTATGGATGTTTGCAAGTAGCTGTGGTTAAAACACAGATCCTGATTTGGTGGATCCTGGTTTATATTATAGTTGTTCGTGTCCAAAATTGCATTTCTCGTTATGGATGTCTATTTTTAAAGCAATTAAATATTTTTTTGAAGTAAAATCATGTTAGAAGCTGCTGAGGTAAATCAGTTTTGGTATATCTGAGGTGAATGCAAGCTCCATTTGCATTTTTCTTTAAAAACAAAAGAAAAACGACAACTAAAACCCAATCTGTTAGGATAGTGTTATAAATGAGCTTGTGGTTGCTAGCCATCTGTTTTCAATTATCTGCTGAAAACAAAGGATCACAGATTATGCAATCTGAAATTTTGAGCATGATCTAACATACAACATAGGTATGTCTACAAAAAGAGTAAGATCCATAGTAGGATTTTTGGTAACTGGAAAAAAATAACACAGTGCCAAAAGTCACCCATACTAGGATTGTTTTTTGTTCCATTTCATTGTTTCCTCCTCTCATTGGAAGAAAAACTGTCTTTAGAGAGTTGGAGTTTTATTTTTTCCTCATTAGATATAAGGAATATAGACTATAATATACCACAAAGGATGATGTGAAGACAGTAAAGGAATGCGAGATAAATTAAAGCATTTGCAGTTAAGTTTTTATTTGTATTAGTTTTACCAAATATTAACTTAAGATTGAGTAATATTTTAAGTGTACATGTTTGCCTTGGCTCTAAGCAAGCTAAAATCTTTGTGTTTGATTTATGAAATCTCACTTTTTAATACTTGTGCTAAACAGCTGTGACTTGAACTAAACAAAACTTCATAAACTATTCCAAAAGTTTTACTTCAGTATAGAGGTTTCAGTGGTTACTTCAATAAGAAAAGTTATCAATTTGTATAGTGTAAAGGACTGCTTTATTGTAATGATGATGCAGATAGCTCATTTGTTGTGTCAGATTTCCTGAATTAATTATTAATTTTAAATCATTCCAGTAAATATATATATATATATATAACTTTTCTTAAACCTCAGGTTCCAAAATATAAAATCAATTTAAACTTAAATAGCTAGTTGCCATGAGAAAAGCTGTTGACTCATTTGTAGAGATCTACAGCAGGAGTTAATTAGGTCTTTCACAGGCTAATTGTGAAATAAATGGTTTCAAGTATGAAATGCTGTAAAATGTTATGGTGGTGGTTTACAGCTGTTGCTCTGAACAGCTAATCAAAAGTGTTAACTGCTGTACAAAGAGCATGTCTAAGTTGCCTTTTGTTCATGGCTTCTTAAGCAATATTCACTTTATATAAAGTGCTATACACAATCTCATTTATGGACTATGGAAAATGCAAGTATATCTAAATAAAGTACAAGATTTTATTTATTTATTTTTACTGTATTTTACTGTATTTTTACTGAAATCTTAACACACTAAACATTATACATCCAGGTCTCTTTATTACAGAAAAAAATTAGAGTATGCAGGAAAAGTCTCAGTATTAATGCACTTTAAATTATTATATGTACACTTTGCAACTTTCTACCCCTTCTCCTAATGTTATATGCACTTTTCCCCTACTTCTCTGAGTCCTAAGATCAGTGATCTCATCCTGGTGTTGGTAGTGAAGGTGTCTGAGTAGTTCAGCTTCTGGAGTCCCTCACTGAAAGGAATATGGCATTGATGATTTCTTTTTTCACACTCTAGGATCTATTTGGGGGGGAATTTTATACATTTACTGACAAAGTTTTGCACCTTGCTCTTTACGTATCAGCCTGTGGCACAATGTTATATCCCAATTTACTATGTATGAGGCTTGTTGTGTATGTTAGATACTATTTCTTTGTTCTCTTTGTTAGTCTGAAACCGTTTTTGTGCTGGCCTGCTTTGCTATAACCATTGGTATGAGTTGTTTCTAGAGACTTGATGTTTCCAGTGCTAAGTCTGTGTTACACTTACAGTCATCCCATGCTTGTATTCTTTTACACTACCTTGTGTAAATCCAGTTCTCACAGCCTGTTATACCAGGGCTTTATTTCTTTGTAGTAAGTCTTATGTTGGAATTGAAAGCTCATGGAGATATCATATAAACTTAGGTATAAAACAAATCAGTGGTATACAACAGTCAATTAGACAAAAATGTTACAGCTGCACCAAGTAATACAAAGCTGCAGGTCTGTCAAGTAAAGTTCAGACAAAGCAAGCATGAGAAGCCTCTGTTAGGAGGCCTTGCAATCTCAGGATAAGGATTACAAAAAGTTCTAAGGCTTTGACCCAGCAGCATACTCATGAGTTTCGGTGGAGGTACTGCACAGAATGAAAAAAATCTTGCTTGATCACATTGAACAGATCAGCAAAACAATGTTGTACTGTCAATAAATAAGACCAGGCTTTGAGCTATAGTTTGATACTAGCATTCCCAAGTTTAGGATAACATATATATATATATATATACACACACACACACACACACACACATAAATACATAAATACTATATATATATAATATAAATACTATATATATATATACACATGTATAAATATATATGTGTATATATCAGTATAAAAATATACCTTTTTTTATATGTAGCATACTTTTATTCATTAAGGTAATATTCCAGTTACTTGGCTTATGACTTCATCATGCCTCAGGGTGTGTCTATGGCACTTTGGTAACTGCCTGTCAGTGGTTGCTTCTTGGCCTTTAGGCTAAGATCAGTTGTAGTGTAGCATCTGTGATTACTGCAGATGGAAAAAATACAGCCATATTCAACGTCGTATCATTTGGTCTGAGTTTCTGGCAAGTTCATTTCTGTTTGCAGCTTGCTTTTCACCACAGAGACCATTTTACATAGACTAACTGGGATCTTGGGTAGAGCTCTATCTCAAAGAAACTACAGATATGCTTTGTAGTACAGTTTATGTACTAACAGCAACAGATACAGTGCTTTGTGTGGGACAGCTACAGAATTACCTCCTCTCTTGGCCTACCAAGGCTCCCTTTCATGATCTCCTGATTTCTCAAGCAATCTGTAATCATAACATGTCTTTCAGTATAATTTGCTCTGTATCTTGGTAAACTTTCTTCTGCAATGTTCAAGTAGTTGTGACTATCCAGGTAAAATGTTTGGCTTGAAGTTACATGAGGTGTTT
Organism: Heteronetta atricapilla; assembly: GCA_011075105.1. NCBI lineage: Eukaryota > Metazoa > Chordata > Aves > Anseriformes > Anatidae > Heteronetta > Heteronetta atricapilla. The sequence goes on along the minus strand of CM021738.1, from coordinate 7,571,722 downwards.
CTAAGCAGAGTTCCCTCCATCTCTGATTTGAATGCCTAATCAAGTGCCTAAAAAAAAAAAAAAAAAAAAAAAAAGTTAGTGGGTCTATTAATTGTGCTTCTAGTTGAAAATGATTAATATTCTCAAATATTGTTTGCTCTACCAGCCAATTTCCAGATGGATAACTTGTAAATATTGAGGCAGACTGAGATACGAATTTATTTTTACTTGGCTATTGATTTAATAATATTTTTATTTCATTCATATGCAACATTAATGTAAAAATATATATGGAAATATAGGCATCTTCAAGTATGGCTTTTTGAAATTTTTATGAAGCCTGAAAGCCTTTAATAGGAAATACAGCATGAGTAACTACGTAAACCACTTGACATCTGTCTGTATTTATAAAAACACTTTTCATTTGCTGCAGTTTATTTACTCTTGGCACACACAAATGAAGTGTGACAGACACCCTGTGGCTTCTATTGATGAGAGGATTAATAAACCTTGTACTTTCATTATGACATCCTAAGCCATCAAGCATGAATACTTCAGCAGTCATTACTGAACATTGACACATGCTGCATCAGAAATCAGAAGAGACAGAAGACAAAGTTGGCAGAAATATGATTTTCAGCACACTCTCAAGAATAATCTCTCAATGTGTCCTTAATAATGCAAAGCTGCAGGGTTTCTATTTGGTTTCAGACTCATTTTTAGCTACAACAGTTGTTCTTTAAAGGCATGTTCAAAATCTTTACATACTTGTTGTATTGAGATGTAATACCTAACACAAACATGTTGTTACTTGATAAACCATCATGGTTTTGGATGCTAATGAGGCTTTTATGTTTTTATTTCAATATGTTCATCAAATACCCTTTGCAGACCTATGTTTTCTTTAATCTTCTCATGCATTAACAAGGAACAATATGGTAACTTCTGGCAAAGTCCTGAGCAACTTCTGGAAAGTACCAACAGTCACCATAGAAAAGAGAGTTCCTTGATTTCACCCGTGTAGGAGGGTGATTTAATGCTGATATATCTCAGATGTAGACTCATGTATCACTCAAATGACCTATATAAGTCATTTGAAGGCAAGGATATGTCTGGGTGTCTAATCTGTCTGGATGTTTTTGCATCTGGCCTAGGTACTCTTTCTTATTTCTGTTGTGTGCTACATGGAATCTCAGTCTTAACACCATTAAATTTTTGCTCCTTTATTCTTTACCATCTGCTAATAATTTTAGATAAATGCTTCGTTATCCCCCCCCCCCCCCCAAGAATGTGTAAATCCTTATATTAATGAGGTAGTAAATTTTTTTCTCTTCTTTCAGTAAGTATTATTCCAAGGCTTCAATAAGTATTATTCCAAGGCTTCAAGGTGATTGTGCAGGGTATTTTTTTTCAAATAAGTGTTAAGGAAAATGTGAACAACCTGAAAAGTTAAACTTCTAATTCATTTTCTCCTTTACAGAAATAGATACGGCTGTTCTGAGGTACTGATTACGCATTTTGAAGTTTCTTAGCATATTCTTTAGTCTGAATTGGTCATTTCCTGATCAGCTTCTGGAAAAAAAAAAAAAAACTGGTTGTCAACAGAACTTGCATTTCTTTTTATATTCTGTGATGTGTCCTCTTGCTTTAAAGTGGGGTAATTATCTGCTGATTATCCTCAGTGTTGATACTTCTGTTGTTGGTTGTTCTTTGGTGGTGTTTTTTTTTCCCCTCCACCCTCTCCTTTGGTAGATATTTTCTGCATGTAGTGTGTATGTATATGTGTATATATATATATATATATATATATATATATATATTACTTTCTGTTCTCATGGCAAGATTTTCCGTAGAAACAGGTAATGTTTTAATAGGAACACTCCTTGGGTGATGAAACTGCTAATTTTCTGAATATGAGATTTATTGTGCTGTATTTTCCAGGAAGATATAATACTTGCAATTCAGTAATCAAAGGGGAATCAATGTGATCTTATGTAATGCACAAGAACATAATGGAAGACATACTTTAATTTCTGAATATGTTTCTTGCTGTATTTTTGGAAGTCAATGTTCACTATTGTTATTCGCTTGTGGGGTTTTTTGTTTGTGTTTTAAATGTTGATTTCTAATTTCTGGTTTCACTGCAGAAGTTTCAAAGTGGCCTGCCGGATACCTGTTGAACTAACAAACATTTAACAAAAAATGTCCCTTACGTTATCTATTAAATAGAGGAAGTTAATAGCCTTTTATGCTTGTGTTATTTAGTATGCATCTGCAGGGAAAAAAAAAAAAAAAAGGAAAGAAAAAGGCGCATTGTTTCGTTCTTTTGTTGTTGTTGTTGCACATAGTGGAATAAAAAAGGCTTACAGAGCTTCTTTTGAATTGTTTAGCAATCCTGTATATAAGACTACAAAAGTATAGGTAATGGGGAAATACTTGGCGGGCAGGGGTGGGGAGGGGAACTTGAATAGGGAGCTGGATTTTTTTCCTACACTGATGCTGTCTAGAAGCACAGTCATTAGAGCAGTATATAGGTATAATTTAACTGTCCATTACTCTGCTATCATTGTATCCAAAGTCATCTCACTTTGGTAGACAGTTTAGAGTAAGTGTTGGAAAAAGATCACCTACAAATGCCAGTTTTACTTTAACTTGGATGAGGGTAGGAAGGAGGAACAGGAATTGGAGGAAGTTTACAGCCCTTTTTTGCCCCGTAAAGCTGAAAACAGATTAGAAAAACATAGATGTAGGTATATACTTTCATCAGTGGCAATTCAGTTTTTGCTGAGGGGTTGAGGGTGTTCACTTGGAAGCACTTGCTGAGGAATAAACTGCCAAATTATAGCTGTGTAAAATAAAATCTAAGACCTTTGCTTTACAGTGTTGTATTTATGCACATATAAAATGTTTTTCTTTCTAAACTGAGGTCTCTTTTCCAAATACAATTACTCGTATCCAGAGTCTGGATAATATTGACAAGGAATCTTGAATTTGTAGATAACTCCTATTGTCTTATTAGACTGAGATTCAGAAATTAAAAAATGCTGACTGTCTTCTGAAAAAGTAACTTCCTTTTGTTTCTCCACTAGGACTTTGAACGTTAACAGATTGTGTAGTTATGTGCTATTCTCACTTTGGTTTTGTACAGGCTAATTCTCTTTAGACCTTCAACATGATATGCACTAGGATTATGTTCTATGATTCAATTTGATATGTCCTGTTTAAAAACCAAAAAACCAAAACCAACCCCCCTCCCCCCCCCCCCCCCCAAAAAAAAAAGGATGGGGGGAGGGGAACACAAAAAAACAGCAGATGCAGGCCTGTAAACAAGAGAGACTTTCTTCTGACTGTCAGAGTTGTCTAGTCATTTCATCCACTGTGGGTTCCTCTCAGTTTTCCCAGGTCATTAATGCCAATGAACTGGCGTATTACAATGGTGCACTTCATACAAACGTCCACCACATTGGTCATGTGCATTTGACTTCATCTGGATCTTTGAGTAGCCATTTGTTTTTTGTTGTCTAGGTCACCAAAATCACCTTCCAGCATGGCTAATTCCCTCAGGTACTGGATACCAGACTCCATAGTGGTCCACTTGCCTTGTTGACACACAATAACTTCGTTGAAGGGATACCTTTCCTTCATGCCTGACAGGAGACATCTCCAGAGAGTGAAGATTTGTGCTCCTTTCCAATTGCTTTGTCAATGCCCCCTTTCCCTAGCGAGGGATCCCAGCTGCCTGTCATCCCTGCCCTCTAATTCCAGGCCCCACTATCCCAGCAGTGGAGCAGACAGGTGTCAGTGTGCTCATGGGGACAATGACTGAAATCTTTTCACATATCTCATAGCTCAAGCTGGTAGGGGCCTCGGGTAGTTATTGACGCTTTTATGATATATTCCTCTTTGTCTTCCTGTTCTCTGATGGCCCAGCCGCTTTGGAGTAGCCTCACTCATCTTCTTCCTTCCCTGTCTGAGTAGGAGTTCCTCTGCTTTCTAAATGACCTTTCTCACCCGTTGTTTCTTCTTGCATACGGGGGTAACTGATACTGGCACAATTTGGTTCTTTGGGCCAGCTTTGGGGCCTGTGGCAGGGACTGGTGTGGCCTGCAGGGGCTGGAGTGGCCTTTAGGACCCCTCACAGTGATTGTGTGTCTTTGCAATTGCCAGGGTGATGACACACCTTTTTTTTTTTTTTTCAAGCATTCTGCCAGTGTTTTAGGATTCTGCACTTGTTCAGGAGTCAAGTTCCAATGCATTGGAGGTGCAGGTGGCTTTAGGTGCTTGCCCCTACCCTCCCACACTCCCTGCCACTCATAACTATCCTGCCTCAGCACAGATCTCTGCATGGCATTTTAAAGCAGTTGTCTGACTTGAAATAAAACCTTCAGTGCATTCAGGGGACATGACAATAAGTACACAATGGTTTGAAAATCCCAAGGCTATGCAGACACCTGAAGAGCTATCGTGCCTAGTCTGGAATGGAAGTGGGGGTAGTGCCGGCAGCCCTCGCGAGAGCGGCTGACGAGGCGTGGGCGGAGCCGGGAGCAGCGACTGTTCTCTCCGTCACGAACAAAGGCGGGCCCAGGGAGCGCAGGCGGCCCCGGGCGCGGTACCTCCGTCAGGGCATGGAGCGGCACTTGACGTGGCAGGGCGCCTAAAAGGGCGGGAGGCGGCCTTTTTGTTCTTGTAGTGACGAGGAGCAGGCAGATACTGAGGCAAAAAGGGCGTCCGCCCACCGCACTAGCCGGGCTGAGACCCCCTTGGCAGGTGCCTACACGCAGATAAGAGCCCCTGAGGACCAAAAGAGTTTCCCAGACCCCCAGTTGCGGGGAACTCCAGAATCTGGAAGCCCCCTAGGGACAAAAGGTAGAACTGGGTGTCATGGGTGCAAGTGTGCACGGCTGGATGAGCTTTTTGAGCAATTTGCTGTCTTGCAAGAGGAGCTCAGCAGGCTGTGAAGAATCCAGGAATCCGAACAAGAGATTGATAAGTGGTAGCAAGTGCTGGCACAGCCCTAGCAACAGCCCTGCCATAAGTCCTCAAAGGATGGGTGAGGGAGCCTCCAACCTTGAGTTGGCATAAGGGTTAGACTCACAAGCCAAGGGAAGCTGGACCTTCATCTCTGCTCAGACACCACTCATTCCTACTCTTTTATGTAGGGACAAATGAGGTCGTAACAAGGAAACTACAAAACATCAAAAGGACTTTATGTCCCTTGGAAAAATGTTGAAGGGATTGGGAGTGCGAGAGAAATACTAATATTGACAATAGTGTTACTAATAGTAATGTGGTCTGATAGTAATTACTATTACTAATAGTAATGTGTACAAGTCAAGCGAGGCACAGTGCAGGTGCTCATCACCTGCTGACCAATGCCAGCCCCTCCCAGCAGTGGTCCTCCTCCAGTCCTGCCAGCAACCCCATATAATTGTTCAGCACGACATGACATGGTACAGGACATCCCTTTGGCCAGTTGAGGTCAGCTGTCCTGGTTCTCTCCCCTCCCAGCTCCTCGTGCACCCCCCAGCACTCCAGCTGGCAGGGCAGTGTGAGAAGCTGACAAGTCCTTGACTTAGTGCAAGCACTGCTCTGTAACAATTAAAACACCAGAGTGCTATCATTGTTATTTTCATCTTAACTCCGAAGCACAGCTACTAGGAGGAAAATTAACGCAATCCTGGCCAAAACCAGGAAAGTCTTTGAATGAGGGAGGCAGAAAGTGCTGTCTGTACTAGAAACTGACCACTGTGGTACTGTGAAAATGAAGAAGATGGTATTGCAAGCAGAAAAAAGAATGCAGAAAATAATTGCATGGGCGTGAAGATACGGGAAATAAGTATCTAATGTTACGCTTTTTCTTTGCCTCCATCTTCTCCAGGGTAATAGCTGCTGAGTATTCTGACAATACTCCTGCTGTGCTCAGTTTAAAACATTTTGAAACTGCTTTGCAAGGAGGTGCATATGTCTACTGTAAGATATATGATAACGCATTCTTAAACACATTTTCCATAAAAGCTCTGACACTTGTTAAAATGTTCTACTCCTTTTCCCTACATGTGGCTTATTTAGGAAGTTCGTTTTGAATACAGTTATAACCTGTTGTATGTGACAAGATAGTAAACTCTGGTGACTGACCTCAGCCCCTTTGTGTGTTGTCATTTATCCCTAAGGCCATAATTTGGTTAGTCCTGACAGATACAAAAGCTCTGTTTTGGAATAACGTTATTTTAGAGCATAGTAGATAGAGTAACCCAGGTGAGTTTATTGCTGAACCAGAGATTGTTTTGCATCCTATGGAGAGGAAAAAGAGAGAACTTTGAAGGAGGAAAAGGAGGAGTCAAAGTGCTGTCTTACTGTATTGTCACTGATGGCAATTACAGAAGGAATCGAAGTACAAGGTCTTGACCAGCTCTTGACATTGTTTATATTTTTTCTCTTCTGTGATATTCTTATCAAGTGATTTGGGTGGACATAATGATGCCCTGAACTGATGTCTAGTGCTTTCTCAAGGTGCTTTTTTCATAAACACAGACCACATAAAATTGCTGAACAAATTTCCTTTTGTTCCAAAACGTATTTAGAAATAGAAAGAATCAGCAATAAATCATAAGTAATAACTGTCATCTTTCTTTATAGTGTAGGTAACTAAATCATTGGTTTATGCTTTAGTGAAAAAGTTTGGAAGGTGGCAATTTCCACAGTTAGCCTTGCAGTATTAACCTTTAGCTTACTTCATGAAATCAGATATTGTCGAGATAAACCTTAGTTGCCAGTTGTTCACTCAACATGTGCATTCCACACTGGAGTCACTGATATCACTTATGACTATTTCATGAGCCAAACAAACAAAACAAACAAAAAACCACACTATAACCTGACATATTTCGTATTTTCATTTTTCTCATACCTCACTCATTCTGATACTCCGAGCTTTTATATCTTTTAGTCTTCACTTCTTTATCAGGCTTCAGATTTTTGAAGCACTAACCTGACATCAGAATTGTTATATCCATCATCCCCTAAAATAGTTCTGCTTTGAATACAGGCTAAGTAGGTGATAATAACTGTTACTAGTTATCAAGATCTGATAAAGACCTTCATCTTCATGCATTGAAGTTTTTGACAAATGCTGATTAAATGATCCTGAGAATAACCTTTAGACTCAGATGAGAAAACTTGATTTCATGCTACTGCAATACCATCCTACCAGGATGACTATGTATTATCTACCACCCACTTTGTCTTTATTTGGATCTGATCATTATAGTTCTTAGTTTTCTATTTTAGTAGTGCTAAAAGTTTCAGTTGAACATTCAAGGAAGAGCTGAGAACAAGCAAGAGCTGAGGTAATAAACATCTGCAGAACAAAATCTTCGTTAAGTAATCTCCAATTTGAGAAGTACCTTCTCTTAGTAGTAGGTAAAATGTTAAGTTTAAATGGTACCATTTCATTCCATCAGAAGTCTGAATGGTCCCTTTTCTCTGCTGCTTTACATTGACACCCCTGAATTAATAATACAGCATTCTAGCAGCTCTTTCCATGGCCTAATGAAGCTCAGGCATGTTCACAACAGTCCAGTCAGGGTCCCAAGACTGCATTTACAGTACTTATGCCATATAAATTGTTAAAGATTATGCTTCAGTTCACTGATGACTTCTGTTGTAGGGGGACTGCATTGCAGTATGGCCTGCTTGCTGGCAATGGAGGAAATTCACATGCAGTATGGACACATTTTGGAAAGCCATGGAGGTTTTGGAAAAAAACAAACAAAAAACATTATGGGGTGATATGAAATGGAAGTTGTGAAGCAACATACTTCAGTAAGTATGTTGCTGAATGTCTACTCAGAACTATAGAGTTGGTATCACTGGAGAATATGGCCTCTGGTATACAAAGGCCATGAGCTGCCATAAACATTACATTTGACAGTTCAACAGCCTATGCTCTCTGCCACCAGGCAAGGTGGGAAAAGGTAGCCCAAATTTTCTTTCCTACTGTCAATTGCAACTGTGGTTCTGGAGTAACTTTGTCTGAGATGTGCCTTACTGTTATGTCCAAGTCTGAAATTTAAGAAACTCCAACATTCAGCTGTCTAGAGTGCCTCTTTGTTCCGGTTACTGTTACAATAACGGAACAGGCTGAAAGTGTAGGTGTCTGTTCTGGAGCTTCCCGATTTCATTCAGACTTGGGTAATAAAGAGCTAGCATCAATAAGACCTTACATGACTACAGATACTTAGTGAATGTGAGTCATAGCCTCCAGAATATAACGCGTCCTCTGCATAAATTCTGTTGCTATGTGAAGCAATGTTACAAAAGAATTGAATTTGATAGATGTCTAAACACCAATGCAAAAAGAGGGAAGAAAATATAAATACTAGAGAACAGTAGGAACAGGTAAAATCATTGAAATTGAAGACAAAAGGGTGCATTAGATGACTGAAGACAGTAAAACTTGGAATTATGGTGCAGATTAAATGAGAGAGCAAGACGAATCAGTAAACAATTACAGATGATTACTATTGAGGTGGGCAGTCAGACTTTCTCAGCACACATAAATAATGTAGGAACATCAACTTTAGTATGTTCTATTTACAAAGCACTAAACAATATCTTACAAATGTTCTAAGATGGCAGTAGTGTAATCAAACACCATCATGATGTGCTCTGATAAAAATCATTGATTCATCCCACGGATGAATCATGGTAATAAAATAATTTGCCTGAACTAGAGATTGGCAATTGAAAGAACAAAAACTGTTATAGAGCTTCAAGATTCTATAGATTCTTCTGGATTTCTAGAGAAAGAGAAAATCCCTTTTTTTCTCCTCTCTGAAAATGCTAGCTAACACCTATCTTTCTCATATGAATAAATAACAGAATGAGATAAAATGTTTTCCAATTTTGTAATGTTTTATTTAATTTTATAACTTGAAATCCTTGTTCTCTGTGAGTATTCTTTGTGATTTCAAATTGTGATTTGAAACTTTTCCATAGGCTTACTTATGTTCTTCTATATATGTGTGTGTATATATGTATATAGATATACACAAAGCATATATGTGCACTTATCTATAATTTGTTAGCTTATTTTACAAGAGTTTTGTTGCATTTCCTGTAGTCAGCTTAATTTTACGTATAGTGAATTCATGCTATTTTACCTCTTAATTGCCTTGTAGGGTTTGTTCCCATGTATTTGCTCAAGTTGCATTTTTAAAGCTCTCTTGCAAACTTTCTAAGCAGTATCAAGTGCTATTAAAACTTCACTATAAAACAGTGGTAGGTTATTAAGTAATTTCAGAATACTGATGTAGCGGGCAAATTACTTTTTAGAAAATTTAGAAAACTATGCAAAGGTTGAAAATTTTTGGGTAGGGATTGAAATCTACTATAAGACAAAATTGAGTAGATGAACTTAAAACTAATAAGTTTGGATTTTTGTTGTTGTTGTTGATCACTTCCAAAATGTTCCAGAAAACCAGATATACTTTTCAGGATGTTTTTAATACAGTACAGGTTTAAGTAGTATCATAGTAGAAAATCTTAATATACTCAGAGGCAAGGAGAGAATGTACTCTGTGTGCGTGTTTGTTAAATTAAGCGTTGAGGCAGAAACCTCAATGTTAGTCAAAAACAAACAAAAAACAGCCATCTAGTCTCTGATCTCTATCATTACTTTAGAAAAAAAAAAAAAAGCAACCGAGTTATGTTTACTTCTTTGTCACTTAATGAAATTAAATTTTTCCATCGGGGAAAGGATGGTGTTTCATGTGAACATAGTGTGGTGCTTCTTTAGCTGTTTTTTTGTGATTTGGGCTTCCTATTGAATGGTATGTCCCCAGGTTCACTGTATTCCTACTGGTATACAGCCACTGGTACCTGATCAGTGGCAGTGCATCATATCATCATATGAAACAGAACTTTAACCAAGTCTGTTCTCTAACAAAGCATGGGAATAACAGACATTCAGCTCTGTTGGAAATTAGGTTTTATCTACAGCTGCTTTGGCTATTTAAGCCTTCATTCCCAGAAATGTCATCTCCGTATACAAAACCACCACCTGCTGAATATTCTCAGTCATTTCATACAACAGCCATTATTGTTTCCTCTCTTGTGTTCACAAGCAAAATCTGGTCAGAATACTCCACGCAAGATTTTTTTTATTAGTCTTGCAAAAGTAATTCTTCATAAATATAGCTTGCATTAGACCATAAATGCAAGCCTTTACATTTTAAAGGGTAAATAAACCTTTTAGTGATGTACGCGTAGCATAATTTTAACATTCCATATTAATTATTTAAATGAATCCCTAAGTATTGCATTTTATTTTATAAACAGAAAACCAGCATCTTAAGTAGTGAAACAGACAGCGATGATTTGCCCATCATCTGCCAGAGGTGACCTCAAAAGTTGAGGTAGTATCTCTTCTAGAATGCAATCTTCCAGCTTAAAAAAAAAAAAAAAAAAAGTCTAAGGTTTGGAGATAATATCATTTTTGAGAGGACTTCTCAGGAAATGAAAACAATGTTAACTCCTGAATCCCTGATGGGACAGCAAAACGCCCAGCAGTATTTTTTCAGCCAGCAGTGTGCTAAATACAGAATTTCATTACATCTTTGGCAGTCACAGTCACTTCATTTGAAATACCAACCTCCCCAAAGGCTTCTAGGAATGACATTTCTTTGGGCTTGCATACTTTTTTTTGTTCTCTCCACTTAGTGTGGAGAAGGTACTGTATTCATGATTTTCTTTTAACTTCGTTAATGTTTGTGTTCAATGATAGTGTATGTTTTACTTGAACTGTGTTTAAAAATGCATATATAAATAACAGCACTTGCCTTTTGAAAGGTGTAATTTTAGCATTTTTAGGATTGGCAGAGTTGCATTTATATTGCACCAACAAAGTGCATAAATGAGAAGTGTGAATGAATAAATAGAGGACTAAGAGATGCTCAAGATGTGAAATGGCCAGTGAGAAAAGACAGTAATACAGGGGATGTTACATTGATGCAGGAAAAAACTGATGAGGTCTGTTCATTTATATATGAGAAATGCATACAGAGAAAGATGGTTGTAATTTTACATGATTTCTTTCAAACTCAAATACAAAACTATAAATTGAGGTAGTTTGTGTTTTGGAATTGTAAAAATATGTAAAAACATGATAAAAACAGCAGAACAGGATGCAGACTAAGGTAATTCATGCAAGCAGTTGTATTTTTCCAGTTAACAGATTCTTTTCCCTAAGCTTATCTGCCTTTTATATGCAGTCTACATAATGCAGAAATACATTATTTTTGTCTCGTAATTTATTCTAACCTTCCCATCACCTAGTCTGTCCTTGCAACACTTCTGAGAAATTACTGAACCCTGTGAAGTGCAGACTTGACTCCCAGATCAGGTTATTTTTATGTCAACTTTCTTTATTAGACAATCCCATTAGAACCTTGCCAATGACAAAGGAGGAAAGGGTAATGCCATTAGCACCTGTATAATGCGACATTCACCGAAAGTTAGTGGCACTGGTAAGCTGATCTTGCTGCCAAAACTCTTTAAAACAGGGTACAAGCTAATTTCATTGACTTAGGGAAGTTTTTAAAAACTATTTGTTTCAAGGAACTCATTTTATGTTGTGCACTGAGGAACAAATTCTGCCTTCTATTCCTAGAACCTACATCTGACTGTATTGCTGAGATACAGATATGAACCATCTTCTTATCTGTTTTCGTGTCCCTTAAGGATCTCATGAACATAATAGAGCAGTCTCAGGTATTAATAAGCTGTAGTGAACTAAAGTAATATACTCCTACTCAGTAGTTTGACACAGATGTTCACAGCTGGTATTAATCGCACAGATTTATAAATTCAATTTTTACCTACCAAAGCTCTGCTTTATAGTATTTTTAGGTATTGCTGTTGTTTCCCAACATCTGACATATGCAAATATTCTGCTTTATGAAAATGAGCACACCCCCCCCCCAAACTGCAGCTGACCATGTGTTTACATATATTAATACATATATCTTCTGAACCCTCTCTGTAAGTAGGTTTTTGTTTCTTTTCCAAAAGCTGTGTGGAAATGTAATGCCATAACATTTTGCCTATAACTCAGGCATATTCATCAATGACATGGAAAACTATTATCTTCTGAGACATTCAGAAATGTGTAAATGAAGTAGTTGTAAGAAATAATGCAAAGTAACCATGCACACCACTTGGGTATAAGGTAGTACCTAACAAGCACTTAATACAGATAGTAAACATATATTGAATTCAGTTATATTCTTAACTATGTTTCAACCTATAATTTCATGACTAGGCACTTTGAGAATGAAATACATAGACTTCATTTGCATTTTTAAATATAAAGGTGCCATATTGAGAATAAGCTGAGCTGGACTACCACATAGCTGGACTGTTTGAAGTTAGACGTATTTCTGCATTGCTGAGTAAGGTTCTTCCCTCAGCAGTACATTGAAATCTTGAAATCAAAGCTTTTTTTTTTTTTTTTTTTTTTTTGAAGCTGAACATCAATTGTGACTAATAATGGTGCCTCCTTTTTTCTTTTTTTTTTTTTTTGAGCAATTGTTTGTGATTTTACTTCATTGTTTTATGTCAAATTAACTGTTAAAGGTAATTGTATGAAGAATGTTTCAGAAAAAGAACAGCAAAGCCAAGACTAATATGAATCACTACTTTGGCAGGACTTTTTCGCTAGGATACTGTAAATGGATTCTGTAACAGCTGAAACATGGAAAAGAATGTTTCCATCCTCCTCCTAGAACAGTGGTGTACCTGAGTCTTCTTTCAAAGCAGTACATCTGTCAGTTGTTCAACGGCTGCATGCATCTGCTGGAATGACAAAAAAGAATAATAATAATAAAAATTATGTCAGAAACAGGAGAGCCATTAGCACTGTTGGATGAGAATATCATAGCCTTAATGTCTCTAGTTTTAAGACAGTGTAGTGAAAGACAAAGACTGTAGGATGCTTTTGGGGCTTCTTTGTGGTGTGATGATTGTGGCTGGTTGTCAAAATTGATTTTAAGGCTGTCAATTAGCTCCCAATGTACAAACAGAAGTTCTTTTTCTAGCTTAAAAGTTATTTTATTGGAATTAAAGAAGACACATTAATTGTAAATATCTATGGTACAAAGCAAAAAGCATGGAAAAATAAATTACTGAGCTACCTAGCTAGTAAGGAGAATATCATAAGCATTGGATCTTGCTATAAAGTATTCAGTTTGAGCAGCAGTCACTTCTGAATAAATTCAATTTCTGAAGTGCTTCTCTTTGTTTTATCTGTTGCTATTGATTAGGTTTTATACCTGCTTTATACCATTAAAATAATATCGTTTGAGATGGCATTATTTATGCCTGTAACATCAGATGCACAGAGCTGACAATTTGTTCCCGTTTCAGTAAAGTGTCTGTGCGCTGGAGGTGTATATGTCCAGGGCAAGTATCCCAATGTTAGAGAAGGCTCAGTGCCTTTTGGAGGGGCCACAAAAGGTAGCTTTTTTCTGGTATATGTATAAAGAGAGGCAATACCGCTCTGTTGTTGTTGCTGTCTGTTGTTTGTTCTGTCTTTTGAGTGCAACATCCTCTATTTCTGGAATCTCTTTGGGAGCAATTAAAAGATGTTATAAGAAAGATTCCTGAAAGGGGTCCGTTGAATGTTATTATTAGTATTTCTTTTTACTTCTCTGTGGATCAAGTGAAAAAGCTCCTAATGGAAAAGCTCCTCATGGTAAACTGAGTTTAATCTAGAATTTTCTCTCTCCTTTCCAAGAGATGGAGTAGGACTTTCTACAACATTGGACTTCCTTTTTAATTGTTAGTGATCCACATGAAAACACTTAAAGAGATGGATGAAAATGATCAGAAATGAAAAAGTACATATTTAGTAATTAATTTTCAATTTTGTCTTGCACGTGTTCATGTCCTAAAACACAACCTGCATTCCTTTTAATCACACTTTCAAATGAAAGTATAGTATAAGAGTAGTTTTCTGAATAAAATGCTAATTTATCTTTTAGTCACTTTTATATACGGCTTTCTATTTGCTTTCTTTGCATATCTATCTTATTTACAACACAACGTATTAATAAAATGTAATTCATATTATTCTTTATGGAATTTGCATGGAGGATGTAGAAACATTCCATAATTAAAACAGGAACACTAGAATTTGGGAGGAAAAAAAACTATATGCATATTATCCAACTGTATGCATATTTTTATCAATCTGTATAAACCCCTGAGTCTTAATGGTTCATAAAACTTTGCATGTGCTTAATGTATGAAAGATACAGCTGGATGCCCAAGAGCTTCTGAGTATGTAGACCGTATGTGTGACACATGTGTAGACACGTGTGTTAGTTTTATACATTTGTCTGTTCAGATACTCAGTTTACATTAGAAATAGGTAAAAATCATATTTTAGCTTCTGGATATCAGATGACATTTTTATCCATGGAGTGTTTGTCAGAGAAGAGGTTCTCCTACTGTATTTCATTTGAACGGATTTGTGGCCTATTCCATTGTAAGTCTTGTTAGGAAGTCATAAGAAGTCTTAACTGCAGCATGCTAGACCCATAGTTGTATGTAGGCATTTATTTTGGCACATTATAGCTTCTGTAATTACAAAAAAAATACAAAGCCCTCATTGTAGTTAAGAGACCAAACTTTTATTTGGCTGTTATCTTAAATGCAGAACAACGCAAATGAAATGCTGATTTATAACAATATCCCTTGTAGAGTGAGTGCAAGTAAATGGGCAGACCTAAGCCTTTATGAACGCTGTAAGTTCCCATTAACTTCCATTTATTTATTTATTTACTTATCTATTTATTAGAAAGCCTTGGTTTCCATTTGTATTTAACTTGTGCAGTTTAACCAGCCATAAGTTGCATAAGGAGTGTCTTCAATACATCTTTGATCTAGCTGGTAAATCTCTATGGAGTTATTTATAGAGGCATATTAAGTAGATGCACAATCATTAATTGACTGCTTTCTTCAGCCCTGTTTCACTCTGTGGCAATACCAAAAACTAATCTTGTTATCACATCAAAACGAACAAGTGAGATAACATTATGGCTATTGTCCTCTTCCAATTTTAAGTCAGGATTGCTGCTGAAAGTATCACAGTTAAAGATGAATGTAGGAAACATGCTCAACTGTTACAAGAAAAGTGTAACTTATCTCTGAAAAAAAGCAGGAAGTTGCAGGGTTGAACATTTTTGAGCTACCGAGATTTTTCATTTAATTTTGTTAGAGTCAGGGAAGAAAGATGGATTGATTTGACTTTGCTTTAAAGCACTAGAAGTTACTTCCAAATGCGTGACCAGCTGATCAAACAACTGTTGTATTAGAAAAACCAATCCAGATTCTGATTTTCAGTTAGTTTGGTGTAAGCTTGCAGAAATTGCAGTGAATGTGTTAGAATTTTTCCAGATTGAAAAATGAATATGAAAACAATATCTGGCCTATTGTGTATTCATGAGTGCACTTTTTAGAGGTAAACAGTGTTTAAAACCTTCTAGAAAAAAAAAATGTTTCTACCAGTTGGATATACATGAACATATAGCTAACAGTTTTATTGCAATTAATTTTGAATAAGCAGTTCATAATTTATATATGGAGAACATTTCTGGAATCCCTGGGGTTGGGAGCAGGGTGTGGGAAGGTGTAGGTGTGAATCCAGCCAGCCTGACAATTAGCAAACAGAAAGTAGTTTAGTTCATAACTACTGATTACAAAATCTTATTCCATTTATATGTCTAATAAAGGCACTTGGAAAGCTTTTTAAAAATTCACAGTACTTCAATTGCTACTATCCTTATGTTGATAGCCTCTTTTTTTTTTTTTTTTTTTTTAAATCTCAGATCATATGCACTGAAGTTTCCTTATAATTTGCAGGGTTTTCAAATCGAGAGTTACTATTTGTTGAATGAGGGAGATGATTTGGGTTGTTGGTGTTTTACCTCTGAGGCCTCTCAGTTTTGTTTCCTGAAGAGTTTCAGGTATATGAGTGATAGGGTAACTTGTACCAAGATATTTTTTTTCTAAGGATTGATGAAGTAATTCACATACGTCCTTCTAGTACTTTGGTCTCTGTCACACAGTTACGCTGTGCACTGTGGTATTTCTGTTCAAAACCTGAGTGTTGAAATGTAACTTGTGGAAATTGTCCAGTTATTGCCTTTGAGTTATCTGGGAGACTAGCTGTAATAAATAAAATTAATGAAGAAATAACATTTCCAGTTGTCATATTAATAGCAAGCATTAAAATATCCTTAAAAGTAAGGGGCTTTCCAGGAACAGGTACTTCTAAGCTGTGCCTGTCATGGTTTAAGACCAAATTGAAGGATTTTAGTATGAAGGCTAAATGGAGTTGCATGTCAGAATACTTTAATCATATATCTATACACAGTATTATGAAATAAATAACTTTTCGTTTTCTGTTCAGCAGCTGTTGTAGTTTGGGAGGAAGGTCAGGTGGGTCAACACAGAGCTTCTAGCTATGCTGCATACAGGATGCTGCAGGTCTATGGGTTTCTCTCTTTCTACTCAGGTGCTTGATGTCTCTCTTGGGGTCTTTTCTCAGTCTTTCCAAGTTACTGCTGACCACATCAGTTACAGGATTGGGTAGAAAATAGTCAATTCTGACTAGCTTATTCTGTTGCTCCTTAAGTCTGGATTCCCCTTGGGACTGGAGATTTGAGACCTAACTGATGGGGTTGGTTATAAAGTTTATTGATTAGGTAACACATCTGGGGCTAATCCAGGCTAATTTCTTGCTGATTCTTAGTGTAAATTTCTTCATCTTCTGCATTGTTCATATACATGGCCACACCCATGACACTTTAAAAGAGCATGAAATTCATATCTCGAAACAACAGTGGAACCTGTATTGTGGGGCATAAGTAATAATAATGCTGAATTATTAGCTGCCTATCTGAGAAAATGCCTTTTATTTTTATCACAAATCAACATTTATGTAAATACACAGATGAGAATGCTCTGCCCTGATTCCTGAAAATATAGCTGAACAAATGTCAAGTAGTCCTTGCTTAGTTCTCTTTGGCTGACTTCAAATTGCTTGCAGAAAAAATCAGAAATCCTGCCAGAACAGAATGCATGTTCATAGATCAGCAAGAGGAATGTTTTGTTATTTTACATCATATAATCATTACCATAAACTGTAAAATAGTGGAACGTGTTTTCTTCCTACCAACTGTCATATATTTCATTACTTCATTTTTTGATTATTAGAAGCCTTAATTGACTTGTATCTGATTTATACAATATAGTACAATCTTATACTGTTCCCTCTGTGCTCCATTGATTTTCTCCCATGTATCTTTACACATTCACTTCATTTTCCTGGACCAAGTATAATCTTTAGCTTTTTCACTTAAGATCATTTCTTCTTTCTTCTGATTACTCTTGTAGCTCTCCTCAGCTCATATGTCTTTATTACCTTCCAGCAAAGCATTCACAGTTAGCATTGCTGATAAACTTTAAAATATCCTCAATTATGTTTAATTTTTGTGTTCTGTCTTTAAAACTTATGAAGTAGGATGCTTAAAAAGGGGATTTTTAATAACAAACTAATGCTAGTAAAAATATAATTATACTATTATGGGCCAGGGAAAACTCTTACACTTGAGGAAGAACGTCCTCTTTCCAGGTGTTCTCAATGTATTCACTGATACAGAAATACATAGTTCTTAAAGCAAGAAGACAGAATTAGTGTGGTCATCCTACTCTGAATAATGCACATTGTAGAAGCTCGTGAGATGATTTAAGTATCAAGTCCATCAGTTATATTTGCATATAGCATATATATAGAGAGAGCATATATATTACATATAGCATACAATTTCCTAAGACATCTTCATAATCTTATTAAGGATCAGAATGATTCAGAGTATCAGCTGCCTTAATTCTGATAATTATATTTCAGTGTTTATTAAGTATATATTGCATATGTAAAGTAATGCATCTGCACATCAAAGTAGAAAATATCTTGTAATTTAACAGCATGTTTCACTCAAGAATACACAGCCTTTTATGGTTGTGAAAGATGTGCTCTGGTCTGCAGTAGCCAGCCACGGGTATGCACCCCCTTCGTAGGCTTTTCACAGTATTTTCATATAAGGCCCTTTCTTCATGGATGCAATAAGCATGAATTATTGAATAGGAAATACAGAAAGGTAGAATCAATTCTACAGTATCTTAGTTGGGGAGACCTAATCTTGGTTTGGCAGTGTGTTGCTGAAGTAGCAATTGTAATATAGCTGTATTACTGCTCCACAGCATGTGAGAACGCATACCTGTAATGCTGAAAGAAGCTGGGATGGTTTGATTATTTGGATATGTGAAGTCATGAGGCTATGAAAATTTCTGACTAGTAACAAGAAATACAGTTTGTATGTGGTGATATTGAACAGTGTCAGAATTTGTCTTGATTATAACTGGAGCAGTACTCATCAGAGCTTATAACGAACTGGAGTATTTAGTCATTCTTTGCTCTCAATGGGAGGTTTTGTCTGACTAGGAAAAAAAAATGTCATAATGCTGTTTTTCAGTATGCTCTATTTGATGTGCACATAAACTATTTTTTTTTCCTTTGGGATTTAACTTTTGAAGGATAATGTCAGGAGTTCATTTTGTATTTGGGTCACTATCAGTTCGCTTCTAAGGAAGGGCTGCTGCCGATGGGATTGCATGCTCACACTACTGCTCTTGAGAGAATGCTGGAGCTGTGTGCCCAGCACAACATCAGTGGTGTGCAACATACTGAGAAATCTTAAGTTAGCATCCACTTACAGTGGATCAGTCTTATGAATCAAAATTAGCCCTCACATTGAATTCAGCTGAATATTTCTGTGAGGTCTGGGCTTCTGCTGAAATGAGGGATTGACTTTTGCTTTTTGGTGTGTTTTATTTTGTTGGGTATTTGTTGATGTTGTTTGTTTGTTTGTTTTTAAGATGTATAAAACAATGTGTTTTTTCTGATTTTTCCCTTATGCCCCTTTAAATCGGTATCACATTAATAACTTATTTACAGAGATGATGGAGGAAAATCATGTGTAATATAGTTAAAACATTTAAAGGAAAACTAAACAGTTACAGTTTGTTCAAATTTACATCTAACTGTGCTTAGATGTTCACTGGTTGAATTTAGACTTCTGTATAAATGAGTTAATTCTAGCCCCTCAATACTTAATACTATTTATAATTTTATTCTTAAGCTTAACTAGGCACAGATAGGATGTGCGTTATTATTATTACATACTCAAAACTTCTTTTTAGAAGGCCTTCTCCAATCAGAGTTATTACTGCTTTCCATCTCTATTTACTGTCTCATATAGGAAGAAATAAGGTTATAAGGTTAGCTCGATGTTATTACACAAACTTCTTATTCAGGTTTCTTTACATTTAGAGTATTCTATTACAGAATACTACTTACAGAAAAAAATGCAGCTTCACTGCGGTACTTTCAAATGAAAACAGGTGGAAATGAATGGCTCTGTAACACTTCTCCCTCTGCTTTATTTGCTATTAAGATGCTACTAAATCCAGTAGTGAATGTCCTGATTACAGTGAGGAATGGCAGTATGTTTTAAAGATAAATTATTTACCGTGTTTCAAATTTGCAAATTAAAGACATTTTATTTCTTATTTAACATGAAGTTGAATGGGTGAAAGAATAAATATTTTTCATGTTTTTCCATATTTTAAGATGAAAAGTTTAATAAAACAGTTGTTTTTCATGTCCGCTATAATGTTTACTGCACTACTGTTTGTGAAGCCCAAATTTAGCTCTTTATTAATAAAATATTGAAATAAATGAAATTAAGTAATCAAAAACTTCTGTTCTAAAATATCACTACTATGAATTATGAAATTTCAATGAGCATTAAACATCAAGTAAAAATATAAATGCAATATCACTTATAAAATTTCTTAAACTGGCTAAATATATGGCATTTAATTAGGTTTACAAATATGAGAATTTCATTAATCATTATATTTCTGTAAATAATTTTAAATCAGAAAATCGTAATTTTTTCACTGGAAGCTAGTGAATATACAAGTAATAGGATTTATATACCAGAAAGCAATTGCCTCTCACTTAAGAGAAGTAATAAATACCATTTTTAATTCTTAAGCTTCTATTTCCAGTAATAGGAAATATTGAGGTTTTCGTCAATAACAATTAAACCAAAGGTATTTTTTAACATGTTGTCTGTATTGTCAAATTTGTAATAAGACAGGATAATTAAACCCAGCAGGATTTGTGTTCTAATTAGAGTAGGGCAAGAAACTATTCTGCTGTCCCATGACAGTTCCATGAGATGCCTCCTATTCTTATCTAGTTTTTCATAACAAACAAACAAAAAATCCACTGAGGGAAACTTAATGATCCTGTAGTTTGAGAGGTTCAGATGAAAAGGGAGAGTGCAGATTCTGTCATACTGAGGGGTTTATGGAATGAGCTTATCTAAGCCACAATGCTTCTATTTTTATAGTCAATGCATGAAAATTAGGAGACTTTGTAAGACAGGAAGGTATTGAGAATGGAGGGATGAACATACACCTGGACATCATACTGTGTTGTATTTTGGTGCCAAAAAAAAATAAAAAAATAAAAAAATAAAAAAGGATAGGCTTTCCAGTCTTACAGTTAGGAAACAAAAATGTACAAATGATGTAAAAGGTAACACAGAAAATTAATGGATAGCACAGGTTGAATCTATGAATCTGTGATACTATTTACTTGCTAGTTGCATGTTTTGCCCAATTTTTATAGGCGTGGGCTTAATGTATAATACATTCCTATATTTATGTGACATGACACTGCAATTTGTTAAGAAGCATCAAGAGAGTGAAACTGGAATCTCGTTGCCATGCTAAAAATTATGGAGATGTTGGTTGAGGGTTATAGATGAGTGCAATGCTGCTCTTCTTTTTCCTCGAACTCAGTATGCATGGAGCAATTCAGGAGTAGCACCTGGAC
This sequence comes from Heteronetta atricapilla, assembly GCA_011075105.1. Taxonomy (NCBI): domain Eukaryota; kingdom Metazoa; phylum Chordata; class Aves; order Anseriformes; family Anatidae; genus Heteronetta; species Heteronetta atricapilla. Next base: position 7,550,712 of record CM021738.1, on the reverse strand, counting down.
TTTGTGCATCTCTATTTGATAGCCAGGTTAAGTAAATCAGTCTGGAGTGTGCTGTTATCTGCTGGTAGAATAAAGCAATAGTATGGAGTTTCCTGTCTGAAAGAGAAGAAGCTGTAGGCACTGCATAAGCAATCAGGTCTTAGGAGAGCTTTTCTGGAGGAACAGCATATCACATGTTCTGGAATACCAAGGGAAAGGAATAAGAGTAATACCTCTGTTTTTGTAGGAAACAAAACTGAGATCATTAGTACATGGGTGAAGATATTTGTGATTGTCTGGAAGAACTGTTTATTTTGGCTGAGTTTCTTCTTTGCTCAGATGCGATGGCAATAATTTTATCCTCCTACCTTACATGCCTGCAACAGTATAGAGAGAGGTTTCTGTAATACGAGGAAAAAGTGAATGTTTTCTTTGATCCTCTTTATTTCTTACAGCTCAGTGAACAATGGTTAGTTAAGATTCCACACAGCTACTAAGATGCTGTGAACAAGTCCACCTCTGCTGTAAGTATAGTGACAACAAGCACAGAAATACATACGGAGCTTGTGAAATCTGTTTCTAGTAGGTATGCTCTGTATACCCATGCAAGTACCTCAGGGCTATGACATTGAGGAAAGATGTGGACTGTTCCATATCTGTTCCATGTCTGCTGCATCTGTAGTGACACAGATGTGACTTGATAGGCCTGATGCATTTTCTAATTTTTGTACTGAATAGCTATCAGAAATAACATATCTCAGTCTGCCTTTTGGAATGAAGGCAATAAAAAAGTCTGCCTATATTTCTGGAATAATAGTTTCATTGTTTGCAATACAGCAGTGCAAGGTTAATACTCTTAGTCTCCAGAGTTTCAAAATATACACATACAAAATGTGTATCTGCTTATATGCAGTCTCTCAAGCAGTGCTAGTAGGAGAAGATAAGGTAGTTTTCATCAGTGCATCTTGAATGCCACACCATCTTCTGTTTAACCTTTTCTGTGACATCATGGATGTTTATTCCTGTAGCACCATTCCCTCAAATGATGTCAAGACTGTTAAAATCACATGAGAAATTAGGACTGTACTTTAAAAAATAAAAATCACAGGTCGCTACTGCAGAAAAATTCTTTCAAGTTAGATGCCGTGAGCTATGTCCGGAGCAGCTTAGTTCCGGGGCAAGTTGCCTTTGAACAAGGCAAAACAGTGGGTGCTTTGCCCAGCCTTCCCTCCATACCTCCTAGTGCTTGGAAATGACTGGGGTGTTTGGGAAGGTGGCAGTCAGAATTCTGCCAGTTTCATTGCCAATATAGAATATTGCTGCCTCACTTTTACTGCAACTGTAGCAACAGTAGCCAGACCTTCCTGCCTGTGGTCTGCAGCACGCTATGCAAAAATAAGACAAGAAGGGAAGGTAACAGCCTGAGAGCAAGTGGCAGTTGTATTTAACCCGTACTGCTTGTGAAAACCTCCAGCTTGTGAAAACCTCCAGGTATTTGTGTTCTGTAGAGCATTTTTTTGCCACCTTTTGTCAGTAATTTTCCATTTATGATTACAAGCTATCCCAAACAAAGTTTTAAAGTGCAATTGCTGCTTGTTTAGCATCAATTTTGATATAAATGAAAGTAAAAGATTAGAGTGAGCTCCCAAAAAATTACTGGAGGATTTTAATTTTCTTAGATCATTATAATATCAGCTAAAATATGTACCTTTTTACCTAGATAATGTTCAAGGGATTATATAAGAATAGAAAGTAAATAATTTTGAATTAACTTTTTTCTCTGCAATAATGAATTAAACACTTTCCCATATTTCTTTTGTTAGTGTTTTCTACCCATGTGCAAAATGAAAAGTAAAACAATATATGTATATATAAAATTTACATGTTGACATTTGAATTTTTTTTTAATTCACCTAATAAAAAATATACTATTTAATTTTATTTGAATAAATATAAATTCTATTGAATTACTTTTCTAATGTCAGGATGTGATATTCTTTTTTTATTTAAAACTCATGCTTCTCCAAAATGCGTCCCTAAGCAAATACTTCTATAAGCCTCAAAGTCTTACTTTAATAAATATTCTAATTTTTATCAGATTTTGACATCAAGTTATCAGTAATCAAATTTGAACTGAGATCCTAAAAGTCTAAGTAACTAATAACTACCACCAAATTCTGTCTTGCACTTACCTGTATAGCTTCATTTGGTACACCTAGAGGTGAGAAGAAAAATAGAGATAATGAGCTCTTTAATGATCATTGTGTTATTGATGGAGATTAGTTTTGATTTGCCTTGCTTGTTAGGATACTAATCTTTCACATTCAATAAATTAGGTATATTTTTGAGTATAGAGTTGAGGTTTGACTCTTACTAGACACTCAGTGTATGCAATTGCTTGTAGAAAGCAGTGTACAGGATCTTCTGGTCTTTGGGTCTTTGCTTTCTGTGCACAGGACTGCTGTAGATAACAGGGAAGCCAAGATGGCGTGCCAGCCATTAGGTGTGCCCAGCTGTTCCAACAGGCAGGCTTTTACAGCCCTACATGAACAATGACACCTACTCTTGAAACCATCTGAGCAATGTTAGTGTCTGAGGAGGAGGTGGGCTGTGCACAAGCAGGGGCACAACAGGGGTTCGTATGCTCAGCGGCAATTCGTACGCACAAATGTCTGTGGTACGTTGTTAGCTTGGTGCTTGGGTTACTGTACAGTTACTCCATCGAGAGGCAGTCTCTGGCACTTGGAGCTTGTAATTGTGCAAGCTTTAACTACAAAACTCTTTCTATATATAAAAGGTTTTAAAATATATCGAATAAAAACAACAACAACAACAACAAAAACTGACGCCTAAGTTTTCTAGCTTTCCTTTCTGTGTTGTATTTCGTTCTAAAAATGTGGCTCCCTGACACTGTGTCAACAGATTTTTAAGTGAACCCAGGTTCTGTCATGCACAACTGGAGGTTTCTTTCTAATAGCAGCTCAGGTTCACAAGGCAAAATTGTACTTAACTGCTTTCTCAAAACATAAACAGAACCAAGCACTCTAAAATGAAGAAGGAACATGCACTAACACTCTGTAAAATGAAAGTCTGGGAATCTGCTGGGAGCAGAAATACTGATGTCTTTGAGGTGGTTTAGAAGACTGGCACTTGCAACTAGACTTTTTTTAGAAAGGGATTATTGGTAATTCATGAGAATGCGGAGGCTATACTATGTTTTCACAGAATCACAGAATTTCTAGGTTGGAAGAGACCTCAAGATCATCGAGTCCAACCTCTGACCTAACACTAAGAGTCCATAAACCATATCCCTAAGCTCTACATCTAAACGTCTTTTAGAGACCTCCAGGGATGGTGACTCCACCGCTTCCCTGGGCAGCCCGTTCCAATGTCTAACAACCCTTTCGGTAAAGAAGTTCTTCCTAACATCCAACCTAAAACTCCCCTGGCGTTAACTTAAGCCCATTCCCCCTCGTCCTGTCACCAGGCACGTGGGAGAACAGACCAACACCCACCTCGCTACAGCCTCCTTTGAGGTACCTGTAGAGTGCGATAAGGTCACCCCTGAGCCTCCTTTTCTCCAGGCTGAACAAGCCCAGCTCCCTCAGCCGCTCCTCGTAGGACTTGTTCTCCAGACTCCTCACCAGCTTTGTAGCCCATCTCTGGACTTGCTCAAGCACCTTCATGTCCTTCTTGTAGTGAGGGGCCCAAAACTGAACACAGTACTCGAGGTGCGGCCTCCCCAGAGCCGAGTACAGGGGGACAATCACTTCCCTAGCCCTGCTGGCCACACTGCTTCTTATACAAGCCAGGATGCTGTTGGCCTTCTTGGCCACCAGAGCACACTGCTGCCTCATATTCAGCCGGCTATCAACCAATACTCCCAGGTCCTTCTCTGCCTGGCAGCTTTCCAACCATTCCTCTCCCAGTCTGTAGCTCTGCTTGGGGTTGTTGTGCCCCAGGTGCAGGACCCGCCTTGGGGGTGCCTGCACCCAGGTGCAGGCCTTGTTGAACTTCATGCAGTTGACCTCAGCCCATTGGTCCAGACTATCCAGATCCTCCTGCAGAGCCTTCCTACCCTCGAGCAGATCGACACACGCACCTAACTTGGTTTTAATTGCATACTTTTCTGTTTGTCTATGAAGTACTGTTTTACCATTCTCATGCAATTATGCAGTGCAATTAAAAGCTAACAGTGCATAAAAATAGCCTCCTATGCTCCTTTTATAAATTCTAGTAGGGGGTTTTGGTGCCATAGCCTTAATAAGGAAATAAATTTCAGTTTGGTAACACAACTCATCAGGATAAGGTTGACAGATTTTATTTATTAGATAGGAAAAATACTGGAAAACACTTGATATAAGTAATATGTATATATATGTATATATATGTAATATGTATATATATGTGTGTGTGTATATATATATGTCTCCAAGCTATCTACAGAATACAGTTGAGTTTTAGCTGAATTGAATGATATTAGTGTTTTCCAGATTTCAAGCATCAAATTCATACATTCAGCAGGTGTCCAAATAAACCTCTGTAGCTTATGACATGAACAACAACCTGAGAACTCAATTCTGAAGTGATGTGTTTTGATTAGTTGGCTGGTTCAGCTCTGTTCATTGGGACTTACAGTGAGTGGGACTACAAGCCTGGGTGCTATGGAGTACGTATGAAACTTCACACAACTATGGAGGTGGCAATAAAACCAGAAAGGGACATGTGAATAGTTAGTTCTAGGGACTAATTGCTAACTTAGCTGAATAGGCATATGTATAATGCTATCCATTGCATGATGACGCTGATTTATTCACATCAGTAACACTAAAAATACTGACCCATCATGTAGACCCTCAAAATTAAAACTGAGGATCTTAATCCAAAGTAGCCTGTCTGGGCATTCCTAAATTAATGCTTTATTGCAGTCCTGTGTCAGATCTGTGGAGTACCAATGGATTAACTGTTCTTGTTAATAGACAAGAGTGACTTGGTCAGCTTGGCATCTTATCATCTGTTATTTTGTCTTGTACAATCAAGTTCATTTCTATTAAGTGGTACAAAAAGTGGTGTGATTTGTCAGCCTTTATATTCACTGAGCTCTCATGTTAACAGCTTGGGAGATATAAGGAAACAGAAGAAGACTTGTTGTCTTATTATCTTTCTTGATCACTATGTGCATAAACAGAAAATTTTCATTGATGTTGAACAGCAAAAAGTTGATAGGAAATTCATTTTATGCTCTTGACCATGCTTAGCTGATATGACACAAAGCAGTACTATATTGTAATGGCTGTTCAAAAAATAAAATAAAATTCAACTACTTCTCTAGTTTATGGCTAGGAATAGCTTGTCAGGAAAGTGAAATACTGAAGAGTTTCCATCAACTTAAATTTGCTTTAAAATTACTGCTTTAAAATTACATGTGCAATTGTTTATCATACACTTTCTCTGGCAACATATTCAAGCCTTTCTCATAGCTTCTAATATGTTTTCCTACTATGAAATACCATTTTATAGCTAGCTACATGCCATTCTGAGTGATACGGGTGCATACCTCCAACAGATCCCTTACCAAATTTGTAAAATAAAAACCACTGTGTGCACAGTGTTTACCTAACACTTACAAAATGTATTATTTTCATGGCATAGAAATAAATATATCTTTCAGAGTTCATAAAAACATACTTATATGTATATATTTATATATAAAATTAATTTACAACCTCACAAATGAATTTTCTTCAGCCACTAGCAGAAGAGAACTGGATATATTCTTTAAACAATTTTTCTGTGGGCTAGAGAAGTAAATCTCAGTTCTTTGTTCTACTTACAAATCTAAATGTAAAACTGGTTCAACACTTGACATGCTCAAAAGCACCTGAGGTTTGATTGTCATGTGTGGAATATATGAATATAGAGAAGATGGCTGGAACTGGAATTATTAATTCATGAGATAAATATAATGCAAGCTCTAATTTGAATAAATGATTCTTAAAGGAAAGCATTGAGAAATGGACAGATATGGCTAAAGCACATCAGGCAGTCTGATACATCTTATGTAAGTATCTACATTTCGGTCATGCAACACTCTTTAAGTTACAGAGCAGTTTGTGCTTTATCCTTGGGGTTAGTCTTAAAAAGCAAGACATATTTTTTTATTACATTAATACAGGTAGAGTTTTATGCTGGGCATATCAAACAAAGAAAAATCAATTAGTTTTTAGTTCTATTTCAACATGATTTGTACAAATATGTAATTGTTAAGAGTGACACTTTTCAAATGTTCTCTAGAGAATTTTCTGAATGTTTCCTGTTTATTTAATCCCTCGTGAGTTTGCAAATCTCATTTTTTTTATTACAATGTATTTTTCCTGAAGCAATATAATTTTCTTCATTTCAAATGAAAGGTGGGAAGCACAAAAGCGATGGTGTTTCACAAGTCACAATATTATCCAGCAGTACAGAAACCATCTATCTACAGTCAGTATGCATAGTTCTGAAGGAAAGTATTATACGTTCACAGAACTCATGACTTGATTCATCTTTTGCCATTCCCACAGAGTGAAAATGATATTTTCTAACTAAATGTAATTTTCTGGAACAAACAAGCAGGCAAGTGCTGCTGAAAAAGAATTCTAGGAAATGGCCACTCAGTCTACAAAGGAGTTTCGTGGGAATAATTTTGTTTAGTTGATGTCTGCTTTATACACACTTCCTGATACTCACAGTCCTTACTAACATTGTACCTTTTAATTAAAAATAACTACATTTTCACCTATTAGCTTCAATGTTCCCAAGCTTATTAATTGAAATTTTCCAGAGTTCTAATAGGAATTAGTCATCTAACTTCCACTGAATTCTAATGATATTTTGATGCATGCTTGCAGCCACGATATATCTCCTAAAGGAGACTGTGGACCAATGCAGCTTGTATGTGAATCAAGTGTGCGAGTTCTTTGTGCTGCTCTTTGTGCTAAACTGTACTAAGGAAACAGGATTTTCAGAACTGATAGTAGCATGGCAGTCCAAAGAATTTAAAAATTACTGGTTTGCAGAAAAATTGAGGTGTTTATTGTAATAAACAGACACCATACCTTTGATCTATGCTGACCAGCTTTGTAAGAAGCAAAACTGCACTGATTATTTTACACTAACAAACTTGCACAAAATGTTTTGTTTTTCTGTTTTGGATCAGTCTTTGCAGTACTAAATTGTCCCATGTGCTTTTTTGAGGTTAACTGTTATGTATCTCAAAGGAAAAGGAAAACCTATTACATAGTATCTGGTTTGCCCTGCTGCATAGTGTATATGGAAAATAAGATTATGCTTGCTCCTGTTGTTCCTGGCAAATTTGTTCTGTTGACAAGGTGTCACAGGAATGAGAAAACAGTAAGGAGAGGATTACCTCTTTCTTCTTCTTAGCTGATATGTCCACTGTCAAAATGGCACAGCTAAGATAGCATTATAAAGCTGAAAAAAGATTATTGCTAGTAAAGAAAATGTTCATTTTACTGCTATAATCTGAAGAACTTCCTTTAAATGATAGAGAAAAAGATTTTTTTTTCACCATTTTCATTAACGGTCTTGAAAATTTAAGTCAAATTCAAAACATTTTCTTTTTTTGCTGAAATAATTACACTGGTTTCTGTGAAGTGATAAGTACAGTTAATTTATGTAGGTAATATTGTGCATGTTGTTCATTTGCCCCAAACACAAAACCTAAACAAATATGAGAACATTAACATAATTCTATCTTCGGTCCTTTGGGGCCTTTTTATTAATCATGTTACTGGGATTTATTTCATCATTATTTCTATTTCAGTCCTTTTCAGGCCTCTTTAGCATCACTAATTTCATTTGTACTGATTCTTGTTTTACATTATATTTGTATTGCCTTTTTTTGTGTGTGTAATTTAGCATGAGAAGTGATTTCTCTCTAGATTTTTTTTCAGGGTTCTCCTTCATATCTAGCAAAATTCTTGTGTCTGTTTCTTAGATGCCCATTGCCTGATGACAGAAATAAGACCATAAAGCCTATTCATATTATTTACTCATTAATCTAAGATTAAAGAAAAACTGATTTTGCACAGGCAAACTCTTCATCTGCAACAACTTTCTTTCCATAAAATCCTTGAGGTTAGAAGGGAATTCAGTATGTTGTCCAGTCTTCATGTCACTTCTTCAAGCCCAGCCTCCAGTTGTCTCTGCTTTCTTGCATCCTGTAGCCAGTGCTCTTATCTCTTCAAGGTTCTTTGTGAAGATACAAAGTAGATCCTAATGGATCCTGAATCTAGAATCTTTTTATATCTGATGTCTTTGACACAACTCAATTCTAAATGCAACAAATCACTGTGGAAAAGTATGCAAAACAATGTACCTTATTGCTTGCACCTCCCTAAACTGAAAATTCATGAGATTATATTTTCTTGTATAAAATTACAAGGGAGTAAGAATTTCTGCAGAATTGCAGCATGTTTATTTTTTACGTAATATTCATAAAAATGTTGGCTTCAGTACAGAGTACATTGCAAATGAACATACAGTCCGTTTCCACAGGAGGAAAAAAACAAAAACAAAATCTCAGCTTGGGAGTAGCATTGAAATGAGCTTCTGTTCATTTTTTACAACCAACTGCATGGATTTATAGGCAAGAAACAAAATCCTGACTAAAAAAAAAAATAAAAAATGACTATTTTGTGGGTACAACTGCTATAAAATATTTTTGACCTAATCTTAAATGCTTGTATGAAGTCTGTCTTCAGTGTTCATTATGTGTAATTTTATGCAGGTAGAGCAAATGGTTACTCCTCTAGGCTTCTCTGGGACCACAGACATCAATCAGAACACAAAGTAAAATACTCAGTGCTTATTTATATTATTCCACCTACTCTTGCCCTTCCTTAGTTAATATTTACTTATTGTTCCAAATCAGATTGTGACTTTTTCCTGGTATATTTACACAGTTTTCTTTATTTGATATGAGAGTTGAGTAATATCACTTTCAATAAACAAACATGTTTACTTCTTCAGGCAAACTGCAGCAAGAAAGGCAAAATCAGCTATGACTTGATTAGATTTTGTCTTAAGCTAAAAGCTGAAATTTGATTGAGTCACAGCAGGGACTTGAAGAATCACAGCACGCAAGCAAAATGTAAGGATTTGATCAGATTTAAATGTGTTATTCATGCAAAAGTGATTTAAATAATCCTCCTTTTTCAGAGGTTAAAAGCTTTCATGATTTAAAAAAAAAAAAAAAAAGAGAGAGAGAAGAATATGTAGGAATTTACTATATAGCTTTTCCTGGTTCTCTGGACCAGATGTGGCTTGTCTACTCACTTATATTGTCTTGAGTTCTGAATTAAATGCGTAAGGTCACTCCTGTAGTGTCATGTACCTTTCTACACTTAGAAACTACTTGTCTTTGCTTCTTAGGGGTGCATTTTAGAATCCAGTCCTGTTGCATATTGAACTAACACATATTCCTGGTGTATTTATTAGGATTTGAAGTTAAAGATTAGATAATAATAATAATGATAATTGTAAAACCAATTTAAAATTGCCATTTATCTGTCAAATAACAAGAATTGCAAGAAAGAGGATAAACATTTTAACTGGCTCAACAAATGTAAGCACCAATTCACTACCGTGATTGAGCTGTGCAATTAAGCACAAACAGAAAATAAATAAATAATACCCAAAAATCATATTGCTAAGTCAGGGAAATGTAGTTGGATTTCTTCATTGTAGTGTAGGGGAAAAATCTATCACAGTGCCTCCTCAATTACATCCGTTATAGTATCACACATTAGAATTAAAATTCTGATTTTGAAGTAATTAAAAGCTGATGAACTGAAGTTTTAAACGTGCTTTCAATAAAGCAAAACTTGAGGTAATTGTGATTGAGATAACTGAGTTGATTTTATGTGCTGAGATAAGTGGAGTTCTCTCTACACCTCCATGAAGCCATGAGTTCATCTTTAGTCTTTTTGAAGAGGGAATCTACAGCTGTTCTCATGTAATATCTTGTCCCAGCCTTGTTTTCTGTCCATACCCTAAGTAGCGGAGCCGAGAAGTCAGTCAGATTGAGGGCCTGTAATCTGACCTAAGGAAAAGGAGAAAATATTAACTGTGCTTGACAGGAAACAGTTGAGAATGAAGAGGGGGGGAATTTTCCATCACTACCTCATTTGGTAAGGGACAAGGCCCAGTAAGAACTGACTGATCTCTGTATTATTGCAACTTGTCCTGACCAAAAAGAAAGATGTTGACACAGTGAAGGATTTTTTGATAGTACAGTACAAGTTGTTTAAATGCCTTGCAAAAATTAAGCATTAGTACATTGGGCAACTATGGGGACATGCAGTTCTGTAACGTTTTTTGTTTTTTCAATAACTACATAACCTAGCTATATTTTTGTGCATTTTTAGAAAATCTCTTGATTAGATTCTTCAGCCATCTGCTGTAAGACATCAGTCTATGAAAATGTCAGCAGAAAGAGCAGAGTGTCGGGTTTGGTATGTTTATGAATTATAAAAATGTGTTTGACTTCAAAGTGGTCAGAAGTCATCTTGTGCAAATTTAATTAAAAATAAAATGCATGCTTCCTAATGAATAAGACAGAAATCATTAAAGCATTAAATTAAATTTGCATACTTTGTCACAGTTGACATTCTCCATACAAGAAGGTGAAGAGGAGCATGTAGCTGGGAAGGTCCTGAATGATCTGTCAGCCTAAGAAAGAATAGTTTATACATTGCTGCTTTTGCTGTTCTCTGGTACACCACCACTAAACATAAATCAAATAATTTGTATTCTGAATAGCTGGAATTCAGTCTAAGCTAGTTGGCTAGACTTATTATTCTGGCGGGAAGACAGAGGTAACTTAGAGCATGGTCCATACTGGAAATGTGATAGCATAGCTTAAGCATGGTACTTGCTAGATTCTTCCTGAAAAGTCTTCCTATTCCCTTGACATGAGGGAAGCACCCTTGCCAAAAGCATACCCAACTAATGGGAGCAGAAACAGAAGTTTTCTTAAAGTGTATTAAGCAACAACATCAAAACTAGACTTCTGTGAGAAAAATAGTCTCTGCGCAGCACTTTGCCCTGAATCTCCAGTTTGAAAGCAAAGGGATCTAATTGGTTCATTATAACAGAGCCTAATACATAACAGGCCTTAATTTCAGCCAACATTGCAAGGTTTGGTGACCCTGTACATGATGCTGGATGGTCCTTTTTATTGATGCTCCTTTTTGCATGTCTCTGTTGTACCTAAATAATATTTTTGGTGAACACTTTTTGTATCAGTTCTGTGCTTTCTGTGTGAGCCATTATCTTAATCTGTTTCTCTTAGAATGTTCAAAAATGGACTGAAAATTCATGCTTGACTTATCTGTACAGTTTTAAGGCCACAGGAAGAACTAATTCTCCTTAATTTAACTTCTGTAAGTTAATTCGTAAAATGACAGTTGCTAAAAAGGCTGCAAATTGATTGTACAAGAATGGCTGCTATTTGTAAGAGCATACAGTCTGATATTAAAAAAAAATGGAAAGGAAAGGGGGAAAAGGAAAAAAGTAAACAGAAGACATTGCTGATTAGTATGCCTTAATGTGTATGAAAGGAAAGGGGGAAAAGGAAAGAAGTAAACAGAAGACATTGCTGATTAGTATGCCTTAATGTGTATCAAGTTTGCCCCCTATTGTAATTTTAAATATGAATGAATAAAAAAGATTTAAAATAACCTGGAATGCTAAGACAATAGATGTTTCTATGCTTCATTAGAATAAGCAAGATCAGCAGTAGCACAAGGAGCTGTCACTTCCTTAATAAGTGGCTGAATGATTTTAGATCCTGCATTTAGAAGACAATGCATTTTTGACATGTATGCTAGAGGAATTCCATTGCTTTTACCAGTATTAGTCATTAAAGTTGCAACAGGACACTGGTGAATCAAGGCTGTTTGTTCTCTTCATATGCATACACAAATTTGTTGTCAGGCAGCTGAAGTGCCAATCTAGAAATAATTCATTTAATCATAGCTTCCTGTGCAGCAGAACTTTAAATATCTGAGCAATCCTGGTGAAGCTAATAAGAATTGTAATAAGGAGTGTAATAAGGTGAGGAATTTTAGCAAGCTGGTCATAAAAAAAAAAAAAAAAAAATCAGACGATTGCTCTAGCATGTTGTTGTTATACTTTTCAATATAGGAAACTGGCTTTGGAGACAACATTCTGAAACCCTTTTTGCTGCCAAAGAAATTGTAACATTGAGCCATATTCTGAGAATTAAAAAATTAAGTGGGTCAGGTCAAAAGATGGGATAATTCAAATGCTTCTAATTCATGTACTCAGCAGTCTTGCAGAGCTCTGATAGTACCTCTACTAAGGTGCATGGTATGTGAACAAACCAATCAGTGTATTCCAACATTGTTTAACTGCAGCTGCGAGATGCTGCTATCCATGTAGGAAAATGGGGTTTTCTCTAATCACTGGTTGATATAATTGTTGGAGCTTCATCATACTGATCAGTGAAGTGGTTACACTGCCAGTTGTCATCAAGCCAATAGTTAGTTCATGTGGAGCACTCTTTAGGTTAGCACCTGAAGTCTCCCTGGTTTAGTATCTCCAGGATATCTCAAGTAATAAAATATAGGTAATCTTAACAGTAATCTTATCAACTCTCTGTTGTATCTAAGATGCAATTATTTCATCTTTAATGAGTAGACTGAGCATTTTATTTGTGGCATGAAAAATTTACATCTCTGCAAAGTAGTTGGGTTAACTCAAACTACGTATAGAGGAGAACAAGCTTTCAAACAGGCTCAGAATTGCATTTTTAGTTCTAGATTGAATATTGCTGGAATTGCTGAGGCCAGCAGTCAGCAGGAACACCAGTATTTCTGCAGTTCATCAGAGACTGGAACTACATTCACACATATTTTGCAGGATGAGATATTTTTAGAGTTTCTGAAAGTAACCAATTGTGTTTAGAACTTACCAAAATTATTTTCTAAATCCCCTGGTATGTTTTGAGTTAGAGAGTTGATGTTGATTGATTTATAGTTTATTGCTTTTCTTGGTTTGTATTGTATTCAGAAACTACTTTCTCAAAAAAAAAAATAAAATATATATATATATATTTTAGCTTAATACAGATTTGTAAGATATTGTTTTTAATAGAGGCTAAATTTCAAAGCATTTTTAAGTGTATGTTTAATAGATTATCTTTCAACAATCCTTTTGGAATTGTGGGACACTGAATATCTTTTTCAGAATTTGCATTATAATTATGAAATTACAAATGTGTCTAGTTTTTTTTTTAATCGTCAAAGAAGGTATATAATTCCTATTCTTTGTTACAAAAAAAAAAATCATTAAAAAAATGGAAGGGCTTGCATAGTTTCTTCATGTTATAACCATTTCTAATCTAAGATTCTGTGCCTTAAAGTGAGAGATTTATTTATGAAAAGCTGCTGAAATGTACTTTTAGTACAGATTTCTAAGAGAATGCTATAAAAATACCTTTGAATAGAAAAGATTTAGGTAAAGCATTTTATCTTCTATTCTCAAGGCTTTTATGTTCCCTTTTGTTGTCTGACTCGAAGAAGTTTTCCACTCTAATTTTCTTTGAGCTTCATGAGCTTTGCTAAATATTGGGTCACTAGAGACAGCACCTTTTATCCATTTTCTCATACTTGGAAATAAGAAGGTGAAGGCTTTTTTTGAATTTTTATATAGATAACTATAAAACTTACATAAAGAGGGGGAGATGGAGGAATCCCAAAATCTGCAACATTGCCTCCACAAATAAAGCTAATGTTCTTAAGTGCTGATACAGTCCCAATAGAGATGTACCTTTCAGCAAGATATACTCCCATTATTTCCGTTTTTCTGGAGTTGAAACTCTATCCTGTTTTTGGGATGGTCAGTCATGCTGTACCACATCAGATTTATATCCATGACATTACCATTAATTAACCAGCGTTCTTTGTGTTATGTGGTTCATTTCTTTCTGGAAAAAAAAAAAAAAAAAAAAAAAAGATGAATGACGGGACGTACCGTATCAGTATTCACATTTTACATTCAAAAATGCTGAAAAAATCTGTAGCAGTTGCATCTGATTTGCATTTTGTGCCAGTTTATTAACGTAATAGCACCTGATTTCATTCATAACAATTTAAGAAACATAAATTTTCATCACGAAAAGAAATATAAGGTGACTGTTATTATTTTGACATCTGAAAATGTAATTTCAGTCTTGAAATACTATAAAAGATCCAGCTGAGCATCACATCAGCATGATGGAAATCCACCAGAATCAATGGAAATTTGGTGACCTAGGCCTAGAAAAATATGTCCCCCAGAATAACTTTGCTCAGTAAACAAATAAGAGGTCTAAAGAGGAAGTATGACTAGGGATTCTTCATCATAAAGATGTTTAGCAAAATTACAAGTGAATATGTGAAGGCTTCTTTGCTCAGAGCACTTTTTTTTTCTTTTTTTTTTTCTTTTTTTTAAGGGAAAAATGCACATAATAGCACTTATTTGTATTCATCCACATGGAAACTGGAAATTAATATATATATATATTTTATAGCTCTTAAAATACTTTCTTTTATCCTTAATTCTGTAGATGGACAATCTAGTGCAAATCTGCTTATTTCTATTGATACAGTTGAACTGTTAATATTTCCATCAATTAAGCTGAAAGCCAAGGAAAGGCTAGAATCATTTCCTCTGTGGGGAGAGATGAGATGGAGTTGAAGCTGCCAAGACAAAGCAATAATACATTATTACAGTTTAAGGCCAATCATAAGGAGAGTTTTGACCTCAAAACATCTTTTGTTCTAAATCTAAAGGGCAGGATTTCTGGTCTGAGCAAGACATTTGATGCCCAACTCTGTACCAACGGACGCTGCACCTGTTAAATAAATAAAGCCTAAATCAGCTGAGGAATGTTGAGCAGGAAATAGTTTACATTATACCATCTTCCTTCGTGTCTGTGGTCCTGGTTCCTGACAAATAAGATTCCCTGCACATAAAACATTATTTGTAGTTACTCTAAGCTATACCTGAGTATAACAAGCCCAACAAACAGCTGGAAGTGCATGCAGAAAGGCTGTGCTTTACTTCATCTCTGTTGAGTCTCTGACCTGAATCCAGGGCTGGGAACAATGTGCCAATTCTGTGCAAACCATGCATGTCTGCAGTGGCTTGACATACAGTTCACATCATAGGAGCTGTGCAGAGGAGGCTAAACATGTTAGCAGATCTTACCTTTTATAGTGATGAAACTTGTGGTCGTGTAAAATTGAGGTATATGTGAGTTCTTAAGAACACCTTTGTACTGTGGAGCACCCTAGATTTGACTGGCTTGAGAAAGGATTGAGTGTGATTCAGCTTTTTAAATGTTCATGTTCTTGCTTTGTATTCTATAATCACCATGTGTCTATTTTTATCTATGTTGTCTATTTTGTTATCCCCTTTAATTAAAAATATTAAAGGGGAGAAAAAAAAAAAAAAAAAAAACTCTATCTAAAGGAAATCAGGAAATCCTTTTTTACACAAGTTGGTAGCATAAGCTTTGTCCTTGAGATCAGCTGAGGCTTATTGGACTGTAAAGATAAAATTACCTGGAACAGAAAGTATTTTTAATCACCTGTTATTCCAAGGTAGGCAGCTGTTCACTGCATGAGTCCTTCAGTCACTGCTGTGCTCAGCAGGTAACTTTCACTGCTTAAAGGCAGTAGGGCATGGAAGATAACTTCAATACATTGTTTTTCTATTATTCTTTACTCTCTACCTAATATTATCAAAGTGACTATATTTTGATAGCAAGAAAATAATGGAAATCCAGCAGAATGTGGATGAGTTGATGAAATTATACCACATGAGAAAACACTTTATCCTTAGATATTTTTTACTGTTAATACAAAACACCAAGAAAGACTTGGAGGCTGTTTTTCAGAAAGTGTATGATCACCTCTTTAACTTCTCACCTTTAACCATTCTCTTTAATTTCTATGGAATATGTATCATTATGCTCGTAACCAGTACACATTTTCTTCAGTGACATTTCTAGTTATAAAATTCTAGTCTGGTGATCTATTTGAATTTTCTTAATTATTTTCTTAACTACTTTTCTTAGCAAGCTAGAATGCCCTCAAAACTGGAGGTAGGGAGGAAATTCAGAACACTAAGACTGAAAGAACAGCTGAAAATATCACTACGTTAACTGGGGGAAAAAAATAAATATATTTTATAAAGACCACTTAAATTACTTTAAAAATATAAATACCACTTAAATTACTTAAGTAAATTACTTTAAACTCATTAAATTCTACAAAACTGTGGAGGTCAGAAGTCTTTTATTTTCCCCACAAGATTAGTAGACAGAAATTATTGTAAAGTTATCTTAAGTTAGTCAAGTTAGTATTGTATTGTTTCCATCTGGTTTCCACCTTGCAACACCTTTCTTGCTATCATTGAAAATCTGCTCATGTCATCTTCAGAAACCCACTGTTTCTCTGATCTCTGATTTCTGTGCTACTCTGAAAGCCCTAAATTTCACCACACAGTTATTAAATTTACCACAATACATTTTTTTCTTTTTTTTCTTTTTCTTTTTAATGCAAGGCTATTCCTTTAAGGAAATTAGATGTGTTTTTGATATATATTAATATTTTGTAATCAACATAGTATCCTAAAATGTTACATAAACACTCAGGTAGCATTCAAATTAAGCACGAAAAATATCAAGTAATGCATTCATCAAAATGTTTGTCACACCTGAAGGTTTCAGAGAAATGTTTCAATCATTTAAACAGTCCACTGTAGAAATTTATCAGCACTTATGAAGTTGAATGATCTCTTCAAGAAGTTTGCATGTTTCTTTTAAAGACCAAGCTATCTTGTTTTGATAAATTGTCTCTTAAAGACCAGGACTATGTTCTTGAATAAATCAGTGTCTAGTATTTTATTAGACTATCAGCCTTGTTTCTGAGACACTTTCAAACACTGAAGAAGAAATACTATCTCATTTCTTTTCTTCAATTTTAGAAGTAAATTTTGGACTGAACAGTATATATACTTATGAACAGCGTTCATAAGTAGTGTATGTGTACACAATTTCTCAAGGGAAAGCTAAGCTAAGGAAATGACTTATTTGCATTTAATGATTCCTGTAGTCATTCTCAGCTCTTGTGTGACTAAGATGTCAAGTCCAGCTTTCATCTCTTTCTCTCTCTTATGAGTTTTCCAACAGAAATGTGCAGTTTTACAAGTCCCAAGGAGTATACCTTCTATGGCAGCTCATGACCACACAAGGAGGCAATATTTAGTCCTGGACAACCAGCTGGTAGTAACCCTGCTTAAGCAAGTGTTAACAGGTCACATGATGTATATGGCATAGGACTGTTACCTCTTACAAAGCAGGACATCTTTCAAATAGCAGGAGACGTGAATACAAAGGTGATGTCCCTTCTGGTAGGAGTACATGCACATTTATTGTACTTTCTTTATCCCAGTTTCTCATGATACAAAATTCCCTGTCCCCAAGATATATTCACCTGTTTCAGCAATTTGTTTATCCAAATAAAACAGTATGGACTGTTTCACACTATGGAACGTGTCAGCACGCCTGCAGAAGACACTATGGATATAACCACAGATAATTATCCTTCTCTAGATGGATAATTATCTGTGATAATCTAGATAAACAGTTCCTTCCAGGATTTCAAAGCCATTTGAGACACATTTTTGACCTGTTTTCCCTTCTGCACATCATAGTGCAAGCTGTAATGATTTAGAGCTTATACCTTCTAAGCAATGATTTAATATTTTTCTCTATAATGATGCTTCCTCTAAAGAGGAAGGCAGATAAATACCTCTTTGGTGTTATCTTTCCTATACTTTTCACAGTATTGTCAGCTGAATGGTCTTTACATTTTTATGATCAATTTGTCTTCAGGGGGTTAAAAAAAAAAAAAAAAAAGGAAAAAACTTTGCTGTGTCCTAGTATTTTTCTGTATATGTTGTTTATAAAATGTTTTTTATTGATAAATTTAGTAAGCATATTATTATGCGTCAAAGAACAGATTTAAAATAACAAAAAAAGACCAAGAGTGCAGATAAGTGATGCTTATCTAGTGCATAAATTTATAAAAGTCTCATTTATCTATTGCAGGGCTTTTTAAAGTCACAACTATGGTTTTTTGTTGTTGTTTTTCAAAATGCAGGAAGCAGGGGGAGGGGTCAAGTATGTAATGCTTCTACCAAACCTATTTGATACATGCTTTTGTAACACACCAAAGTTCCTCAGTCCAAGTTTTGTTTTCCATTATTGCTTAGTTTTCCTTGTTCTTGAATTAATTTGGTTCTACTGCTTCCTGAAGGTTTTATTTTCTTCTAATCTAAATATTCATACTGCTCCCACAATAGTAACTTTCCCTTGTTTACACTCTTATATGAAGATTTCAACCACATGAGCTGACTTTCTTCCTTGCGGACACTGGAGTAACTCAAGTATCTCATTCACTATTATTAAGTATGCATTACAGAAAGTCATAGAATATGAAGAACTTTTATCTCTCCAGCTAAAGCACTTTCTAGGTAATTTTTCTAACCTTGACTCCTATACATTTGCTGACAGTGTTTTCTAGTGCTAGCTCTAGCTGAAGTACTTTATTGGGCTTGTAAAACAAAATAAGAAACAACCACCAGCAACAAAAAACTTAAGTGTGATATTTTTTCTATGTACTTGAATACGATTCTTCTCTCATATGTATGCAGTGTTAACATATGCCGCCGTATTTTAAGGAATGATTAATGACATTTTCTAACAAAAAAGCCTTTTATACTCTTCAACCACACAAAAAATAAAGTGATAGGAAAAACAGTATAATTCAATTACATGTTACTGTATTCACTTCTATGCAGTCATTCTAAATGAGAACACTGCAGATAATACAAATTCTTGTTACGTTTGTCTGCCTGTAAGAAGTTGATTTATTTAATGTAAAAAGTGAACTTTAAACTTGACAATCTTATTTTTTCATCTAATCTGTCTAGAGAAAAAAAAAAGCTACTTATTTTAGAATAATAAAAATTTTAGAAGTTCTTTGAATTAAGTTTTAATAATGAAACGAAAGTTTAAGCAAACAACAATGAAAAACATTAAAAAAAAACTTTGCAAGTTTTTTTCATATTTGTGTAAAGATTTTTCATTTTCCATTGCCTTAAAATTTAGTGGTTAAAAAATGGGTCAACTCATCTGAAGAGAAAATGAAACAAGTAAAATAATAATAATAATAATAATTTCAGTTCAGAACTGTTACCAGCAGTAGAGATACTTCAGAAAAGATGTTGTACATCTGACACATTTCTAATCAGCAGCTGTCAGGAAATAATAGTTGATTTGAAGTTGTTTCCATGCGGTTGATTCTATTTAAGTAAATTTCTTCAGTAGATTTTTTTGTTTGCTTTACAAACTAACAATAATAATGAATAAAAAATAACAGCATACTTTTTTTTTTTTTTTTTTTGGTAGACCCATTTTTTTCTTTTATTTCAGCTCACCCACTGACAATAACCTGCCACAACCTGGGGGCTGTGGTCCTTCTTCGCTGTAATGGCACATTGCTGGCTGATAGGCAGCCTGTTGTTCAAATGGACTCCTCCATCTTTTTTTTTTTTTCTTTCTTTCTTTTTTTTTTTTTTTTTCCAAATTCTAGCAGGTACTGGTATGTGGGATTAGTCCTCCCCAGGGGCAGGTCTTTCTATTTCTTTCTTGAACTTTGAGTTCATGTTTGCCCCTTTCTCCAGAGAGCTAACATCCCTCTGAATGGCAGCACAACTATCTGATGTATCAGCCACTCCTTCCTATTTTGTATCATCTGCTAATGGTGTACTCTATCAGATTGTACAGGTCATTAATGATGATGTTAGCGCTCCATCCAGTATCAGCCTCTGGTGTACATCACTGCTGACTGGCCTAGGGCTGGACTTCATGCCACTGATTGCAAGACTTTGAGCCTAGCTGAGCTATTTTTGATTCACCTCACTTGTAGTTGAACCACAAATATTAGCATTGTTACAACTATGGTAATGCAGTGATTGCATATAGCTCCAAAAACTATGTATTTGCACAGCACAAGGAGCTCTATTTAATGTGGCTCTACAGGATGTGTCCTGAAGCTGATAAAGTTGTGCAGTCTGAGGGGTCACACTGTAGTACCCTGCAGCTGCACCAAGCATTTGACTACTGCAATGCAGTTCTTCCAGTATGAGTCATGCACAGGTTGCAACTACAAGGCTAATACGTATTATTCGCTGGTTTTTATATGCTTCATAGAGAATGCTGCATAGTCATTTTTGTAACTGCTTAGATGTGCATCTTCCTTGTGTGGGGAGGGTGCATGAAAGGGAAGGCAAATTCAACATACTTCCTTCACGCAGCTGAGTTTTTAGTTGCTTAGACGTGAATTAGAACATGAGAGAGTCTCTGGGTTTTTGGCTGTATTATTTTAACATTGATTGTAAGATCATAATTTTATTTATTTCATTTTTTCATTAGCAATTCTTTTCCTTTTATAATCTATGAATTTCATCCCCGGCTTCCAGTTTCCTGTAATATATATATATCTGCCTGTAATATATATATGTATGTATATATATTCATTGTTTTCAATGTCCATGCACATTTTAAAATTTCCATACTGGTCCAAATCTTCAATTAGGTGAGCCTAATATGTTCAGTAAAGTAGCTTAAAGGAAAATAGCAGATTGAGAAGGCAGAATCCTGAACTGGAATTCAGCTTACACAGTTGTTGCTTCCTACCCACTACTTAATTGGATGTGTGGAAGTCCAGGGAGCCTGTAGGTACCTGATAAACTGCTCTTCACTGTAATCATTTTAGCTAGTACATCTGACCAATAAGCTTTTATTCCTATTTTTCATTTGAAGGTTGTTATATGTATATAACAAGCCATAGTTATGAACATCTTGGTGAAGACTAACTATATGCATTGGAAATCAGTTCCCAAAATAGAAGTGTTTCTTCTAGTTCTTGAAAAAAAATTTTTTTTAATTGTATTCTTCAATTTTTAGTAAAAACCTTAAATGAACCAACATTTGTTTCAATTTCTAACTAACAATTGTAATGAGCCAGAGGCCTGTGTACTTGAACCACAGTTGAAATCATTTGATTAAATAAAATATTAAGTTTCTGAGAAGACTTCTGATATTTTAATGTTTACACTGCAATATCTCACAGAAATCTACTGTAAAATAATACATATTGTTCTGATTGAATAATAAATAAAATAGAAGAAATTAGAAAAAGATGGTAGAAGGTTAAAAAAAAAATCAGAAAGGAAGTATCCATAACAGCAACTATGCTTGAGTGGAATCAGAGTCTGTGACTCCCAGTCAAGAGCTTGTTCATTAGTGGGTGCTTTCTCTGCTTTCTCCCTCATTGTCCATTTCACAACTATCTAAAAAAAAGGGGGGGGGGGGAAGGGTACTGCAAATTGTCATTTTTCTATTGTAATATAGAACCAGTCTTGAATGTTTACAAGATTCTATTTTTCCACAATAGGTTACAATATTAAAATAGGACATTGGTTAAGCACTTGACCTTAGGCCCAGAAGAAATGCTAATCGACCAAGCTTCTCTCTATCAGAGATATGCAGCTGTAAAAAGTAATGCAGATCTTGATTTGAGAAAGAGGAACAATGATTCTCAACTTCAAAATCTTCTTACCTATCCAAATGTTGGTGGTCTTGATGGTAGCTTATATTACATAAAAAGATCTTTACTTTCCCAGTGATCTCCAAATGCAGAATGTGGAATGAATAAAACATTTTTTTTTTTTTTTTAATGCATGGATAAAGTGGAGTAATGATTAATTGCAAATATGGAAGCTTTTCACATGCTTCTCTTTGAGTAATACCACACAGTTGTGTTTTTTATCTAAAAAAAAAAAAAAAAAAAAAAAAAGCAAATCAAGAAGCTAAGGAATTGCTACTAAATTAAAAAAAAAAAAATCTAGATAATGGGTGACTTGTTAAATTCCACAATTTTAAAATTACAATTCTGACATAGAGGCATACATAAGTACAAGAGTAGCTCTCCATGGATCCTCTTTCCTCATGAAAGCAAGGTCATTTTTAAACATCAGGGTACTTCATTAGTATTCTTATATAGACAAAGAGGCTAAATAAAGGGTATGCAAGTATATATATAAAAAATAATCCAAAATATTACAGAAAACTTTAATAAGGAAGTCAAGAGGTCTTTGAAGCATCTTTGGTGCTTTGTTTGCATTGAGTAACAAGAGGAAAATCTCAGGAAAAGGAACAAAAATGGATCCACTCAAGAGGCAGAATACTTAGGAGTCTAAGTTGCTGTCTGTAGTGTGTTATGGCTGGTAAATGCCCTAAAAAGTTTCTGAATAATATCAATGACAAGAATTTGGTTTTGCTTATGTTCCAGTTTTATTTTACTTTACTGATTATTTTCTTTTATAACTGTTTTCAGTTTTGAAATCAAGAACCTCAACCATTGTTAGCTAGAGTATGATGGAGTTTGTGGAAGATTAAGTAGCTTTCACATGGTTTGCTGTAGTTACTAATCTACTTCTCTGGCAATTTTCATTTAAATAATTGGTATTGAATAAAATGTCTTGGGCAATCTAAAGCCCATGGCAATCTTGGAAATAAATCTCTTTCTAAAGGACATGGAGGATACTGTTGATCTGCAAAGATCACTCTGGTAGGAATAGCATGGAATGCCTGGACACATCTCTGTTTTTGTTTATCAGTTTACTATTCTCTGAAGCGGGGCCAGAACCAGCAAGTCAGCTAAGGGGGGTAGAGTATTCATTGCATCAAAACACTTAACAGCATTTGTCTCCTAGAGAGTATCATGTACTTAGCTTGCACTCTATGTGAATATGGTATTCAGGATTGTAAAATCTAGATATAGGAGTGTGATTTTTTTCCCCAGTAGAACTGGATAAACGGAATTATACTCCATCTTTTATTTTTTATTTTTTTTTTGTACAGAGGAATTTGTCATAAGTTTTTATTTTTTTGGTGTATATTAAAAACCAATTGCATTTATCAACACTGAGCTAGAAAGGCAGAAGGTTGTTTTTTATAGTATAAAATATAAAATTTTCAGAAATGCTATATGTCTGTTCTGTATATGTCTATACGTAACTCTTTTAACCTTATTAAAATCCAATGAGTGTCTTTTTTTTTTTTAATGGTCAAGGGAGTAGTTACTGAAGGACAAAGTAGTATCTATCATTTCAATAAAGTAAAGCGAAAGAATCCTTCTAGTCATTTCTACTGAGATCTAATTTGTATATAGCAGGTCTCATGGGTTACCATTGTTATGAGAATTAAAGGACATTGGATCAGCTAATTAGGATTTATATAAAAGTCCTGATAGGATAACCCATATTCACAGGACTTGTACTTCCTCCAACTTCTTTTTCCACTTTTTTTTTCCTGTGCCTCAACAAAGCTGTCTTCCGTTGCCATTTGTTCATGCAGCTTCTGAAAGGTGCTGACGACATTACTGAAAGCATGTGTGTTGTGTTTGGACTGACATATTTTACTGTTAAAAATAACAAAAGGTGGATTATCATTACAGTGCTTAGAGATCCTTTGTGTATTTTTTTTTTTTTTGGTACATGGATTAAAAATAAGTGTTCAAAGGTACTGTGCATTATTTGGCTTCCTTTTTGTGTAAGATTGCAAAATTGAAATTAAACCTCTGAAGTACTTATCCAGAAAGCATACTATTTGCATTTCTCCTATTTCCTTTAAAAGGAACTTAGTGTGGATAAAAACAAAACTATGAAAAAGTTAAAGTTGCTAAGTGAGATTAACACACCTATATATCACATATGTTTTTGCACCTCAGGAGTACTGGCAAGAACAGACAGTACGTGGGCAGTCACACCACAGCTCTGGCTCAGACAAGGACTTTCATAGGTTCTTGGACAGGCTGCACTTACCTGTAGGTCCAGTGCCCTGTGAGGAACTCTGAAAGGAAGGGCCAGTTCCATGGTCACATTAGCTTAAAGATAAGTCTTTTTTAATTTTATTTTATTTTAATGTGCGTGTATGTGTCAGTTGAGTTTTAGTCCTTCTGGAACATTTGGTTAGTATGAATACCAGATCTGAATTCTTTGTTCTGACTGGAAATAACAATGCTCAAGTCATGAGCAAAATCTGAATCATAGTCTTATTTTGTCTATGTGAAAGTCAGGTAAATGACTGGTGCCATTCCTTTTGTGACAGGTAGCAAATTAAACCAGCTGCAAAATTAACTTTGTCCAACTGTGAAAAGGAGAATAGGTCTACAGCTATTTTTAAAACTTTGTGTAAGAAGTGCTAAGTTAAATTGACTTACGTTAGTTTTTAGGATATGAATAAATTTAAACATTTGTACAACAGAATATAATATAGCTTTTCTATCAAACATTCCAATGATAATAGAAAAGGAAATAAATGTCAGCATGACAGCAATTCAGAATAAGCTGTTTGCAAGACAATAAAGAGACAAAAATTGCTTCACAAAAAGCACATTTCTCAGCTTCCTGCTATATTAAATTATTTTCACGTTAGTGCGGAAAAGGCAAAGTTAATAAGTATTGTCACACAAACTGTATTTTATCTTGTCAAACTGTTTAAGGTAGATCATCTTGTAAAACCAACTGTTATATAGTCTGCCTGCCTACTCCAACATGAATCCTCTCTCAGGTATTTTATCAATGTTGTCAACAACTTATTTGCTGTCACCAGGCAGGTTCTGTGTTACAACAGATCTCATACTAGTATAGTCAGTGGAGAGATGTTGTGGTTAGATTTGACTATTTTCCCTTTCCTTTTTCATTTCCCACTTTGGCTGTTTAGATCTCCAGGTTTTCCAGAGTGGCATTTTCATAATGTCAAAGAAGCTGGAGAATTCACTCTTCAGCTGTAACTGGAAGCAAGGGCTTACCCCTTGGGCTTACTGTGGGCTTACCCCTGTTCCTCCAAAGGAGTTTTAACTGTTTTCCTGGTATACTCATGAGATATCACATTAGGGTGACTTCAAGCACAGAGAAGGACTCCCTATTCTTTATTTGTGTACAGTAAATGCAATTTTGGGTTTTCTTTAGTGTGTATAAATGGCCTTATCAGATACTGCAATAATAAATTATCTTGCTATGGACATAATCATGATAGCCACTCTCATGGACTCCAGAAGAGCCATAGGAACTTGCCAAGTGCTCAAAAAATACGTTAAAACAGTCCTTGACAGGCAATACATTTGATGCAGTAGTTAGTCATCTGTTTGCTGATACATTTAATCATTATTTTAAAAGTGGATAGATCATTTTTCAATGTTACCTAAATTTGTTCCTTTTTTTTTTTTTAAAGAGGTCAAAAGGTTCAGCTTACAACTGCTGCCTTTTCTTTAAATAAAAAAAAGGGGGGTTTTAGTTAGGACTACATTCTGTGTGCTGTTTTTTATGCTTTTATTTACAGAATCAATCTTAAAGTGCTAAGCTGTGTAACCTCAGTCCAAAAGTGTACTTATGCTTAATTTTTAGACCTCAGTGGCAATATATAATGAGGCTTGCAAAAGAGATAAAGGATAATAAGAAGGTTTTTCTTAAGTATGTAAACAGTAAAAGGAAGACTAGGAATAATGTGGGTCCCTTGCTGAACAAGGGGGGTGTCCTAGTAACGGGAGACTCCGAGAAGGCAGAGATACTGAATGCTTTCTTTGCTTCAAGGCCCCCCCACCCCCCTGGGACTCCTTGACCCTGGAGGGAGGAGAAAGTGTCTGGGAAACTGAGGGCTCCCTTGGTTGATGAGAGAGTGGTTTGGGAGCATCTGACTGGGCTCAACGCACACAAATCCATGGGTCCCAATGGGATGCATCCACATGTGCTAAGGGAGTTGGCAGGGGTGATAGCTGAACCACTCTTTATCATCTTTGAAAGGTCCTGGACATCAGGAGAGGTGCCTGAAGACTGGAGGATAGCCAATGTCACTCTGGTCTTCAAGAAGGGCAAGAAGGAGGGTCCGGGAAACTACATGCCAGTCAGTCTCACCTCTGTCCCTGAGAAGGTGTTGGAACAGCTTGTTTTGGATGCCATCTCCAACCAACTGGAAGAGAAGAATGCTATGAGGAGTAGTCAGCATGGATTCACCAAGGGGAAGTCATGCTCAAGCAACTTCGTTGCTTCTGTGATGGCATCACCAGCTGGGTAGATGGGGGAAAGCAGTGGATGTCATCTACCTTGACTTTAGCAAGGCTTTTAATACTGTCTCCCATGACATCCTGCTAGCAAAGCTGAGGAAGTGTGGGATAGAGGAGTGGACAGTAAGGTTGGTGGAGAACTGGCTGACTGGCCAAGCTCAGAGGGTGGTGATTGGTGGTGCAGAGTCTGGCTGGAGACCTGTGACTAGCAGTTTTCCCCAGGGGTCAGTGCTGGGTCTGGTCTTGTTCAACATCTTCATCGACGACCCTGATGAAGGAATAGTGTCCGCCCTCAGCAAGTACGCCAATGACACAAAGCTGGGAGGAGTGGCTGACATGCCAGAAGGCTGTGCTGCCATTCATCGAAACCTGGACCAGCTGGAGAGATGGGCAGGAAGAAACCAAATGAAGTTTAACAAGAGCAAGTGTAGAGTCCTGCACCTGGGAAGGAACAACCGGACCTATCAGTACAGGCTGGGGAGGAGCTCTGCTGGAGAGGAGCTCTGAGGAGAAGGACCTGGAGGTCCTGGTGGACAACAGGTTGACCATGAGCCAGCAGTGTGCCCTGGTGGCCAAGAAGGCCAATGGGATCCTGGCATGCATTAAAAGGAGCGTGGCCAGCAGGTCAAGGGAGGTGATCCTCCCCTTCTACTCTGCCCTGGTCAGTCCTCACCTGGAGTACTGTGTCCAGTTCTGGGCTCCTTGGCACAAAAAAAAAGACTGAGGTGTAGGAGACAGAGGGATTTGGCCAACCTATTTCCAGTGGTTTGTGGGGACAGGAAAGGGGTAATGGCCTCAAGATGGAGCACAGGAAGTTCTGCACCAACATGAGAAAGAACTTCTTCACAGTGAGGGTGATGGAGCACTGGAACAGGCTGCCCAGGGAGGTTGTTGGGTCTCCTTCTCTGGAGATATTCAAGGCCCATCTGGATGCTTACCTGGGCAGCCTGCTCTGAGGAACCTCTTTGGCAGGGGGGTTGGACCCGATGATCTTTCAAGGTCCCTTCCAACCCCTACAATTCTGTGATTCTGTGTTATAGCTGTTTAAATAATGCAACTAAAAATAACAGATGTAGACAGGAATAGCAATTAATGAAAAGTCTGAGTCATATTTAATAAACAAAATTTAATTTAACAACAACAACAACAACTAGGGAAATTGATTTCCAAGTGTGTTTAAGTAATTTTAAAGCTTATATTGGGGAACTTAACAAAACTTAATGCAGTACAAAAACACTGTGTGACACTTGAGAACAAAACAAGAACAACAACAACAAAAAAGGGTGGTGGTGAGAGGGCGAGGGAAGCAGGAGAAAACCCCAAAACCCTAGCTCTGTGCTGGTGGATTTACATTGCATCAGGTACGGCAACCTTGATCTAAAGTCTGATGTGCTGCCCACAGCCTTCTCACTGGTTTCTTTATTCCAGCTCAACCTGTGCTGTGAGATTAGTGTTTCTCTTAAAGGAAGGCTCACAGCTCAGTCTGTGTGCTTTCTCCCTGGGCATTCTCTAGGCTTGGGTCTTTCCAAGCCATTACCTTTGAATCAGATTGTGTATTTAGTCCTTTGTATCCAGAGCTTTATTTTGGACTTCCTTTTTTTAAGATCACTCTCCCTCTTAATGGGGCTACATCCAGCTTCTGTCATCACAGTGTAGCCCTGGAACCAAATGAGCAACAGACCCTGTGTGTAGCCTCTGCCCTTCTAATGCTTAGTTCTGGTGAACATCTATAGTATATAGAGAAAATTTGCTTTGAGAGTTGTTTCTCAGCACAAAGCACTTAACAGACCATTTACCATAACATTCGCTTCCTGTTTATCATATTAAAATTTTAAAGAGATTGAAGGTATTTCTTGAAGTCTAGCACTAACGCCTTTCCTTTGGGAAATAATTATTTGCTAAGAATCATCCATGCATTTGATTTTGCGTAAGACAAAGGAGTCAACGATCATCTTGTCTAATGGTAGAGGAAATACAAAGCATGACAGCCTCAGAGACCTAAGAAAAGCCTTATGTCAGACAAATTTACTGTTTTTTAATTGTTGAGTAGTAGGCATAAAACAGTTGTGATGTTGCTTTTTTTTTTCATTTTAGGGGGAGGGTTTAGGTTGGATATTAGGAGGAGGAGGGAGTTTTAGGTTGGACGTTAGGAAGAACTTCTTTACCTAAAGTGTTGTTAGGCATTGGAATGGGCTGCCCAGGGAAGTGGTTGAGTCATCATCCCTGGAGGTCTTTAAAAGACATTTAGATGTAGAGCTTAGTGACATGGTTTAGTGGAGGACTTGTTAGTGTTAGGTCAGATGTTGGACTAGGTGATCTTGTAGGTGTCCTCCAACCTAGATGATTCTGTGGTTCTGTTATTTTCTTTTTCATGTTGTTGTCATTATCATATATTTAGACACTTTGCTGAAAAAGCTGTTTGGCATGTTCTGAAGTGTACAGCAGTTGATGCAGGGTGTTGTATTGAAATGGATTCTTTTCCAAACCTTAATTTCTGCTATTCTATTTTTTTACAGTAGCAATTCTGTAAGTTTTCTTTGTAGTACAAGCATGCTATTTGCATTTATAGAATTGTCTAAGAATACTCCAAATATTTATTCTCTTGGCAGTACGCTGATCTGTCACGTGTCAGATCAGGGAGCTGTTTTGTAGACTTGTGACAATTTTATCTATAATTCTTCTGCTGGCAGGCAGTCTTGCCAGGCCACATTATGATTTCCTTGTGTGTCACCTTGTCATCTTTGAGTATTGCATAATAATGCAGCTCTCCATGTCCTTTTCCCATGTCAGCCAGCTGAAAATTCCTTTCATCTGAAACATGACTGCAGCAGTGCAAATGGTCAGCTTAGTAAGGAAAAAAAATCGCTTTGACAACTATTTTGTTTCCTGTTAAAACTTGTTTTCTGATTAGTAAAATATTCTGAGGAATGTTTACTTGTGAAATGTGTAAACCATGGGACCATATTTTAAGGTAATTTACTAATTTACATTTGAGTGTACTAAAACAATCTTGTTCAGTAAAAAAACAATCTTGTTCAGCTGGTATGCGCTGCGAACAACAACAACAAAATGCAGATTCCTCTGAATCTGCAGGTGTCTGTTTATTCAGATATATCTACACAAACTCTAGACTATGCTTCTAGGAAAAGGAAACTATACTATGGAAAAGGGGGAAAATGGCTGATCTAAACTCAGTTCAGGACTTGCCCTGCAGTTGCACATAAAACCTGCATATCCCCTGTTCAAATGATATGGCAAATGACCTGAGAGCTAAAATAGCTCCAGTAGTTCTCCTACAAGGACCACAGTATTGTGTGTTTCAACAACAGAGTGGGTTTCTACACATATAGCTGAGGGTAGTGTTGATGATTGTCTTGGTCATTCAGAAGCAGAATACTTTTCCTATAATTTCTTGTATGTATAAAGGGTATTAAAAATTATTCCAAATTACCAAGAGGTGTAGAAGAAGCAGTGATGTTATCTTAATGTAGCGAGGTACAAAACAGCAAAGTTTGCCACTGGTTCAAGGGGTGAAGGTTTTGCCAGGCTATTAGGGAATTTGAGCTGTTGCCTGCCTGCCTGGGAGCCCAAGAGAGCAACACTGATATGGTATTAATCAGTGTGAAGTATAGTGTGGTCTAATGTGAAATCAGGGCCTTGAAAATGCACTTCCTTCTTCACATGCATAATAACTATTCTCTTGAGCAGGGATTTGTTGGATCAGAATTAAAAACTGCAGGTGTAGCTTTTTAGCTGGGGAAGACTAATCTAATCTTTTTTATTCCCAGTCCTAAATATGTTAATAATGTGATGTTTTTGCATCAACATGTAAAGATGTCAGGGAATAATTTGCAAGTAATACATAACAGATGGCCCTGAGCTTTTAAATTGCTTGAGGCTAGAACATCACTGTATTTTTTATATAAGGGATTGGTAGCTTGGGAGAAAGGAGACCCATTTAGTTAGGAAAAATATCCCTAGATAAAACTAAATTGCATTTAACTTGGCTGCTTGCATACCAGTAACATATGAAAAGCAAAAGACAACAGTAATAAATAGATTTTTATGCACATATATTTGTTGGAAAAGGGAGAAAGGAAACAGTTTTGGGATTGTTTTTCATTTGCAATGCTTGCAAGCTCAATGAAAAGAAAAATGAGATATGATTCTAACAGATCCACTGTAAAGGTTTTCCTTGTGAAAGCTTTATTAAAGGTGAGTAGAAAGGAAATAGTCATCAGAAAGTTATTTCTAGAGAAACATGCTGCAGCACGACTGCCTACTAAACATACCCAGACCTGATACAGGTCCTGACAGATCAAAGTCTTATGAATGTGGATACTGAAAGCCTAAGAAGAAACAGATTCCCCAACAGTCAATTTATTTTATAGCATATATTCTTGTGACATTGCAGATTGTCTTAGAACTTTAATAAGCTTGTTTTCAATGAAACAAACATAAAAGCTCTTTAAAAATATTGGCATGAGCTATTCATAATTTCTCGTGTCACTAAATGGCACTTGTTAGTACAGAAGATTTTAGGAAAAATAGGGAAACATTTTGGTAATATAACTGTTCAGAATGATAGAAAAAATGATCAGGAAGGACCTCTGGAGGTCGTTAGCCTCTCCATCTCAGGTACCGGGAACATTCTGAAAGTGGCGGTGAGGAGAAATTAGCTGCCAAGTGTTGGGTTCAAATTTCCAACTGTTTTGCCGGTGTTCCTTCTCTCACAATAGCAAGCAAACCAAAATGTTTCTTTGTAAAAAGCAGATGATGATTTCATGTGGCAAGAAGGGTAAGGAATCCTTTCTATAGTCTGTTCACTGGGAAGTGATTGTTCAACTCTGCTCTGTGCTGGTGCAGCCTCATCTCAAGTACTGTGTGCAGTTTGGGCCACCACAGTATAAAGACATAAAACTAACAAAGTTTTTGATTAATATTTAGACTAATTTTTGTAACTCTCAGTCCAACAAAGAAGGCAACAAAGATGGTGAAGGGGGGGATGCTTGAGGAACAGCTGCAGTCCCTTGGTTTGTTTAGCACAGAGAGGCTGAGGGAAGGCCTCATGGTAGCCTGCAGCTTCCTCATGAGGGGAGCAGAGGGGCAGGCACTGATCTCTGCTCTCTGAGGACAGCAACTGATAGCCCTGAGGGAACAGCATGGAGCTGTGACAGGGGAGGTTCAGGCTCGATATCAGGAAAAGATTATTCACTGAGAGGGTGGTTGGACATTGGAATAGGCTCCCCAGAGCAGTGGTCATGGAGCCTGCCAGAGTTCAAGAAGTGTTTGGCCAATGCTCTCAGGCATATGGACACAGTCCTGTTGGAGTTGGACTTGAGGATCTTTGTGGGTCCTTCCAACTCAGAATATTCTATGATTCTTGGAGGGAATTTTGAGCAACAAAGAAAAATGCTGATATATTTTGAGCTGTCTCCCAGAAATGAATTACACAAGGGTTCTTTTACTAGAGGATAGGTGTTCAGTTCATAGATGTATCCTATCATCTGACACAACTGAAAGCCATTAACAATTTTGAAAGCTAACTTATGTATTGAATTTTCTACTTCATATTGGATCATGACATAATGAAACTGTTGTGGGTGCTGATCCTTCAGAACTTCATTCCTAATTCATGGCTGTTGTAGTGCCCTCTTAGTGGGAAGTGCTGTTCAGTAATTTATCATAACCACCAAAAATGCAACCCCAGAGGCTAAGAACCTATACTGTTTCATTTCCTTCTCTATCCTAGATACAGGTTCCAAGAATGACATTTTTGTAATGTCCCAACTAAGAATTAGGACACAAAGGGAGGAGGAAAGAACACTGAGTTATTTTCTTTTTCCTGCTGTGCATCAGAAATATATCATTCTTAGAATTTTCCTATCAGATTTGTGAATCTAGTCTGAGATGCAGGCTTTTATTTCAAAGTCCTCTTCTTGCCATATGTTTTGCCCTGCCTAGCACAAGTTGTTTGCATTACCTTGATGTTGTTTCAGGCAGTGTGACTGACAACTTCCCTGCTGAAGGTGACTTTAGTTTAACAAAAATATTCTTCAGAGTGTTTGGAAGTAATCTGTCAGAGTCAGCAGGAAGCAAGATTTTTTTGTCTGTCATGGAGGTGACATTTCAACATTTTCTTTAGAGCAAAAAGTTGTAAAGAAGAGGAAAAATTACTGCCATTAAGTGATGATTAGAAAAGATCAAAAAGTTTCATTGCTGATAAAATCAAAATTGTAATATGAATACTATCTGTATAAGTTGATATATCAAGTCAAAACACATAGTATGTTATTTGAAGATGTAAATGTTTTTTCAAGTTGAAACCTCAAAATGAAATGAGAAGGTGAAGCTTATTATTTTTGATGTTTGCCTATTGAACCTCAGATGTGTTCCTTGAAACTTTTCAATTTACCATCACATCTTACCCCATGCATGGCCATATGAAATAATCACTTTTCCTATTCAATTTAGTCCTTTGAACTGTGGAGGACACTAAAATTTATTCATTCTAATTGGCCAAATAACAGAACAATTAAAAAGTCATGAAATTGTTGGATCATCCGAATTCAACTATCTTCAGATATGTCTGAACAAAATAAAGAAAACACATAAAATGTCAGGATATATTTAAAATAAGAGAACATGATATTCCACCCTATTGAAAGTAATTTTTCTAGGTGATTTAATGTTCCAACATAAAACCCCCAAATCTGTGAAGCTTGTCCTACTGTTGAAGTTGAGTCTTTGGTGCAAACTGAGATTGTTCGGTGTTGTGAACTTATCACCATTTGCTATTTAGTTTGAATCATTAGATACTCATTGAGTCAGCTGTACATTGTATACATTCTAAAAGTTGTTGGGTTTTATTTTAATATATTGTGGAGTTTTTCATCATCAGATATTGCAGCATTCTAAAGGAAAGCTTACCACTGATCCTTCTGAAAGTAGCTTTCATCAAATGTCTGCAAATGGTCAAGCTCTTTAAAAAAAAAAAAAAAAAAAAAAAAAGCTGTTACTAATTAAAATGCTATTAAAAAAATAATTCTCAGGGTTACAGAAGAGGTTGGAACTGGTCTTTGGGAGCAGGTCTTTCCCTTTAAATTTCCTGTTCCCCTTGAATTAATAAGGTTATTATTAAAGATAACAATCTGAGGAGTATAATGGAAACGAGTGATATAAGCACGGTCCAGATTCAGCATATAACACTATACGACAATGTTGATCACTATTTATGGCATTGATTCAGAAAAGACACCCCTAAGGACAAAGATTTAATTGAGGGAAAATGTCTTCATTGAGGGGGGATTTCAGAAATAATGTCACAGAGCCTCTTAAATATATTAATCCCAGGAAGTATTCAAGAATGTGATGTCTCAAGAGTCTGGGAAGGATGCTTAGAAACTGATCTCACATTTTATTTTTTGAGACATGACCTCAGTGCACATCTTGAGCTCCTCCTTAGCTACTGAGAGGTTCAGGTGTTAGCTGGTACGAAGGAAATTAAGGTTATCACAGCTCCTCTGTCAAATGATTGACTTAGTTATCTATGTTCAGTTTCATAGCGCTTCAGTAACTTCGAGCTTACACTGGAGATGCCTAGAAGAGAGGGACATATCTTTGACATCAATTTTCCATAGTACAATCAGAGACCACCAGGCCAGCAATCTGGTACAAAATAGTCACTGATTCAGGAAGACAAAAAATTATATCAAGAACAAACATTTGCTAAAGACACCTTTGAGTTTCAGCTTCTTAAATGAGTCAAGCTCTTCTCAGGAAGTCCCAAAGATTTGTTCTCCTAACCCTATTGCTAAAGATGATAATAATAATAATCATCGAATAAATAAGTTGGGTAAATCAGTTAAGAAAATAATGGATTTTATTCCAGGATTTTTGCATTTTTTGTATTTCTGCTCAAATTCTCAACTTTTATCAGTAACAATTTTGTTATATGCTGCTTTTTTAAAACTGCAAAATAGATATCAAGTCCATACACATGCTTTTATACTTTCTGAAGATCAAGAACATGTTTCCAACAGTTAAGCATTTTCAATTGTATAAAGAATGAATGGCATGCTAAAATGAGAATTTTTCAAAGACAATTTAGCTATTAAATCTCATAGAAATGCATTGACTTGTGTCTAACTCTCTTAAATTTGTCAATATCTATTACAGCCAGATTGACTAAACAGACCATAATAAACTTGGACTACCACTGTGGTGAATTTTTCCAATAATGCAGATCTTAGAGTCTCTGAATACTCATTAGATTTGGTGCAGTCTGCACACAAATCTCTTTTTAAATGCAGAAATAACGTTGCAGATTTACATGATATGTTGTAATAGATAAAGGAAACATTACAGCCAATTGAACAATTTTTATTATTTCCTTTTTTTTTTGACAGCTAACTAATGCTTGCCTCTATGTTTGAATGATTGGCCATCAAACAGAAAGAGCCAGTTTCCACTGGGTTTAGAACTTGTAAAAGACCCTTCATGGACTTCTGTGGGCAACTGTGTTCCTTTTAACTCTCAATGAATGTCCATAGCATTCTGAAATTCCATAAATGGATAATTGTTTTTTGTTTGATGCCTCTAAAGTTAACTTGGGAAAAGGAAAATCGCTTATTTCCTTCTCATTGTGAGTGTACTAGAAGATAAATTATAATTGTATGTTAAGTTCTGCAGCTTAATGCATTTTGGAGTTATAACTCCTGAATTTATATTGGTGCAAACTGAAGCAGAGTCAGTTCAACAGAGTTTTATTTGTGGTAAAAAGCCAGAAGTTGATTTGCACTTGAAATGGTTCTGTGTTAGGAAAGTTAACAGCTAATCACTTTGCTCAGGTTGAAATAAAAATAAAAGCCTAAATTATTGCCAGATACAAAAGGTCATGTCATTCAATTAAAAGAATTGGATTAATCACTTCTTTCAATTAAAAGAAAGGAAGCACAGAACCAAAAACAAATAAATAAAAGGGATGCTTTCACACAGTGGGTAACTAGATGGCACATATATTTATTACTGGATGTCTTTAAGAAGAAAATACAACATAAGTCAAAAACAGATGCAGCATTTTTGTGAAACATCTGACTTTTACAGAAGCTGACATTCCCAAATTCTTAAGGAGAAGCTAAACAACCTGGCTTTGCTAAAATTAGGAGCTGATCTGTTGTGAGAAAGTACATTCCACATCTTTATATTTGTTTTCCGAGAGACTTTTGTTGTTTGCTTACGAGTGCTGTGTGTGTGCAGCAGTATGGTGGGGTAGTCCCCACCTTTTGAAGCATCTGGTGCTGGCTTTTGTTCAAGAAGATTCTGGACTGTGTGATTCAGTGAGCCCAGTCTGGCTCAATGAGCTCAGCCACTACATTCCTGTAATGGAAGATATTTGAGACACATATGAAGGAACTCATTTTTTTTTTGTCAGGGTCTGAACTACATCATTGTCATTTATTATAATGGCATGTTTAGTGTCAACATGGAACTCCGTACCTCATAGCTTGGACAAATGAAAAAGTGGTTTCACAGGGGCATCAAGTACTTGAATAAATACTACTCTACTAAAAAATTTCTTCCAATCCCTCTCTTGAGAGGTGCCCAAAATAAACTATGCACAAGCTGTTGCCTGTTCAGCCACAGGCTGAACTGGGTGAATTAAGGGATTGTTGTGATGAACAGCATCCTCCCTTTCCCAGAGTTCAGGGAGATTGCAGCATGGTACAATGCACATTTTCCTCAAATGCACAGGTAATGAACCCTGCAGGAGGAAAAAAATGTGAGCAGATATTCAATGGTTAGTTCTGCCTCTAACAGAGTACCAATTTTGCAAATTGTATGGTATTTTTGTTCTCTGTGTTGCTATGTACTTGACATTGAAAGGAGATAAAACATAATTTACTTGTTGCCTGAGGCAAATTCAGCTAAGCTCTCTATCAAGTAAAAATTCAGTACAATATTGTCATTGTTGTTCTTGTGTTTTAAATATGATGAAATATATTCAACACTTACAGTTTCTTTGTGGCAGAGAAAGTCACTTCAATATTTTATTATAAATTGATAATGCACTGTAAATAGCCATTTTAATGGGTGTCAGAATTTTAACCTGAAACTATTTCCCATTTGGTTGAGGTTTTTTATATTTAACTGTATTCAGTATATGGATTTTCCTTCATTGCATTCAGGAAGGGAAAAATGTTTTCAAAGTAACTAATAGCTTTTTGTTTGTTTGTTTTGTTTGTTTGTTTTGTTTTTTAATTGTCATCAAATTGGTACTTCACCTTGCAGTAGTGACAATGGCAAATATCCACAATAGATATTGGGAAGTAGGACTGGGAGAAAGGCAGAAATCAAAGAAAAATAGGAACATTGATCTAAAAAGGTCTGCTGTCTCTTCCAGTTTAAATCGTAACGAAGGGAAAAATGAAAGATGTACAGAAAATCTACTAATACGATTACTGTGTGTACCCAAAGAGGCTGCTATGAAATAGGGAGGCAGGTAAGCTGTACTTGTTAGTACGAAATAGACACTCTGTAGCACTAGAATTAGTGAAAAAGCTGGAATAATCATGAAATTTGGGGTACAGTGAAATTTAACAAACCAATTTTATAAAGCTGACGAAGTATGACTGATGCCAATCGTTAGGGTAGGACATGTTTTCCTAGTAAAGAAGAATATGGATGAAGTTTAAAGACTAACTTAAAATTTTCACTTCTGATGAAGTAAAGACCCAATAGCCAATTCCTTAGTATCTGTTGACAAAAAGTGACAAGGCAGGTGAGGAGGTATAATCACACTGAAGTTGGCTGCTCCTCATGTCCTTAACTGAAGGACACTCTGCTTACTCTTTGGGCCTCT
Source organism: Heteronetta atricapilla (assembly GCA_011075105.1). Classification (NCBI taxonomy): domain Eukaryota; kingdom Metazoa; phylum Chordata; class Aves; order Anseriformes; family Anatidae; genus Heteronetta; species Heteronetta atricapilla. The sequence goes on along the minus strand of CM021738.1, from coordinate 7,513,602 downwards.
ACCACGTCTGGGATAATTCATTAATGTCATCAAATTATGTAGATTACTCTCTTCCTTTTTATGCCATAGCTGGTTTCAGACTAATTCAGACAAAAGATTCATGAGAGGGTAAGTATTAAAATGCTTGTTAAAAGTGTCTAGTTTCAACGAAGCAGTTCAAAAGCTGAGGCAGACTTAACAAAGATGCAGTTAACTAAAAGCGTTGCGCTTTACTCCTGACAAGGCTTGACAGCTGACTGCTGATTAAACGTTGCAGTCCTTACCCAGGAAGCTCTGAGTCAGCCTAGAATCCTAGAATTAAGAAAAATCTTCAAAGCAGTCAGAACTTCAGAACTGTGCTTTACAAATGAGGCACTGGGTATGAAATTCAAAACAGAAAAGGAAAAGAATACATAACATATTTTCCAGATAAGCTTGAGCGCAGGAAGCTGACTTTGACAGACAAAGTATAATTTTCCTGACTGATGCTTCAGAGTACCAGTAGATGCTGCAGTGTGTCATAGCTAGGGTAGTGACATTTCTCTACCTGGTGATAAAGATCTTTTTAAGTGAATTTGTTTCTTTTTAAGTGCTCTTTGTCTAAATGACACCCACATTTAAAAATATATATATATTTTTTTTCCCTACTTGCAATTTTAGCATATTTTTCACTATGACCTAGTGAAGTACAACAAAAAAATGTAGAAAGAAAACAATGTAAAGTTTTCTTTTTCTCTAGCTTACATTGATTAATATCTTTAAATAGCATAATGACAAGAAAGTGAGGGGAATCGACTGGCAAAAATTTGGGGAAAGACTGTTATAGATATTTCTTTATTAATGGCAAAGTTAATAATGTCATGAATTCATTGAAAAATATTGCTTCTGGTAAAGGCACAATCAAGTGGGGAAAAAATAACAAAAAAAGGTCTTCTGGACGTTTCTGGACGTGTTGGACATGTTCAGAATCTTTTGTGTTTGGAGAGAAATGCCCATTTTGTGGCATTGGATTGATAATTCTGTTTGTCTTCATCAAGGAAAATACATTTTTCCTTTGCAAGTAAAGTGAAAATGAGACCTATTAGTATTGGCAAAATGGGGATTATTGAATAATGAGAAAAAGAATCCACCTTTAAATCATAAAATCCTAATATTATTAAGAAAAATTTCTAATGCTGCACAGAGTGTAATAGCTTTTTTCTATTATCAATGGTATTGGCTTTCATGGAACTTTGTGATCATTGCCAGAAAAAGGACTATCAACATATCTGTTTTTTTCAAATCAAATCAATTTACAGAAAACTAGTATATAGGTAGCTGAACTATCTGACCATTCCTAATCCTCTCTGCCTTATATAGCTAATTAGATAGATTTCCTGGCATTGAATCTACTGTTCAACATAGGGGTTATATCTTTAAGTCTGTTAAATAATGAATTTCCTTTGAAAGGTTAACTGTGACTCTGAGGCCTAAAACTCAAGGATTGTTAGTATCTTTTAAGAATAGACTTACTTTGTGACCCTAAATATAATTTAAGCATTGTTATAGCTAAATGGAGAAAAAAAAAAAAAAAAGAAAAAAAAGAAAAAAAGAAAAAAGAAAAAAAGTTAAGTGGAATAAGCATATCTTTGATACAGAATATACTAGTTCAGTAATTCGAAGTATCATTCCTAAAGATGCACTTTCAGCAGATTGTAGAGCACCAACTTTACAGGGAACTGGCACCATATGTATGAGGATATTGAGGGGCTCCAGTGGAAAGTGATGAACTTCCCAAATTTTTCTAGCTATTTAGTGTCAGGGCATTCATTTAGATCACTTCTTCCAGAATGCCTTGGAATCTGAAAGTCTTCTCAACCGTCCCTTGTCATTTTTGCACCAATGCTGTAGACATGAGGTGCATACACCCCATTGAGTATACATTCAAATTTACCCTGCTGTAAGCAGGTGAAATAGGAATTTAAACCAAAGATCTCATTTGTTGAATTAATTCATAGAGAATTAAAAATAAAAATAATAATAATAATAAAAAAATATTGCTGATAAATTCCAGTACAGATTATTATAATCATAGAACCATTGAATGGTTTTGGTTGGAATACGCCTTAGAGATCACCTAGCTCCAGCATTCCTGCCCTGCACAGGGACACCTCCCACCAGACCAGGTTGCTCTAAGCTCCATCCAGCCTGGCCTTGAACATTTACAGGGGTAGGGAATCCACAGCTTCTCTAGACAACCTGTAGCTATGGCTTCTTTATTGTGGGGTTCTACTTTAATTCTACAAGTATCATGGGTATGAATACTGTTTACTTCAGATACATTCAAGGAATTTGTTTCCGAGACTTTGTTGCCTACAGCTGGATTGCTGTTAGGTGTGTGGAATGGAATGTCATAGTAGAACTTCACTCCAAATTTAGGTGGGAAAGTTCTGGGTTAATAGTAAAACAAAACTTGCTAGGAATATTAAATCATAGCTTTAGCATAGTTTAGTCAGGTTTGCTTTCTGAAAATTGTTGTTATTTCCTGATTTAATATGCAATCAAAATCAATAGTCATGCCCTTCAAAACTCTACTTACTGGGAAAATTTAAAAAAGATTTTTCTATCAACAATTCTGTGTTTATTTTAATTGTATTTGCCATATATATCATACCTCTATTTTGTGTTTCTTCCTGTTTTACACATTGGAGCCTTGGTTTATGGTTTGCAGTAAAGGCAGTATTCATGATAGCATAGATAACATGAAGAGTAACTTTTTTGGAGAGGAATCAATGTGAAAGTTAGCAGATGGATTTTTTTTCCCCTCCCAAATTCACACTTACTTATTGCAGTGATAACCAAAAGCCTTGTAAACTGAGTTGTATTTGATTTTCTTCATGTATTTTTATATTTCCTATGGGGCAAAGCCTTAAAGAGCCTTGATATCTGCATGCAATCCTTTATGAAAGGCAACAGGAAATGAATAGTTTTGAAGTTTGCCAATTCTTGTGGGATTCATATGAGTTTGCCAGACCCATAATGCTGTACGTTAAATATGTGTAGCTTCAATTTAAAATACAAATAAAATCTAAAAGCAGGATATTCAGTAATTACGATACTCCCAAACTCCTGTAATTATGTGCCTACTGCTGTTCAGAGTTGAGGTGTCTTTATGACGTGAGTTCAGTGTCTTTATGAAAGAGCAGAAGCTCCAAAATAGATTAGTGCTAAATCACACATCTTTTTAACACCATTCTGACATGTATTAGAACTCAAAGGTATGTAATTATTGGATTAGAAAATTAGGGGTAAATATTTGTCTCACTGTTAGTGTGCTATGGGTATGAGTTAGACTGTGCTCTCTACCCAAGAAGACCTTTTCTTATTGTTGTTTTTGTTTTTGTTTGGATTAGCCATAACCCATGACTAAATATACAGAAATTAGAAATCAGGAAACTTCTTGTGTTCTGTGCGTTTTTTTTTTTTTTTTTTTTTTTTTTTTTATTGCTTCCCCAGATAAAGATTTATCTGTACTGTTCCTAATGACCTCCTTTGGTTCTGAAATTTTTTTCAGAAGAGCAGGGATCTGGAGACTCAGTGACTTTCTCTGTGAAGAATTTTCTTGTAATTTTACCTTAAGGAATTTATATGGTAAATGCTTAGCTTCCTGATATCCACTACATGATGGTCTTGATGGGAGTCTTTGTCTCTCTTTGTTGGACAAGTCCCTTCCAGCCTGGATTACTGTACTTCACTTGTTTATAAGTTGAATTTAGTCTGAGGAATTCATTTCACATGAGACAAAATACACTGCCGTTTTCTCTGTCACTGAAACTTCCATGAAGGGACATAAACCATTTGGCAAGGGTAATCCTTGGTGAGCGAAATCTGGCTACTGAACAAATCTTCAGATTTCAGGAAAAGTCAGAAAACAGTTCTATGAAATACCGCAATATGTATGTGTGTGTGTATATATTTGTTTTATGGCTTCAACAACAACCCTGATCTTTATTATTTCCTGACGTTAATGTTTCTTGGCAATTGACTCTCAAATGTTAGAAAGCCTTGCTTTAAGGAAAAAAAAAAAATCCAGTGTATTTTCTTTTTACACTGAGCTTCTTCCAAGCTGTTTTTTCAAATAGTCTTTGGAAGTTAGTCAGTCATCTGTAATAAAAGCCAGTGAAAGGGGACATGTAATTCCCTTAAACTCTTTGAAAATGAGAGGCCTAACTACCCAGTTTATGTACAACTTAAGACACTTGGGTGTTTTAAAACTCTATTTCCTTTCAAACCAGTAACATCACTTTCTGTAGCTTAGAGAGAGAGAGATGATTTTGAATGTCTCACAAAATTGCAGTAAAGGTGCTTCTACTACAGATTTTTTGAAGTATTGTGGCAACTCAGTACTTAAACACAATTTTAAAAGTACATTTTGTTTTATTTTATTTTACCAATATCAATCTGACAGCTACACTCAGTAAAAATTTTGGCTGTCTGTCTGCAAGAATTGCATGTCATTTCTTTGCAATTTTTTCATTTAGCCATAAGAACATTTGAGTTGCACCAACGACATCCATGCAGTAAGTGAACATTGCTGACATTCACTGGGTATGAAAGTTGTCTTCAGGGAAATAACAGATGAGTTAAGGAAATGATCCATGTCAGGTAAATGTGTGATAATTTACTGAATTAGTCTAGAAAGGAAATTGTAACAAAAGCTTGTTGGCAGAGCCAGAGAAGCCCCTATTGCAATAAAGTAGTAAATGGAGTCTTTTGAACAGTGTAATTAATAATTTAATCAGGACTAGTGAAAGAATAAATTACCCTGTTACAGAGTCAATTGTCTGAGCTACAAAAGTTTTGCTTATAGAATTTAGATACTTGACTTAAGGAAGAGAAAAAAAAAAAGGCATGAAATACTGTGGATGCTTTAGGTATTACTTGCCTGTCTTTTTCACAACACTTCGTGTAAAGATATATAGGAAGTCATGATATAACATGAAATATTGTGAGCTGATAGCTAATGATGGATCAAATTATTGTTTATCAAATTTCTGAAAGTGTCAGAGAAAGTGGAATAGGAGGGTGTTGTGGCTTAAGCTGGTAGGCAGCTCATCACCAAGAGATACTCCAAGATACACTCCAAGATACATCCCCAGTGGGGTAGGGGGGAGAATCAGGGAAAAAAGAAATATCAAAAGCTTGCAGGTTGAGATAAAGACAGTTTAATAGGGCAGAAAAGAAAGATAAATAATAATAATAATGATAATAATAATAATAACAATACATACAAGTCAAGTAATGCACAGTGCAGTTGCTCACCACCTGCTGACCGATTGACTGGTGCCCAGCCTGTCCCTGAGCAGCGGTCACTCCCCACTCCCACCAGCCATCCCATATAATTGTTCAGCGTGACACCACATCGGATGGGATGTCCCTTTGGCCAACTGGCATCAGCTGTCCTGATTCTGTCCCCTCCCAGCTCTTCATGTCACCCAGCAGGCAGGGCGATGTGAGAAGTTGACAACTTCTTACACAAGCAGTGTAAGCACTGCTCTGCAACAATTAAAACATCAGCGTGTTATCAATGATATTCTCATCCTAAATCCAAAACGCAGCACCATACCAGGTACCAGGAGGAAAATTAAATTTATCCTAGCTGAAACCAGGACAGAGGGGCACTCTGTTTCCTTTTGTCAGCTAAGGTTAAAAAAAAAAAAAAAAAAAAAAAAAAAAAAAAAGTGAAAACCTTGGCTACAGTTCTGAACATACATGATATCCCTCTAGAGGGCTAGTGTGCTTGAATGGCACAATACTGCTTGGCCCAAGATTTCATAAGTTGCACAGGGGCATGTAACAGGCAGACATTCAAAAAAAGTAAATAAATATGTTATTTAGGTTCTTAAGGGATGAAGGGATTTCATTTTTACTCATAAAAAAAATACAGAGAAAAGCATCAAAGCATCTACTGTTACTTCTATCTGCTATTACCATTAACTAATAAAAAGAGGAAAAAATAAACAGTGTACTGATGACATAAAATATTCAGATAACCCATAGCTTGGTTTGCATTATTTATTGGTTTTGTGAAGATTATAGGTGATATTCAAAGACAAAATATTAAATTGTTTCATTAGTTTTATGTCTCTGTTTCCAGGTTTGACTGAGTTAGGATCTCATGTGTTTAACAGAATTGCTATCGACTGATTGTTGCTATTGGAACACAACCACGTTATACATCTAATTTTATAGATTTTTTTTTTAGTTGACTTGGTATTATATTGTGATAAAGGGTCCTTTCACATTCTTGTAAAGTAGTGAAATAACTCAACCAGTGAAGTAGTAAAAAAGAGAAGAGCCTTCAAGGTGAAACATGTTCTCCCTTACTTGCCTTTGGATCTTAGAATACCAACTTATATGTAAACTATATTTACCATATAAACATCTAAATAGAGTAACCATGTTCTTGCAGAAACCAAAACAAATTCAAAGCAAAATCTGAGTGGATTAATGACCCCTAGCAACTGTGACTTCAGCTGAACACAGCTGTTCAATTCTGTTTTGAACGCAGTTCTCATAGATTTTTCTATTTGCACGTGAAACTTGATTGAATTATACACCTTAGTGTTTTCTTATTCCCTTTTACTGAAAAGTAGGTGAAAGGAAAATTAGGTTTGATTTATCTTGTGCTTACAATTGAACAAAACTTGCTATGGAAATTTCAGTTCGCATCTGAAGGCCATTCAGGCTCACATCTCAAGGAAACAACCTAGAACCTACATCTGTAATACAGCATAAAACTCAGTGTTGTTATACCTAAGTTTTTAAATTTTGTCATAGGTTCAATTTGAATTTTGTGTGTGTAGGTGTGTAGTAAAAATATCCTTAATAAAAATGAAGAGAAGAAAGTGACTTTCTTTTCTTGCATCTTACTTCTGTGAGCTAGTCCCTGGAATGCCTTTGTGATCTACAGCTTTTTCTGTCATTGGAGATATTTTATGTGAGTTTTGAAAGACAAAAACCTAATTATTTATGAAGCACTCTAAGTGCATTTTTCAAAGAAAAAACATGGATTCATAAAGAGTTTATATGGAACAAGGTCACTACAGCTATGCTGTGTGGAGAGGGACTTCACGGATAATCAGTTGACATAGGAAACCTTCAAAGGCTGAGGACCAATAAACAGAGGAAAATGAGAATGATGAAAAAATGATTTAAAGTCTAAAAAGCAATATAAAAGATAATCTTGATATAAATCAAGAAGGGAGGAGTAAAGGATTAAATAGAGAATGAATAAACTACAGTTGAATGTAAAAGTAAAAATAGAGCTGGTATAAAAGAGGCATAGAACTTTAGGATGTGGTGAAAGTAAAGTATGATATGATGAGAGAGAACCTATTTCAAGAGAAAAAAAAAAAAAAAAAAGGAAAAAACAGTAGTGTTGTAGGAGCCTAGTCAGGACAGAAGGAAAAGAATGGTTTGATTTTGGGGGGATAATCAGTAAGTGATGTAGATGTAATATGTGGTGGTGGTTTTAGTTGGTTGGCTTTGAAATTTAAAACTGGAAGAAACCTCCTGGATTGCTCAGTCTAATCTTTCTTTTTTAAGCAATCACATCATACAAGTCCTATGAGGCACGGCTGAGGGAGCTGGGATTGTTCAGCCTGGAGAAAAGGAGGCTCAGGGGTGACCTTATCGCTCTCTACAGGTACCTCAAGGGAGGCTGTAGCGAGGTGGGGGTTGGTCTGTTCTCCCACGTGCCTGGTGACAGGACGAGGGGGAATGGGCTTAAGTTGCGCCAGGGGAGTTTTAGGTTGGATGTTAGGAAGAACTTCTTTACCGAAAGGGTTGTTAGACATTGGAACGGGCTGCCCAGGGAAGTGGTGGAATCACCATCCCTGGAGGTCTTTAAAAGATGTTTAGATGTAGAGCTTAGGGATATGGTTTAGTGGGGACTGTTAGTGTTAGGTCAGAGGTTGGACTTGATGATCTTGAGGTCTCTTCCAACCTAGAAATTCTGTGATTCTGTGATCATGGTATTCCTTTTCTAACCTGTCTTGGAATCTACCTCTTCCTAATGAGAAACTGCCTAGAATTTCATTGTTCTGATTGTTAAAATATATATATATTGTAACATTCAGACTAAATGTATTCATGGCATAGATTTTGTAAGCAGCTCAGGGCTACATTAAGCTGTTGAAGTCAATTGATGCACCACAGGTGAAATAACTGAATGCCTAGTGAGGAAGTAAACAAGCCAAATAATAGGATATTATCTGTTGGTATGAAAAAGGCAGGAAGAAAATGGGAAATGTATGCTTGCTTTCGGTAGTAGAAAAGCAAGTATTGTAATTTATTGTTTTATTATTCTTGACATTCTTTTAACCTTATAATGGTTATAAATGGCTTATAATGAACCATTATAGGGTTCATTAAAGGCTCCTTTTAGAGTATGAGTCTGAAGGAAGAAAATACTTTGTTTGGTTTTGGTTCTTAGGTCTGTGGTAGAAAGAAATGATTATTAGGAACAAAGAAATGAGTAGGAATTAGTTACATTTTTTTTTCATTGAAAAGCATAATTAATAATGCTGGAAGGTACTAATTTCTTGACTAGATTTTGTGTAGATATGATACTCTACTGGAAACCTTTTTAGCTACTTTTCTTATATTAAAAAATATGTATTTTCTCTGTGGATTTAAAAATTTTGGATATTCCTGAGAAACCAATGTAAACATCTTATTTATATGATTAATAAAGAGCACCTGTGAACTAGAAGCAAGATATAAAACAATATTTTAGATTTAAAATCATTTAGCAAGATGCTTAGATAGCAAACTTCTAGTAGGGATGACTCTGTCTTACAGAAGCACAAAAACTTACAGCAAACTATATTTTCCAGACTTCATAATGGCAAATAGCAGTAGCATTTACAGTCCTGGAAGTAATAGAAGGGACATACTGTTCCCCAATAACTGTTGATTTTTGGAGAAAAATATCTCCATGGGTGTAGAGAGTAGCATAGAGACAGAAACTGCCCTAGGCTAAACCCAAGAAGTTGTCAGGAAGATTTTGGAAAGAAGTGAAGAAGTGTCTGTAATAGCCGTCAGGACGTCACATCTACAGGGAAAGATGTGACTACAGAATTAATTGGATTACTCAGTTACATCCCAGTTGTTTTGGAAAATTATAGTAATACTTCCTGTGTCAACACACAGGTGGAACAAAGTAATTTATTATTATTATTTTTTTTTAATCATTCATTGTGTAATAAATATTTTAGAAATCTTTTCTTAAGTTGTGGGGTTTTCAGCACATTAGATCTGATTTCTACAAATATGTTCATTAATTTATTCGGCTGTTTGGACAAACATTAGTGTTAAAATTCTCTTAAACTTTTCCTCAGTGGTCTGTTACCTATGAGGTGGTATTCTTACTGTAAGATAAATTAAAGGCTAGTTACATTTTTAGGTGAAAAAATGGTCATTATTTAATTTAGCATAGACTTCCAATAATATTATTCATTTCTATAATTGAAGATACTTAAAATAAGAAAATATTTTCAGATACTAAACACCAGGTAGCAGCATTCACAAGCATTAAGGTATAGATAGTGTATTGTTTATAATAAATGTCCTGACAGAATAAATGTCCTGCTCGCACAAGGAGGTGTATTATGTGAGTAGATCTACTGAAGTTGTATTTAAAATATTCTAATTCATTTTCACTTACAAAATCTGAGTTTTAAATTCAATTTAACAAACTTTTTAAAATATCCTCAGAAAAATCTTTGTTAAAACTGAATAGGAATAGAGAAAGGTTTTCACTCTTTTCTCATGTCAGGATCTTTATAATATTTTTGAGTGCCATTTCATGTTCATTCAGATGTTATTCCATTTACAGCAGATAATATTAGATAGTCCGGTTTTCTTTAAAATTTTCAAGACTGATGCAGGAGGGATATAGAAAATGCAAGGAAAACTTGCTAATAGTAGGATATATTGGATTATTGAAAATACTCTCAACAAAGCAAATTAGTACCTTACATGCTAAGCTAAGCATGTAAGCATGCTTAGCATGTAAGCATGTAAGCTAAGAACAGAAGAGAGTTTCCTGAAGGTTTCCTCTAAATAAAAAGGGAAACTTTTAGAGCTGAAGACTAATTTGGGATAAAGATTTAGATATTTGTGGTGGAAGTCAGTAGTTTAATGGCTGCCATCCAACAAACAAATGATGGCAACTTGTATATCTATCACATTGCAAGACTCTTTTTCATTCAGATGCCTGTCTTCATCACCATTCAATTAACTCCTACTTTATTTACAAAAAATAATAGTGTTTTATGATGAGTCCTTAAGTTTTTGCTAGCTGCAGTATCTATGTGTCAGCATAATCAGACAGAACAGTTATAGAATGTGCCTAAACAGATGGAACATTAAAATAAGTTTTAGTTGTACGTCATGCTTGAAAAGATGAATAAAATAGGCATAAAACCAGATGCAGCTGTTGAGGATTCTACGTGGGATTGAACTTCTTTCTTGTGCTGTTATATCTGGAATCCTTTAGAGGATTGTGAGGGAGATTTGTATCCAGAATTTTACCAGCATAAAAATAGGTTCTTTCTTTTTTTTTTTCTTTTTTTTTTTTGGAGTGGGGCTGTATGATCTAGGACTGAACATTTACGTTCTGTAAATTCTCTTGATGAATTATTATAAATATCTTTAAAATTATTTAAACATTAAATTCTATTTTAAAAACTTAAAATCCCATGATTTTGGCTAAGTGGTTTATACTGGTACTGGTATAAACTATAATGCAGGCTTTCCAATCACAGATGTTTCATTTACATTCACCCGTCTTGCTCACTTGTAGTATTTGTGGCTATCATGCTGCTGAAAAGTTGAAAAAATACATATTTTAAAGAGTTATATAGTGAAATTCAGGAGCTCTTCTTGTTGTTTTTATAAATAGCCACTAAATAGATTGTCATTTTTACAAGTAAGCCAAAGTGAAGTCAAATACTGAAGTCCAAACCTGAAGAAGTAGTTTAACGTGAGGAGGGAAAAAAAATGTAATCAAAAGAATACATCTTCGTTCACTTTTTGTGGTTATTGGGATCAGCTGGAAACGACAAATTAGCCTTAAATATGCAGATCATCAAGATTTTATGATTTTAGTGCTTAATTCATGATCCAAAACTAAGCAACAGTAAATGCACCATCTGGATAGTTAATGATTATAATCTTTTTTGAGTTCTGTTGCTATGCTTCCCAAAGTCTGTTTTTCTCATTTGTATCCCTTTGTCAGTCAGTGTTAAAGTTGACTGGTCATTTCGTTATTTAGGACTTCATTTTGGTGAGGAAAATTACAGATAATGTTAATTACTTCTAGAAAATTTGTAAGGCTGTCTCTTCTGTGCATTGTTAACATTTCAGCGTGTGCCACCTAAGTTTTTTTTTAAGATCATCTAAAAACATTGCAGAGGATTAGGAAAAGAACTTGGATTTGTGTAAGTCTCTTGCTGAAAGATCTGGAAACAAGCTGTGATTACTCTGATTTTGGTTCATGACCATTATTCCCTTAGTTCAAGCACAGTAACTTCTAGAATTTTGCAGGAGGAAATAATAGTTTATAGCTATCACTTACCGCACAGTATGCAGAGCATGATGAGTTTTGGTATATTTTCCTTGGTCACAGGCAGGCTAAAATTGTTTTCAAATAGCAGTTGGAATGTGTAAGCAGGGTGAACTTCAAACTGAACAAATAAGAAATATGTAAAGTATAGGTGTATGATTAAAAAAAAAAAGTCACACCTTTACCAGTGGAAGTGTCTTTTCTCACTTGTTATATATAGCAAAATAGATGTGGAAGAAAAGGTCCATGACTTTTGGTTGCTGTATCCAATTTGTGTGATCCACATGTAAAACTTCTTTAGAAACTTAGAATATTCAGAGGAATGAGATTCGTTGAAAGCACAGCTAGAAGATATCTTGAAGAGTTAGACAAGGTTCGTCATAGAGTCAATTCACACTTAAAACTTTCCAAAAAAGAATTTCTGAAAGCATGCCTTTTACTTTATTTTGCATGGAGAATGATATTCTGAATTGAGCTGTGTAAACCACTAGAACTGTAAGAATTATTGCTGGAGTCTATCTCATCTAACTTTCCTGTCTAGCTATGTGTAACTGTGTTAGTTACGCTTTCCTGTGTAACTAACTGTTACTCATATATAGACTATGTATTGTACATTACCTGCACATTTGGAATTCTGTTGATGTTTGCTGGCTACCTGCTTCTGTCTCTTGCAAATGAAAAATTATTCAAATCTCTCTACACACAGTTGTCAATGCTTTTTGACTTGTGTATCAGTCTGCTAATTCAGGGAGCTATGTGCCTGCGGATTAAAGAAAAATGAATGGAGAGAAAGATCTGACAAATTTTGTGTAATTTTAGTTGTTAGGGAAAAGCTTTTGTTGCTTTAGAACCATTAATTACTTTGGATTCTAGCTCCTAGGCACTTAGATAGTTGCTTGGCTCTGAAAGATTATGAGAAGAAGAAAATAAAGGCTTACTGACTGTCATTTTCTTAGTTTCAGCTGCAAGCAAACTTTGTGAAATGTTTGAGCTAACTTTTTATAATTCAAAACAATCACGTGGCTAATGATGGAATGACAAGACTGATTATATTGCAAACTAAAAATTTAATGAAAGTGGGGAATTTTTCAAGCCTGCTGGCATTTTACTGCTATGTACAGAAGCACAAAAAGCATATTTGCCACTAACACATGATTTTTATATAAGAGATTAAACCTGTATGGTCATGGCCCATAATTGCTAATAATTTTTCAAGCTGAAGGAGGAAAAAATGATTATTTCTCTTTCAGACACGTTTTGACCAAAACTTATGCAGGGTGGGTTTTTTGTTTTTGTTTGTTTGTTTTGTTTTGTTTTTCTTTTTTAAGGTATTTACCATTTCCTGAATATGTAAATGTTCAATCCCTCAGCCAATGATCCTGAATTTTAATAAGTTAATATCTTGAATTTGAAACACTAGTGTATGTGTCATACTTTTACCTACTGTTACTATCTGAAAGACAGTAGCTTTCAAGAAGAATCTTAAATTTTCAGCAGTAGCTATTGTCTGAATCTGGTAAACATTTATTTATTCTCCTGCAGCTATGAACTTCAAAAAGAAAAAATGTGAAAACAAAGTATTAAGTACTCTTCAAATTACAGATTTCCTTTCACATATACAGACTTAAGCTTAATGAAACCAAAAGTCAGAAGCAGGAACAGAGGCTTAAATGGCAGTAGTTTGCTCATATCATAGACAATCAGGGAGATGCTTTGCTATACATGTGAATAACTCCAATATCCCTATCTTTGGGTTACACATTCTTGTGTTTGTTGTTTCCTTTTTAGGAACCTGTTTCCAGCTTCATGGCATTACGTATGTTCAAGGAATCAAAACTATTCCAATCAGTTCTCTGGGGCAGCTACAGAAGATCTGAAGGCAAGAGTGCATGCTTCGTGTGAATGAAAAACATTACTGATCCACAGCTAGGTAAGAGGAAAGGAAACTGTCTATGATATATGCTTCTCAGCCACAACTCAAAGCAGTCAGTATCAACCCAGGGACAGCTCCACCCACTTAATCAATTTTATAATTTATATACACTGTTGCAGTTGCATATATTTTTTCCTTTGCCCAATCTATACTTACCTATTAAAGTCTATAATTCTCAAGTCTAGGTTGATTAAAAAAATCAAATTTCTGTCAGTGATCTTCTGATTCTCATTATGTCCATTTACTCTTGCTCTTAACTATGATCAACAGTCCTATTAATGGAAGTATTGTGTCTTTGATTTTATTCTCTTTTTTCATCCCCAAAATTGGTATGCAGCTTTCCTGTGAAGCAGATCATTCTTATCTGTTATCACACCTACAGATTTCTTTATTTGAAACTTGCAAGCTTAAATTTTCTGTGCTCTCATTTCTGTAGAAACAGAAAGCCAAACAGGGGACAATGAAAGCAAGTGGCTTTGAGAGTACAGATATGCTAGTCTTGGAAAATATTCCTAGCAGGAATGCAACTTCTATAGTCAAAACTGTCATATTACTAATTAGCATATTCTGAATCCCTCATTGGTATATATTGTGTCATCAAAATGAGTTTTCTTGAAACAACTGTAGTGACTTAATTGTTCTTATATCCATATTAGAGACTGCCAACTCCTCATGTCACTGTTGATCTACGTATGCAAATAAAAGCCTGTAAAGTAAACATAGCTGGAGGCCAAGAATATAGAGAAGTAGGTTACAAAAACATTAGTACTGTGTTCATGGGATAAATATGTTAACCTAAAATTTGTGTTGGCTTTTCATTTGAAAAGCTGTGACACCAGCTGTTTGGGGCAAAAGAAGTTTGCCTGGGAACCAGGTATAAAAGGCAGTCATGTGAACTGGTAGACAGTGTTTTTCCAGTGAAGAAAACCAAAACAGCTGAAGACATCCTGACATCCACTTTGTCAAATTTTTTCCCTCAATTCTTTCCTATAGCATCCAAGATATGGCACCCCGTGGGAACACTTTTTCTGATTACATAGGATAACATAGATAGCACAGACTGCTGTGAAGAGTTTGCTTCTCAGCAAGTTCTCTAATACATTAAGTAACTGGATCTTTAATAATGTGATGATCAAAACTCATGATTAATTGAAGCAATTTGCCATACTGAAAACTTCGGATAATCCTGGAATGCCAAAACAGGTAGAACAAAGTTCTTCATATGGTGTTTTTCAATTTGTGTGCAGACCACCAGAACATTTTACCAGTGATTTCTTAGAATGACTTTCTCATTTTTGGTGTTCTCATGGTTCCTGAGAAATATGGTATTGTATTGTGGAATAAAGAGGTCGTGAAGAATCCAAAACTGTGTTGATGCAGGATGACATGAGGTAGGAGCTACTAGACTTTAGCCTGCTGAACAAATATTAGTGAAATTTCTCAGCAGACCTTTATAAAAATAATCTTAGTAGCCTGGTTTAGATGAAATGCCAACAATTTTAAATGCCTTTGCAAAGGAAATAACAGATTGAGTTGATTACAGACTTAGGGTGAATAATGGAACAAGTTTGATATGCTGTTCTACTAGATATCTTGGGGGAAAAACAAACTATAACACTGAAGGTAGTCTAGAGCATGTACTAGATTAATGAAATACGCAGAATTTAATAAATGGAAAAGTTCTTCTGCTATTAGATAGACCTGACAGTTATTGGAATCATATAGTAAAGCTATTCAGTTGGAAAAAATCATAAATAGCCTACTGTTGCCTCTAGCATTTGTTGCATTGTGTTAAAATGGCTCCTCAGAAAATTATAAAATATACTAATGCATAGAAATGACCACACACAGGAACTATTTTTCTTGGCATGCTGTTTATAGCCTGAGGAAAAAATAATAATAATAATAATGAGTTTGGTGAGCTAAGTGGCATCTATATTTTAAGTATTGCTGTTCCTGTATTTTTTTTTCCATTTGCCATGTTCCTTTGTTACTTAGGAGAAACTAGAAATGAATACTAATCAGTCATAATGAATATTTGATGTATACTACTCTTTTCTTTTTAAGCCAGCTTCATGTTTTTCTTCCAGATGTGATGTTTTGGCTTATATTGTTCATTATGACTAAATGAATAAGTATTTTTCGACAGTACCTTCCCTAAAAACAGGCTCATACATACTATGATCATGAGCTTCATAAACCTTCTTCCTTTTTTTTCCCCTGAAGTGTACTTGTATGATCTGAAAAAAAAATAATAATAGAATGAACAATCTGGAACAACTTATAAGAAACTCAGTAGTGACAAGTGAAAGGCAACACGCTTGGATAGGAGTAATCACCTTTCACAGATACAGGATGGTGAATTAAAACTGAAGCAGTTTTTTGGCATTACTTTTAGCTCTGTGGCTTTTCTTTTGATTGATAGAGTTGTAATTAAAGTTTTGGGAAGTAATAAGAAGGAGAATAACAATTTTTACTAATAGTGTGCTAGCTAAATTTTGTGCTTATGCTTCCATTATAGAATCTTTTTGTTTGTTTTTAGTTTTACTCATACATGAAATTTTTTTAGGTTGAAACTGTAAGTCTGTCTAGCAGTATTGCATATTATTTTTTTCACTAAAACATCAGAACTTGAGTATGCATTTAGTGACCTCACTGCATCACTATTTTAAAAGATGTTTACTATTCTGTGAAATAATATTCTGCTTGGAAAATTGAACTTATAGAATTATCTGTTTTTATTCTCATAAACAAGTGGATGTTTGTACACATTGACCGCTATAGGAGATGTGTAGTGTAATGGAGTGGGGAAAAAAAAGCTGCTGTGTGCCTATCTGCTAGGTATACTGAAATGCAAAAACTGACTGTTGGTCTTCTTGATCTCTTTAGTCTTAACGTTATTAGCGAAGTGGAAGAAAGTTGGCACAAGTTAGAAATAGCCTAAAAATAGGTTTCACCTTTGGGTCTTTCATTTCTGGTAGTTCTGAACAAGAGTTTATTATGCTGCTTTTCTTGCTTTGATTTGTGATGTGTACTTAAAGCAAGGTCAGGATCCTTAGCTTGTATTGTGGTGGCTTTGCTCAGTGACTTCTTGGGGAATAAAAGTGTAAAAGGTAATGAATGAGGATAGCTCCACTTTAAATGGAGGATGATCAATGCATATTCCCATTCCAGTGTACAGAACTGTGAACCACAAGGAAAGAAGAATTCATTGTCCAAGAACCTATCTTCACGTTTGTCATTGCAGACTTACTTATCTACTAAAATTTAGAATTGAATGTATGATATCTTTTAACCTCAATAATTCTGAATGATCTCTGCTCACCCAGGAGACAAGCTTTCTCCAAATGGATTGATAGGTGGTGAGTTTTAGCTGTGACTTATTTTTATTTTGTACTATATGTTTACTCTGAAGTTGGTAATAACATATGTTAAATTATGTGTCGGAGCTCAAGGTGAGTGAGTGTTTTTTACAGTAAAAACATTAATAGCAGAAATCTCTGAGGGAGCTAGTTATATGAGGTCAATAAATTATTGACCTTGTCAAGCTTGGCGTGGTATAGCTATTGTTGAACTGAAATAGCTTTTCAAATAAACAGAATTTGTCATAGTTCTCTTCCATTTTTCTTTTTTTAATATGAAGCAATATTCAATGACCAATATTTTTGATTCATTAAAAAATGGTATTTGAAATCAAGAATTGAACTGAGAACTATTACCTGAAGCAGTAGATTTCGTGTTGTTTCTTCTTAGACTGTAAGGCTGGAAAGTTTTCTGTTTTTCTTAAAAAAAAAAAAAAAAAAAAAAGGGGGGGGGGGGGAAGGAATTGTGTTGCTAATTTAGAAAAAATACTGTAAAAATTCTACCTGATGTTTCTCAATCAACTCATAATTTCTTAATCATCCAAAAAGCATTAGAAATCTTTAATGTTAACTCATTTTTTCAACTAATTTATTGAGATATATTTCCATTAAGCATTGAAATCAGTTTTACAGACTGAAATCCCATGATATATTTACATATTTTTATGTTTTGCAGTTCATGGTGTAATATTCAGAGAGAATTTCATACTGAATTTAATTATATGAGCCTTCCAAATCCACTGCACTAAAACCTGAGGGTACCTTTTTGTTTGTATAATGATTCTTCTATTTAAAAGGGAGGTTTTGTTTAAGCAGAATAAAACTGCCTACCTAGTGTCAGTTACCTTTTTTAACCTCGAAGTGGAACTTTTAAGACGAACCTGAGGTACTCGTCAGAAGAAGCAGTCTGAGATGGTAGTTGTAATTGCACCTTACACAGTGAACATTCACAGTTCCTGGCACATGGTCTTTACAGGAAAGTTCAATTGATTGGTAGAGTTTGCAAGACAAGTTGTCAGAATTTCATTTGATTGTAAAACTACTTGAATTTGCTGCATCTGTCACAACAACAAAATTTGAATAGTGCACAGAAATATACATTTGTATATTTAAATTTAGTCATCTATATATATTTTTTAAATTAGAGTCTACATCTATTACTTTTTTTCACAGCAGACCATAGAGAGCGTTTCTCACAGCAACCAGAATGTGCCTCAAGCTGTTATTTGCAGTTTACAAGCTATTATTATGACATGAATAACAAAGTTCTATTTTTGGAAGTGTACAGGCAAGGTAAATGAATGGTTCTACTGATGAGATAAACAGACAAAGTAATAAATTTTATAATTAAAATTGATAGTTTCAGGATTAGTCGGAAGCTCATAATATAGTATTATCTTCTCAGTGAGACTGAGGACTTGTGCTACACTGCTGCATTTTGAAAGGTCTAATCCATGAATTGTCCATCTTTGCAGGACAACAGCACTGAGCAAAAGAAAAATATTCTAAAGCTTGACTTAAAAATAAATAAATAAATAAATAAAAGCCTTATGTGCAACAGTTGTTCATGTCCTAAACCAGTTCTAGTGAGCATGAAGAATTGAGAGAGTTGAATCCTCTCTTCTTCAGGACAGACTTGCAAGTCTTTTATTTCATTGAGCAGTTTATTGTGATAGCTGTTGCTAGTGCTCTGCAGTGCTGAAACAAACCTATCCCCTAAACACATGTTCCTTGGTCATTTGTCAGCTCTGCTACTACTAATTCTGCCACGATGCCATGATTTGTTGGCATGTGCATATTTGATGGAACTGTCAGTACGCTGGGCACAACTGTTTACAATCCTATGTATCTTCAGATCGCTGTCCTGTAATTTTAAATGTTATCTTGTCCTTGTGAATGGAAGGTATGAATATAAGGTATATTAACACTACTTTTCTAAATTGCTGGTATACGTCCCATGCACTATTCATTTTCTGGATCTATCAGTCACGTACTTCATCATATTATTGAATCATTGATAGAAGATAGTTCTGCTGACTACAGAACATTCAAAATAACCTTTATTTCTGCCTAAAAGCAGGTCTATATTACCAATAATTTATGAAGAGCAAACTTTGGTCACTTCTCTATTTAACTCCACCAAAGGAGAATGAACCTTAGGGAATTTGTGAGAATTTACAGAAAAAAAAATCACAGAAAATGACCGTAGGAAAAGCATCTCCATAGCTCCAAATGAAACTAAGCAAATGCACTGTGTCACTTTCCTCTCAAAATCACCAGTATGAACAGCACTTAAAGGATATAGGAATGTACATGAGAAAATCATGTTAGAAGTGGGATTGTTAGAAGGCAATACAGAACCTGAGGATAAAGGGGGAAAATCTTCAGTAATGGTAAATCCTACACTGTCTCTTCTGTCTCTGAACAGCAAAAGCTGTCTCTTACTTGTCATCACTAGTGATGTCCAGGTAGTCAGAAATTAAACACTTCACTAGCTGTCTTTGTGATAACAAATCATTTTAAAATTGATAAATCTTACGTTTATCTATCAGCATGACACACACATATATATATATATATAGATATATGGATACAAAAAGAGTTAGATATATGGATGTACTGTGTTGGTATATCTTTTCACTTTAGTATAGGAGTATATAAAATTATTAGGTAACTATTAGGAAACTATTCATTCGAATTTTTCATAGTATGACCTAAGACTGAGTGTTGCAATGATGATATTTTGGGGAAATAAATACAACTGAACACAGAAAACCTGATGACCACGTCAGCTCCAAGCTGTCATCAGTGTGCTTGCCTTCCTACCTGCCTTCCTGCTAGCTCTTGAGATTTGCTGTAAGCCCAAAACAAGCACTGTGTAGGTGTTAATTAATGTAAAAACATCACAGACAGTGAAAGTGTAATGAAATGCAGCTCAGCCTTGTGCTTGCAATGCAGTATTCATTCCTAAAATTAGCCCCTACTGCCAAAGTCTAAAAGTCCATTCTCTTAGCTTGATCTGTTTGCTTTTTTGTCTCTTCAATTTTTAAATGATAACTTCATAGAAACATCATTAGATTTGTATTGAAGTAGTCGCCTGAAAACCATATCTCGTCAGAGCTTCTTGGGTGATTAATGTTAAATACTAGCAAGGGAAATTCATTGTACTAACAAGTTTATAATCTAGATAAGGATAACCTTTAATAGCAATTGTAAAACCTGTAGCCCACAGACCAGCTCTAGCCATTGTTTCAGATACTTACATTTTCCATAGGGGTTGACAACAATGGTGGTTACCTTATATAATGAATAGGGAGAATGTTCTTAAGTATTTTGCTTAATTGGTGCTAGAGGAGTCTTCTTAGAATAGACAGAATGAGATAGGTTGTTTTTAAGCAACTTTATCATTTGCTAATCCATGAAGTATTCCCTTTTGAGTCTTAATAGTGGTCTCTTAAAGTACGGGGGGTTGAATATAAAGCATATGTTGGGGTATTTTTAATTTGTTTGAAATGGACATGAAATTAATATGTAGTTTCCTTATTTGGGAAACTGAAAATTTAATTTTTCTTCAAATTGAAAATAGCCTTGGAATTAACCAGTGTATCTTAATGTTTTCCTTTCTTCATTTTTTTAGATTTATCTCTTATTTTCTTTGTATTGTTGCTCTGTTTATTGAGAGCTTTATAATTTTTTTCATTTAATTTCTAAAACTGTTACATCTCATCCTCATTTAGTGACTGTCTTGTTTTTTCTTGGACATCACGTTTCTCATTTAAATAGCTTCTCTTCTTTCTGACCAACTTCGTTATCTGACACTTTTTGATAACATTGGTTTACTATTTATTTCTATTCATTCCCCATTTTCATTCATTCCCCTTTTTGTTTTTCTGCTGACTTTAATGGTTCTTATCTACTCAATTGCTTTTGATGCTTTATTATTTCACATCCTCCTGCATAAGCATATTTGTCCTAGTTTTGAAGTCCATGGCTATTCACAACATTAAATAACAAATGTCTGCAGTTGTAGGTTCCTCTGAGGTGTTATCTCCTCTTCAAGACTCTGGTGTTTTCCCAGAACATAATTTCTATATTTATTAAAGACGATGGTTTGGAATTTGTGAAGGACAGATAATTTCTATTTTTTTTTTTCTTTTTTTTTTTTTTTTGCCAGTATTGCTGAATTGAGAATTGAATGGAAAAGTTCCCTTTTGTAATTGTCTTGCTGTAGTCTACATTATGCTTTGCTCTTCAAACGCAGCCCAAATCTTCAAGTTGATAAAAATGAATACAACAGAGTGGGTCCATTGTGACTCACAGCAACGTTAGCATTACAGTCCTTTTGAGGAAGGTTTGATTGCTTGTTTGTATGTTTTC
Organism: Heteronetta atricapilla; assembly: GCA_011075105.1. Taxonomy (NCBI): domain Eukaryota; kingdom Metazoa; phylum Chordata; class Aves; order Anseriformes; family Anatidae; genus Heteronetta; species Heteronetta atricapilla. The sequence goes on along the minus strand of CM021738.1, from coordinate 7,492,340 downwards.
AATTACAGAATGGTGGGAAAAATAACCTTTTTTTGTGTGTGTGTGTTAATGTTATATGCATACCATCTTTGTTATAAAAAAAATGAGCATAATTTTTCCAACTGAAAGTAACTGATGTTAAGTGCCAGTTATTACATAGTGGTCTTTCTTATGACTGATTCCAGAATCTTGGATTTTATATGCAGTATCTATTACTTTGAGCATAGAAATCTGTCTTGGTACATTAGATTTCATATTATTTATTTTTAAGAGGTTGTGTGTAATATATTCACCAAGATGCTATCCTCTCTAGTGAATTTCTGTAAAATCACAGCTTCACAAATAGCAATGCTATTTGTCTGTTTGCTCATACCAATAAATGTAACTGTATGTTTTTCATAGAGGGCAAAAGTCAATATGAATTTTCCAAGTCTTTTCCCCCAGAAACTCTCTTCATGCTTATGTAAGTCCTGGAGATTTTAAAATGTGATGTATTTATGTGTAATAACCAGGTGTATATTCTATGCTGTTCCTTATCAGTATCTGTGGATTTTTCCCATGAGGCAGGAAGGATTTAAGCTGATTAAAACATCTGATACTATAATACTTGCTTAGCACTTATAAAGGAATAAACAAACAAACAAAAAAGTTAATCACTTACTTTTGAGTACATTTGTGACTACTTATTTGTAATAGTTGAAATAGAAGAAGGTAGAGCTACAAGCATTTATTTTTATGAGAGAATAAACTGTATTAGCATCTATCTATCTATATATATATAAATCATATATATATAAATCAGAGTTTCTTTTGAATAGTGAAATAATGTTAATTTTCAGAAATCACAATAAATGATGCGGAGATGGGTAACATTTTTTTTCATTTATTTATTTATTTATTTATTTATTGACTGATCAGAAGTGTTTGTTGGCCAGTAGGCTTCAAATGAACAGTTGCAAGATTATCTGTTTCTTATCTCTGCTATTTTTTCCCATTATGGGGTGTGTCATCATGTCTCTCTCCCGTCCCTTTGCTTTATAGTGGCCCCCACATTGATGATTTGAACTGAAGATGATTCTGTGAGGAATTATTTGCCAAAGTTTGTTTATGTAGTTTGTTTATGTAGCCCTTTGAACATACGGAGTTTTATTTGCATGAGGATAACTCTTCCAGCTGGTCTTGGTCCAGCTCTTAGTGGGCAGGTGTCTACAGTCCATAAATAGCAATGGCAGTGCTTAATAAACCATAACAAGAGTCTCAGCAAGAAAAATATATTTAATAAAGACAGTGGATCTATTGATCAGATCATGGAAACTCAGATGCATAAGATTGTTCTTGGTTTAAGGTTTAATTGGATATATTTTTTTTATATTCCCTGATTTTTTTTTTCCCATACCACTGCAAAAATTGTGAATTTAATCTTATAAATGGTTTCTGCTTTGCATTTTCATAACTTGACCATAAGAATGATAATTTTCATACTATACAGAACTTTAGGATTTGTCTTTCACACATGCTGTGAAAATATAGTTTTTAAACTCTCTCTTCTTGAAATAAGATTGATTATAAATGCACTCCTCCCCAACATACAGCAATGTTCAAATGCACATAAACTATTCATATTATAACTTATTTACCATTTTTTATACATTAATGAAGTGAAAAAAAGTACAGACAATTTAAAGGGTTTTGTGAACATAGTTCTTTCCACTTAAATGAGTTAGCATGTAAATTAGCTGTCCACATTTGAAAAGTTATAGGATGATGGTCTCTTCTAATTAAGTAACACCCTCTACAATCACAAGCAACTGGTGTCTTTAGTCCACTCACAACCAGAAACATCAGTATAGAAAGCAGCTCTAGTGACAGACCAAAATGAGGGATAGGGGGAGAGATAAAGAATACAGCTAGACAGAATAGGAAGGTCTAGGACATTTGGTAGGTGCCTTGCTTGAACTACACACCCATTTCATCTGAGAACGAGGCTCTGGGTTCATATGTTATGATTTTTGTTTCTTTTAATTCTATGTGTGTTATTCTTCATAATATGATTTGGTATGGCATTTACATGTATTCTGTATCTGTGTATTTGTGCATTCAGAAGTACTTCTCAGTGTTAGTTTGTGAGAGGTGTCCTTTACAAGCAAAAAAAAAAAAAAAAAAAAAAGCTACTTTTAAAGAACATCTCAAATTTACCTGTGAAAACTTTTTACTTATTATAATTGCTGTCCAGCAATCTAGTCTGAGTTATTCTTTGATTATTGTGCTTAAGAGACTTACCTTTCCTTCCAACTCTTGCTACACATATTATTTCCACATGTATTTCCTAGAAAGATTTGAGCAATTTAAGACTTCTTGAGCAATTCAGTGTGACAGGCTTATAGAACCTGACTGACCTTAAGCACTGGGTTATTTGGCCATGTCAAGATTTGAAGGTTGCCAAGAATACCTGGAAACAGAAATTTAGATGCCAGGAGATATTTAAGGTACAAACATTGTGGTAGCCAGTGTAGGTACATCTAGGCTCAAGCGGCAGCTGAACAAGGGTTTACAAGAGTGGGTTTGGATTTAAGATTTAGGTTCCTTTTTTCATCATATTTTTTTTAAGTGCTGAAATCCTATTTTTGCATGTAACAGATTACCGAGATACGGGCTTCTGTAATGCACAGTTCTTTTTTCCACTAACTGCAAAAGAAGTAAAGAAATAATGACTGCATCTCATCTTGCTGTTAGGATGATTTGTCCTTGAGCTACAAACATTTGGTGTCTTGCTCTGTCAGGAAAAATTATCTGTTACATTTTTATGTCCCTTTTATTATTTTTCACCAAGCTGCATTCAATTTGTGGAAGCAGAATTCTTAATAATACAGAAATATTTACTCCATATGACTTAAAATACGGAAGAGTAGGATCTTTTTATATTGAGTTGTGATGATTACTCTTGATCTTGTACAACACTTAGAAAACACTAAAATTAATCAGGATTACATATTGGTGGCATTGAACTCAATAGGATTACAATGGTAATCCTAAAACACAAACTGCCTGTTAAGAGATACACTATAAAGTACAAATTCTCAGCTGAGGTGAGTGTATCAATCTAGCCACAGCAAAACAGAGCTTAGCAATATAAATTATCTCATAATGAGTTTCATATTGTCCTGGCCAATTTCATGTCAGCAGTGCCTGAAGTAAATAATTTAACATGTGCTTTAAATTAAAGCTTCTCTACAGTGTCCTTCAGTAGGACTGTTAGTATCTAGCATAGAGTAACTTGAATTTCTTAAAAAAATGCAATTTAAAATAACACCCCTAATATATATATATATAAACATACATATATACACTTCAATTTTGTGCTCCCCCTGTGGAATTCTCATACCTCAGGGAGTCATGTGGGGCTCGGGGACAGTGAAATACAAAAGCATTTTCTCTAGAGTTACCTGTGGTAACTCTAGGTGGCTGTGGAAATCATTTGCAGTTAAAATGCCCTTTCTTCATCTTCTGATGTATTTCATGTTATTCTATTTGTTAGTGTGAGAAACAAATTTGTGTTTTTGCGGTAGAGAATTACTTTTCTGTATTCCAAGGTAGTTGTGTAGTCATAATAAGGAGAAATGCTAAGTAGGTAAGTGGACAGAAGGCCTCACTGTTCCAAAATAAGGTAGAAGCTTGAGAAAAACAGGATGAGCAGTGTGAGAACAGTAAAACAAAGATCATATGTTCTCAAAACAAAAAAGGAGAAATTAAAGGGTTGAAAAAAAAGATAAATTGTACATATATGGTATAGAGGAGCGTCAAGTAGCTTGTGAGCCTGTAGTACTCAGCCAATGAGGAAACAGGAGGTGATCAGGCATCTGGTAATAGGGAATAAAAGGTTATGATTTGTTTACTAAAATGCGCTCCTGATTGATAGGATGCCCACCATTGCAATCACGAATAAAGTAGCTTCACAGAAGATACTTTCTGAGGAAAATTGTTTGAGATTTTTCTCACAATTTGGGGGCTCGTCCGGGACCTTGTTGCCTGCCGAAGATTTCTTGTCACTACAGACAGGAAGGTGCACCCCGCTGACTTCAGCAGTCCCATCAGGGGTGGTGGGTTGTCTTGGTATGGCCGGCAAAGGACCAAGACTGTTAATCTGAAGACAGGCTTTGTGAAGCAAAGCCTGGGGAGAAGGGAGGCTAGCACAGACATACACAGACACAGCCCACATGTAGTCCAGCCCAGATCGGAAACAGGCACTGGGAATACTGCTGATAACCTAGACCAGGAAGTCGTGCATGGACTGAGGTAAGGGAAACTACCATGTCTTGCCTCAGGTTGGGTTCGGGGAGACTCTGGTGTGTGAATATGTGAGTGTGAATGAGACGCACTTTTAGTGTGGAGCAAATGTGAAGTCCTGATCCATGAGGCTCAGTAGACCTGCAAGGGGACGAACGAAGTCCCCTCAGCTGGAGAGGGACAAAGCCAAAGAGAGAGGAGTGAAAGAGAGCCTCAGGGGTTTGGGCCCTTAAGTGTACGGTACCCCAAGCATGGTGAAGTGAGGTGCTCGGCAGTACACCTCTATCCTAATCCTAGGTGAAGGCGAGTGGGTGGTAAAGTCCACAGCAGCACGTCAGGAAGAGCTGGGGATTAAGGGTTCCAAGAGTCAGCAGAGTGGGATTGGAGACCCCAGGATTGTGCCTAAAGATAGCCCTTTGGAGAGAACGATAAGGATTTGGAAAAACAACCCGAAAATTAGGGAAAAAAAGATTTTAAAATATATATATAATTTTTTAAAAAATGGTTTGATATTGTGTAATTATCTGGCCTAAAAATCTAAATAAAGGAACTTCAGTATTTTGGCCAAAATACGGGTCTGGTGAAAATTCAGGCTTGAAATTTGTGTGTAAACAATAAGGAGTTTTTGGAGGAGTAATCACGTTATTCTCCCTATAATCCTAATAATGCACTGAAGGCAGTGGCAGCTGCTCCAGGAGGGGAGACAGGGACTGCAATTGATGCTGTCCGTGGAGAAGTTGTGCCAGGAGTGGAGGTGGGCAGGGGTCCGGGTGGGGCCTCGGTGCCATGCAGGGCCAAAACAGGGCCGGTGCCACTCCCCCCTTACCAGCAGAGAGGTTAGGAGCTTTAAGAAGGAAATTAAGTCTTTAATTGAGGGCCCAGCAGAACAGTCAAATCTGTTTCTAAGGCCTAATTTATATTCCTGGGGGGGGAATGTCAATCCTGAGTATGTTATTCACTAGAGAGGAACGTTTAGGAGGGGAATGATTTGGCAGGCAGCTATGCAAGAATGGGAAAGAACATTAGTATTTGTTGTTTCACTTGATACATCTTTTATTCTTACTCCTGTGATGTTATTTTTGGGGGAAGGAAAAAAAAAATGAAGAACTCAGTTCTTGAACTGAAATATTTTTACACCATTTTTTCTGTTTCTTTCCCTTTTTTCCTTTGTGTTTTTTCTTTTTGGCCCTGGTGTTTGCACCAGTAACACGTTCAGTTACTGTAACTGACAGAACAAATGCTGCCTTGATGGCAAGAAGAAAGCATGTCTGCTGTTGCCACCACTGAAAGATAATTAGATAAGTAAATCAGTGGAAATGAAAAGTACAACGCAAAGAATGCTGAAAAATAGGGAGGACATTAACTGCAGTTATATTTGGAACAGTAATTATGTGGAAATGCCAGCTCTTGGCTCAAAGGTACTCCTAGACTATGATTGCAATTTGATTTATAGCAGTGCAAATTAGGAGTAACTGTGATGTTGGAGTTACTGACAGTAACTTACAGTAGTGTAAAACAAATGTCATTTGTGTACACACATTGGATTATTGCCAATTTTTCCATTAGTCAAGCAACACCAATGAAAAACAGGATTGCTGTCTGCAGCTGGGGTTTGTGGCGTTACAATCAGGAGCTCCAGTTGTTGAGTGCCATGGCTGCAGTTTCTACAAACAGGTAACGATGCTGAAGGTTAGAACTGACATGCCTCAAATTTTGTTAATTAATAAGGTATGACAAAAAACTAAAGATGTAAAATTGAAGGTAATCAGTATCAGCAATTGAAGTACCATTTTGAAAGAAAGGTTCATTAGATGTGAAGGAAGAAAATATTAAGCTGTTAAAATACGTATTTAAAATGGAAGCTATTTGGAGCTTATGGGCTTGTAAACTTTAAGAGCTTATAATAAGGATCAAGCATAGCAAATGCAAAAGGAGGCATGATTATTTATTATCCATTAATGTGAGCTTTCATATACCAGGCTGACTAATATCACCTGCATCAGAAGTATAAGGGATAAAAGTAAAAATGTATACACGGAGCAGTTCTGTGGAAAAAACAAACAAACAAAAAACAAACCATATTTCAAAGGCTGGGAGATATTTCCATTTGTAAATAATAACTGGTTTTGAATCTGTAAATCCTCCTGCTAACTCCACCTGAAACTGCTTTTTCTCACCTTGGTCTGTGTCAGTATTTCTCAACTTGACAGATGTCTCTGATTTGTACTGGTTATTTTGTATACTATAAGTCTGTGGTAATATGCAAGAAATTATGATTTGGATTGTGCTAAGTGGTTTTGAACTCTTACTGAATGTAGGTGTCTACACTCCTTTTCAAGTATTGGATGTAAAATATTTAATTTATGGCAGTGCTGGGCATTTGAGGTTTCTCCGCAGTTATTTTTTCAATTGGAGAAACTTCTCTTGTTTCTTCAAATGTGGGTGGGCAGGGTACATAAAGTAGTACATTTTTAGAAGTACCACCAATGACAAAAAAAAAAAAAAGAATGGGGAAGAAAACACAAAGAAACTATAATATGTATCCATTTTTAAGGATATACAACTCATTTCTGTGTTTAAGCACAACTTTGCCTTTGTTGAAGTCAGCAGCATTGGACTAGTAATCCGCTTTTAGTGCATGCCATAAGTGCTATTGAATGAACTGAGATAAAGACTATAGGCCTGACTAGTTGTTTTTTCCATAACTTATGGTCTGAGTCATTTAGATCAATTGACTGATGAGGGTTCTGCTGGATAATGTGCATTCTCCCAGCCTAATTGAAGCAAGTATGAAGATTTACTGGAGCAAATACAATGAGAGTAGTTTCATCATCTGTACAGAAGTAGCTGATTAATTTGTGCTCTAGATACTGCTAGGCCTGTTTTTTTTTCTAGGTTTATATTTTAATTGCTATTTCATAAAAACAAGTTATGGTCTTGACCAATACTTGCTGCTTGCATTTGTTGAAAAATGGAAATGATGGAAGTGCAAACTTCAGAACTGTAATTCACTTTTAGAAGTTGCTCAAACTTGCATTATGCTACAACTACATTTAAATTATAACCTGGGATTCCATAAAATGCAGCAAAATCCATTTCTTTAACCACAGTCTGCCAGCAGAGTTTCTCTTTAGGCTGAACTAATTCCCAGAAAGTGGTTTCTGCCAGCTTCACAGAACTGACCCCGTGCAGGCTGGAGGAGGGCAGAAAAAAATTATTTTCCAAGTTCTTGACTGAGAAGCAATTCTCTGTTTTACTACAATGTCATCTAAGAGAATGTAATGACATGATCACAATTTTCTGTCTTGCTTATGAGTATATTCAGTGCAAGGTGAAGAACAACTCTTTGAAAGCAGAGTAAAATTTTGTGCCCATTCAGTTTTGAATAGCACTGCAAGTTTTCATGACTTAAAAAGCTTACGCTAAGTGAATTTATGTTAATAATTTAAAAATAGAATAACAGTCTGCAAGAGTAGGTGGCTCACCTAGTATTTGTCTTGAGGAATATGCAGAGGGAAAAATAACCTAACAATATTAAGGTTTCCTTCAACATTTTTTTTCCTCCTGCATCTGACTGACTCATTTCAGAAAGATAAATTAACTAATAAATGTCACAAATTGCCATAAAGGTATGAACAGTCACAGGACTTGTCAACAGAAACCACAGAGGGTTTTCCAATTCACTGTTTTCATAAACAATATTCTATGAAATATGTAATATTCAGTATACAATGACAGTATAAATTTAATATTGTTGTTCAGTACAGGAAGGCTTTGCCTAGAATTTTTCTCTTTAAATACATTCAGTTTGTCAAAGGTTTCAAAAAGCTGGAGCAATATGAAAACTAGTATCTAAAAACTAGTATTAAAATTCTTACTAATCTACTGCTAGAGGGGAGGGAAGCAGGAAAAAGCTTCTACAAAAGTACCGGTTTCTAAAATCACTTGGACTTTTAAGGTCACTTTTATAAGATGTAAAAATTCCCTTAACTGTCCTCTGCTTCACATGTGAAATAATTTGTGGACATTTTTTCCTTTTCCTGTAACTTTTTTTTCTGTTAATGCTTTGTACATCTTTTTAATGGTGGAAATTACCACTAATTTTAGTAATTACCATTTATTTCAAAATATCGCACTCAATTTCATTTGACATTGGGCCTTTATGATACTTTTGTACTTTAAATAATAAGCTATGGTATTTGTTTTTTAAATTGTGTATTACCTTTGGAAGTTTACAGTTGCTTTAATGTAGGATTTGCAAGTCTTCTCTAATGAATTTGTGAATTTACATGGTAAGTGACTTGAAGAAGACAGCTGGGAATTCCTTATTGATATTTCAAATTGTTTCAACTGATTCCAAAACAAGTTGACTCAATTTATGAGATAGAAATGTATTTGAACTGCAGATCATGTAAACTCTTGCATATTAAAATGAAGCCATGGTCTCCATTTTCTATTCTTCTTTTATCAGGAATTTAAAAAAAAAAATCCCCCACTTAGTTTAAAATCTTCACCAACTAAAGTCTGAGAATTTGTGCTAAGGATCTGCAGGGGCTTGTCTGTCCTGTAGAAACTAACCATTTTTGCACATTCCTCAAGACTTCACTTGACAGACTTCATTGTGAATGTGATGCTAATACGCTTCCTACTGTTCCAAATTATATGTTATGGTCTTTCTTTTGGCTTAGGCTTTGATCTTTGCCAAGGGACAAAGTGTTCAGTTTCTCTAAGAGGTAGGTGGGAATTTTTCCTATTTACAGGAACACAAAGAATGTCACTGAAAAGAGAAATGTATTCTGCAATAAGAAAAAAGGTCTTGGAGCTTTCCCTAACACCTCCTCAAGAATCAAACTGATTTCATGTTTGTAAGAGAGGATGGAAAAAAGAAATGGAGCTGTAGACATTAAGCATCATTATCAACCAGCTTCTTCAAAAGAAATGCAAGTACAATAAACACATAGCTCTTGTTATTGAATAAGCAATGTTGACTGAGCTATACCACCCTACCTAAATGCACACACTAAAAATATTTGTTAGTGTTTTAATCACCTTGGAAAATAATGCTGTACTCTAATCTTAGTATCTAAAGTAAGGACATTTAAAATCATTTAAAATATTAAAATTCATGAAAAATAGGCAGATTCAAACTAACCATTTAATCTGCCATTTAATCAATCAACAATAGCTAAGCAAAATGTTTTAAGATTTGTACTGTAGTACTATTATAAGGATAATCATAAATTAGTGAAAATCATTTTTGTGATATTTTATAATACTAAATTCATATTTGTGGTTAGTTCATTATTTCAAATCTCTGGAATCACAATGTGTTCAATTATATAACATCGGAAACAAAAACAGTAGAGGACAAAATAAATGAAAAAGCTAAGTAAACATTGATTATGCTGTCTAGTTTTAAGTGTCCTCAACAGTTGTATATCTGTGATGCAATAATATTCCATTTTATGCAAAAGTTGCATGTTAGCAGCAATTCCAGGTTCTTGTAGTCTAATACTTCTCCAATAACTGTATTGCTCTCTAGTGCTTTAGTGCATAGATTTGTACTTTTTTCCTTTTAGAAATTACTTTTTAAGTGAACAACATTCAGCATAAGCACATGGGTATTAGATCACTCCTCTGCAGCGGATACTGATATGTGTGAAAAGCATTCTCTGCATCATATTGGATAGACAGTGTTCGGTTCTCTTCACTTTTTTTCTGATAACTACCTTGAAGGCAGATATGCTCTGCTAGGGGCAGTCAGGTGACTAGACTAGTGTAATGACAAGTAATTTTTTTGCAAGCTAATCTTCCAAACTCATGTTGTGGTTTCTGAAAGTGATACAAGCCTAGTGAAATAGTGGAAAACTTACTTGTGAATGAACTGGGGCTAGACTTGTTCTGAACTGAAGGTCTGGCTTTTCATGCACTAATTTACTAATCTTGCCTGCTGTTAATTTGCATATTTTGCCAAGGTTCCCTTTGCTCCAGCTCCTCAATCTGCTCCCCAGAGTGGAATATTTGATCTGGAAATTCCAGAGGTAGAATGATTGCCTGTTTTCTATCTGTCCTTCCTGATACATTCTCTTATATTTTGTCGGTGAAGTATTTCAAAAACACATATGCTACTACTTGAAATCTTTTTTTCCATCTTCTTTCCCTGAGTGAAATTGCTGATGTTCAAAAAGGGCATGGAGGAGGCTGAGTAAAAAGTGTTAAACTGAAATCTCACACCTAAAAACCTGAGAACATCATAACAAGACAACATTCTGGAAAATTTAGCATCTGCTAGCTTCATATGTGTAATATCTGTAATTGTTGTCTTTCATTTCTACCAGTGTGCTGTCAACCTGTGTTACCATATAACTGATAACCTATTGATATTCTATTTATTTTGTTAGCAAATTAGTTCTGTTATACTTCTGCAACATCATTTACTCGCTACTTTATTTGTGTGAAATTTGTCATGGTTGATATTTGCGCCAGGCTTGCACATATTTCCCCATTCTTCTGAGTACAGTTACTACTGGAAAAGGGCTTGTCATGTCCATCAGCTCTGTGTAGGTTTCTTTGTCACCATAAAGCAGCACTTAATGCTCAGGTTTGGGAAGCAGAATTAATCCTTTCAATATCAGATTTTATTTGACCAGGACAAAATGACTGCTTAAGATATCTTCTGACTCTTGCCTAAGTGACTTAGATGTGTATACTGTCAGCTTGACTATGTTAGTAGCAAGAAAACAACATAGCAGAATCTATTGGGATGACATCAGCTTGGGCATGAAAGCCCAAGTACTGTATTTGGATACAGTATGTTATTTATGGTATACATACATAGGTATGTACATATTTATATACATATAAATAACAATATGTTATTTATAGTATACATACATAGGTATGTATATACATACATATAGTATACTATACATACATATAATATACATAGGTATGTATGTATACTGTTGTCAACTAGAGAGGAATTTTCTAGGAATTATTAATGCCTTGGTTTCTGCAAGATAAGAAACAATCTGTTGGTTTTCTATTACTGTTTTTCTGAAACCAAATCAAACCAAACCAAACATTAACAACAGAAGTTTATTTTTAAGATTAAATTCCTTGCTAGCATTTCAGTTCAGTTGCTTTTTTTTTTTTTTTTCCTTTTTGGAATTAGTGTGACGGCATTCTGTTTTGAAATATTTTAGCAAAGTTATATCAAGCTTGTATGTTTATTAATTTTAATGTGTAAGTGATTTTTTTGGGAAGAGCAAAGTCATATTTTACTGTCTCTTTTGTGATAGGTTTCCATTTGTTTAAGCCTAAATACGTTTTCTTTTAACAAAAACAATCAATTTTGTACACTACATCTAATGCCCAATCTAAGGTTATCTTGTCCTTGGTAAAGATAGTATAGATCTTAGAGTGGTCTGTTTCTGTAGGGTATTCCAATGTCATGTAATTTAAGATTCTTTTGATTAATCTATTGATTTATGAGCATAAAGGATAAACTTTTTGTTATTGTTTTTTTTCCATGAGAGTGCTTTCTCTTCACTAGTAGAAAAAGAAATACAGTTTCTAGTGTAATTTTTTCAGTAACTAACTTTTTTTTTTTTTTCAACAACAGTAGTACATTCAGGAAAAATAGAATCTTTAGGTAAAAATAAAATAGTGAATCCTTCAATAAACAGCTAATTAATTCATTAGAAGTGTTTTCCATAAATACTGAGTCACTTGGGGGGGAATATATTTTGCTATATTAGTTTAATGATCTGTTGCCCCCCCCCCAAAAAAAGATTTTTTTTTGAGCTTTCCTTTCTCAGAAAGAACAAAGTGTTAAATGATTAGGATGCTTTTAATATGTTAATGGAAAACCTCTGATGAAAGGAAACTTTACCTTATTTTTATTCAAAGATTTTTTGTAGCTTTTACCAACTGAAACTGTTGTTACATTATTTCAGTACCCAAAATGGAAATGTCAGCACTCTTCATTTACTTCAAATAAAATGTTCATTTTTCATAATCAAAATTTTAAAATGCTGTCTCAAATATTTTCATTTTTTAATTTAAAATCTCTACTCTCTAGTACATTATCTGTGTCATGCTCTCATTGAAAATTTTTGTATTTTTCATCAGGAGCATTTTCATACGAAATATTCTGGTCAGCACTTTGGCAGATTTCTTTCTCTGAAAATGTATGCAAAAAATATATTGTGGTGAGTCATTTCCTGCAACTGTGCAAGACATGGATTTAGCTGGTCTGCAATTATCTGTAAGTGGAGTTACCCTGTTACCAAAAAAAAAAAAAAAAAAAGTTTGCTAGCAGTTGTTAGCATCTGCATTATTTCCTTTATTTCTAGGTTGTCCTGTTTGTTTATACATGGGAAGTAAGGTATTTTGTTACTTGTAGAGTAAAGAAGCTCCTGCATTCCTTTATTGAAAGAATTGTGTGCAGGTAAATATGTTGATAGTCATCTGGATTTACTGTAGGGCTACGTTGACTAGGAGGGGACTAGTAAAGGAGGTCATAGGTTTAGAAGCAAGGAGGTATATACTGGCATGTCAGTGCAGGAGCTTTATTTAAGTAAAATATGAGCTTGTCACAGAAATAGGTGAAGTCATAGTATGTTTGTTCATGGGCTACCAAGTAGAAGGTAACTACAGTGAAAATGACTTTTCATTTGGATGCTGGGGTTTAGCTGAAGCCTCCCTAAAGAACCTTGAATCTGCTGAAGAAGTAAAACAGACATCACAGTCCCCTTAAAGCTCTCTATCTTCATGCCTCCATTGATTTCCCTGAAGTTATCTGAGCAAGTACTTCATAAATTGTAGGAAATGCTTATTTCAAAGTCTGGGTTCAGATTGCTACAGGGTATGATATACTCATTATACTCTAGATTTGTAGAATCTAAGCTCTTAGAGAAATCTTTGTAGATCTCTGATGATAGACCAATGATTTAAATACAATTTTCACAATCTCTGGAAATTGTAACTATTATAGAGTAGATGAATTGCATTAATTGAAAAACTTGAGGTAGGCAATATTGAGTTGTTTTGCTTGATCTGAAAATTGGTTCCACGTCATGTTCCCCATATAAAAAATTACAATCCAGAATACGTTGTATCTGGAATGCAATTTTAACCACACGTAACCATGGCATAAGTGAATACAGAAAACAGGAAGGAATTAAAAACACAATTAAAAAAAAAAAAAAAAAAAAAAAAAAAAGATGTTGATTTTATTTTAATAGAGCAGTAACAGAATAGTTAGTCTAAGGGAAATAGTAGCAGGTGTAGAAATGGGCAGCAGTCATTTGTCAGTGTAAGAAAGCCATAATGGCAGCATCAGAAAGAAAATTATGCTAATAAAAAGTCATGCCTTGTGGTACCATTATTACTTGCCTGTGTTACCTGAATGATAATGAGAATTGCATCACTAGTTGAGTTTCTAAACTACTTTGCAACCTGATTGTTTATACATTGCATTCTGTTTCACAGTTGTTGGATTTTCAGCGCTTTTTAGAGAGTTTGTAACATTGTACACTCTTTGCTTTAATTGTGCATGCAGATGTTGTTTCACATTTCTATAAAACTCCTGGACCTCTTCCCTGATATTAGTCCCCATTTGTTCAGCTACAGCAGGTAGGAGATTCTGGTACGGAGAGGTCAGACAATACTTATATGTATTCCATATAATACTTATATGGAAAAGTGCCTTTCCTAATCATGCTGTTTCTCTTGTTTGGTTTTCATCATATGTGTGCCTTGCAGTGCATTCTCATTTTGCAGCTGATTCCTAAACCATCCTCTTTAGTACACATTAGATCAATAGCTCCTCTTTGAAACAGTTTCATTGATTCTGGAATAGAATGAAGGAGTAGAGCACAGGTACCATTAAAGTCAAAGTATTTCCCAATTGTATTGAATAAATTTTTGTCCCCTGATCTTTAGGCTAATAGCTAAGCCATACATGTAATTTGAACTCATTCTAAATACAATGTAAATGCATTTTCAGTTATCATTGTTATCACACAGGAAACTGCCAAAGAGAAGACCAAAGACCTTTGATTATCTAGACCTAGAAAGCTGCCTCTATAAAAGAGAAAGGACCAGAGAATCAAGCTAAGATGGGTAAAATAAATAGCCAAGCATAATATTATTATGCTTATAATATTATAATAATATTATATTAATTATATTAATAATTAATAATTATATTATATTAATAATATTATAATAATATTATAATATTCTTATATTGCAGTATTTGAATGTCTTTAATGAAAGAGAGGACAGACTGCAACTGGGAGGGAAAAAAAGTCTATATTCAGAAAGGCAGAGGAATAGGGCAAAGAAGGTTAAAGTCTGTTGTTTTGGACTGGAGAAACACAGTCCAAATTCCAGTCTCCCTGTATTGCCACCACAACAATACTTGAATCCTAACACAAAAAGGAATTAGGATGGTTTCAAGATTTCTGAAATCTGAAAGAGAATCTCTTTCAGATTGAAGTGTCAGTACTTACGGTTTATACTAATTCAGATCTGAAAACCTAATAGCTAGAAAAATGCAGGGAGATGTATATAACAGCACAGTACCTGAGTACTTTTAGGAGTAGCTCAGCTCTTTGGTAACGTTTTCATAAAACAAAGAAACTTAAAATCTATGAATAACACAATGTATTAATGACCTATCATCTCTTAGTATTTTTGTACCTTGCAAGGAAGATCAAAGTTAGGTTCTTTTCCTTTATGTCATCTATAAATTAAATGATCTGTATCTTAAGAGGCATGGAAAGCTCTCTTGGTTAGCACAATCTGTTCTTCTCACATTCTGACAAAACATATATTTTAATTAAAAACCTTTCACAGTGCATCTAATCAATGGGATAGTTCCAATTGAATAGTTCACCGTAAACGTGTTTAGCATGTACAAAACCCATCTCAAAACACCAAGTATTTACTAAACCAAAGGTGGCAAAAGGTTTAACATAGCTGGGAAATGACACAAAAGAATAAAGAAGTGACAAGGTAGATTCTCTCCCCGTAAGAACTGGCACAGGTCCATTTAAAGTTAGCAAGGTTTGATTGTAGGTCTTATTATCTAAGCTTGTGGAAAGACGTGAATTTGAATCATAGTGTTATGGTGATATTTGCAAGAAAATACCTGTCTCTGATGGATGGAAATGCAAAGTTATAATGAAGAAAGCATCGTAATTTGAATCTACTTTTGCTTATGTTTTTCAAAGCATAATATTTTCCTGCTAAAATACTCTGCAGATTGTGTGATATCTTCCTTGTACTGTATATCTTTTTTCACAGAGAGACATTTTGAGTAATTAGAGTAAATTTGGAACTTAATCTGAAGTGAAAGCTCATCTATGCAGAAACTGTGGATTTAATATTCATTGGATGCCCCCCACTACTCCCTAGCAAATATTTGGTCTTTATCAGTAGTCCCTTTTTGTGCTGCAGCTGTGTACCTGAGTGAAATTGGTCAGTGTACTGTTAATTCATAGCCTGGCTTGTACGCGATCTTGCTATGGACAAGTCTTGGCCTTTTTTTTTCTCTCTTCAATGTATGGAATTTATGAAGAGAAGTCAAACTGCTGAATTTCACTGTAAGTCATTTGCAATAAGCAGTATTCCTTACTAACCTGATCTATTAATATTTGTTGCTTGTCTATGTACAGTTATGTTGCTTAAAACACAAAATCAAAGGATCTTTTCTGAGTCACCCTCATGTTAACTGAAACCCAAACTGTATTCAGAAAAAGTTCCAGTTTAACTAATTCAGCTATTACTACTGCAATTTTGAAGGACAATTTTGGAAACTTGCAATATTAAATTTAATTTATGAAGAGCAAGTTTTTGTCATTATGGTTTTATAAATACACAATATACTGTTAATTTGCTTTATGTGACTCTTAGGCATTTCATAGTCCTTGGTGTAACACAATATATTTTCCTTTATTACAATATGTTGCTTGGTAATGCACAAACCTTACTTAAAATGCAGCTGCTTTCATTTTTTAATGGTTATTTTTCTTTAAGTGAAGTACAGCATCGGTAACATGCCTATCTCTCTGTGCCAGGAATGAGGATGAGTTTCATATTGTACTTGTCAAAGTGGTCATCATTAAAACAAAGATAGCTCTCTTGATATGTCTCTCTAGACCACTTGAATTAATAAATCAAAAGAGCTCATACACATGAGGGGGAAGAGAAGCTTTATGTAATCTAGGAAGCTGGGGAGAAAAGAAAAAGAAGGAAAACAAACAAAGAAACAAAAAAACCAACAGAGGAATGGAGAAGCAGTAGAAGGGAGCAGTATACATTAGTCTTTAATGGTATGCACCTGGATTCACATACACACGAGCTACTTATAGGAATGACAGGTGGCTTTTTTTTTCCTGTACAAATTAATCTTTTTTCCTCCTAAGGGACCTGTGTGCCGACTGAGTGTTTCTCCTCTGAATGTCTTATCTTATTTTAATTAGCACCTGAATTGATATCCTATAAGAGAAATACAGTGCTGTGCTGAAGTACATTGATACTTTTTTTGCTATCTTGCTCCAAAAGATGGATAGCCAACTGTTAAAGCATGAGTACCAGAAACTCAGCTTTTGGTGATGGTGCTGCAGAACAATTTAAATTTTAAAAACAATATTCCTCTGTGTTCACCAAGTGTTAAATCACATTTGATACATCAAAAAGAGATATTGAAAAATAACTGCCCAGCTGCTTCTGCATATGTTTGTAGAATCTGATTAAGGTAACTTTATTTTCAGATCGGTGCTAGAACTCTAAGGTAGAGGGTTTTTGTGTGTAAAATGGGGCTTGATTCTGCCAGGAGACTTCTGACACAAATGCATGAGTGACTTCTGTCACCTATGCCATGCTTTGTTTCCTTTGCTGCAAAGGAAATGGAATTGTTGCCTCTGTTGGTATTTCCACCGTAACTTTGGGTGTTCAGTGTTATGCTGCTTTAAAGCTCCCAGCTTTTTAAGCAAAGTTCATAGGCCAAGGGGAAAGATAATGTAATAAATGATGGTAGCATGTGGGAGCAAGGTTGCTGAGTAAGATTTCAGATTAGGAAAAAGTGTAAAGAAAAGGTCTTCAGTCCCGTTGCTTTAGTCCAGAATAGGGATGACAACTTTTGGCTACGGAGGGTCACTCCTGCATAACAGTAATCATTCCCAATGCAGACTGATCTGTACCTGCATACCTGTAGATATACAAACTTTAGATTTGAGTAGTTTCTAAGAAAAAATATTTGCAAGTTTAAGAGAGTTTGAGAGAGGATGGATGGTTATAGACCGTGGCATTAGGAATTAGTACAACAAAATCACAAGCTGCCTGGCCAGTCAGAAGCCATTTTTGACTTTGACAGAAATGGAAATGTTTTCTTGGTATATTTGATCAGTTGGCACAAAAAGTAAAGAGCGTCTTTTGGTGCCATAATCACTAGTACAGTAACAGTAGGAACATTAGATAAAAGGGATCAAATCTGTGCAGAAATACTAGGCTGAAAATAATCTGAAAGTGTGATATACCTTCGTTACGTAATAAGATCCATGTAGCTCGGGAGCAGGAGCTTTATATTCATGTAATGCTTTCTTTAGTCATAACAGTATTGCAGTCACACTTCAGTCTTCTTATTTACCCCAGATTGTTGTGATCAGATTTGATATTTTTTCTTGGTACCAATGCACAGGTTTTCTTCCACACTTTTTCTAATCTGAACTTGGTTTGGAGGGATGTAGATCTTGTCCTGTACATGGAAACAGTGGGATTCATATTTAGGTATTTTATTCATTTTCCACTTTGCTTTTATATACATATATATTTTGTATTACATTGACTAACTTTTTATTTGGAGTAAAATATTCTTTGAAACCATTTATATGGAGCAGATTTGAATGTATTCAGATGCTATATTTAATATATTCCACATTAAAATTATATGTGATAATTAATAATTAAAATAACCTGTAGAGAAGACTTTGAAGGTTAAAAAAGCATATTGCCTACAAAAAGCTTTTTGTGCTCCACTTTGAAATTATGTACTGATGTAAGGAAACAAACAAACAAAAAAAATCCACCTTCCTCCTTTAAATTTCAGAGCAGTAAATATGCAAAATGCATTTAGAAGATCACGTTTAGTGAAATTAACTTTGTAGTTCAGTGCAAGCTGCAGACCAAATTGGTAGAACTACAGCAAATTAATTGCTTTGAAAACAAAATTATGTGCTTGTTCTCAAAACCTTTACCTTTACCTAATCTCAATTTGTACAAATCATGTTAAATTTTAAAAGATGCTGCAGTAATTGTGAGCAATATTTTATTTTTTAAATATTTTTTTTCCTCAGACAGAAAACAACTCTCTGGAGTTAAGTAACTGCCCAATATTTTGTAATGAAAATTGTTTCTTAACTGATTTTCCTCTTTCTCTATTGTCATAGTATGTGGAAACTAGCATTAAAAGTTTGAAGGACAAATTGTATTTTGCCCTACACGTTCTTCTCTATTTGTTTGACTTCTGTGAAAAGAAAGTCATTACACTCTTTATGCAGATGTTTGTGCTAAGATTTCTTTCAAAATTATGAAGATTATTGTTAATTACATGTAATGTATTCACAGTATTCACAGTATTACAAATGGTGGATTTTCACCTTATGAAATGATAAAAAATTGTCAAACAGTTTAACTATGGGAACAAAATTCTTCTTCCAAAACCAGAAAAGCCCTAACATATTCTTCTTTGATTAATGGCTTGAAAGGAACCAAGTCTTAAAAGAAAGGTGCTTCTTATTTTCTATTTGGCTATTTTGTTTTCCTTTTGAGAATTAAATATGTCTTTTTATTTTATCTTACATAGTATTCCAATGTACTTATTTGAGAAAGAAGTATATGGCATTATGTAATTCAATGCATCTTATTGTTACAGTCAGATACTTTGTTTTATCTCTTTTACTAATGTATTCTAGCCAGTGCTGAGTAATCTGAAGGATAGAACACTAACATTAATGGAGAGCTATATTCTCAAACTAAATAGTAAATATCTTGTCTGGGCTTTTGGCTTGTCTGAGCCAAGTGTTTGGATTACACATAGAGCTGATGTTAATTAAAATCTTGTCAGTAGAACTAAATTAATTTACAACAGCTCTGACATAGCTCTTCTGCCATGCACTGCCATGTACTCCATATACAATTTCTTTGTTTGTTTCATGTGTTAACACCTAGTATGCAGGGTTTTTTAATCTTCAGTTGTGAAGGGAAGACTCATGATTTTATGTTCCATTACTTTTATTTTCATCTGTCCAGACAACATAGGATACCTGTCACTGAAACCACCTCAGCAAAGTGAAATTTTATCTTAGTAGCTTTCTACTTATACAGCATGTCTTTTGTATTTGACTGGTAGTTTCTTCAAAGTCATGTAAGGTGTTCCTTTCTTCCTGTCCTAAACAACAATGTAACAGTGCTGTTATAAGGAATTGTTCTGCTGAAGCTCTAAGTTTCCTTTTATATTTGTGAAGCCCAGTGGAAATTTGCTGCTTGGAAAAAGTGTTACATAGAGTAGCCCATTCTGGTAGGTGGGATGAAGAGGGACATCTTCTAGAAGGAAAACTTTATCATTGAACTCTTGAAAGATCTGTGTAGAAGATACAGAAAGATCTGTGTAGGCTGATAGGGGTAAATTCCATAGTCCAACTTCTTGACTTTGACATGCTTTTCGAATTTCAAATACAAGAGGTTCAAGAAGTGATATCTTTTGCAGTTCTCCAAAGCTCAGAAAGCCTGTGGGCTGAACACTATGCTTTGGCATTTCAGGGGGATCAGATGATCCAGTCTGAAGTGCAAAGTTCAAAATCCCCAGCGTGCCTCCAGTCCTTGCTGTCCTGCCCTACAGAATCTCCAGTTTCTTTATTAGTAGAACCCAGTATCTATGGGAAGAAATGGACATGGGGAACCCCTAATAAAAATGATTGTTTAACTTTGGAATACATAAAATAACATCTTCCTTATTACTTTACTTATAGGAAGCCAGAACAGCAGGTGACTGAACTGTTGAAAATGGCTTCTGATGAATTCTGGAAATGGATAAAAAAAAGTAGCAATAGCACTTTCATTCACTTTCACTTTGCTGCTTCCCCTTACATTACAATCTCTCTTATCCAATAGTTCTATATTTTCCCCAAAGTGTTCAAAGCAAAAATTATTTTACACAGGGAAAAGTTATCTGTTTGGCTTTATTATTATTATTTATAACAAGATGTAATGTTTCTTAAAAATTACTAACTTAGTTCAGTGAAACTTTTCAAGGTAGCCATGGAGAAAAGCTTCAAAAGAGGTTGAAACTATTCAGATCACATCAGAGAAGATGGGCAAGTGGCTGTTAGTGTTTCTACTTCTTATTCCAAGAGTAACCATGATTATCTTTCATCAGGTGAGCCAAAATATAATTGATTACTACCAAATATATATATATATATATATATATTTTACTTTATTGCCTTCACAGTGTTGTGATCTAGATTCAATTTTACAATAAAAAGGTAATTTTAGAGTGCAGCTCAGATCTGTTTTTCTGAACTCCAAAATATTAAAAAATTGTCATATATTCTATATTACTTTATCTCTCAATGCTTTAGATACAAGGAAGAGATATAATCACATCATTCAGATCTAAACAGATTTCAAAATATTTCCTATTTTTCAAAAGATCTGAAGTCTTTGGCAAGGAAGATTCCCTGTTTGATCCAAAGTTGGCTGAAAGATGATGTGTAGTTTCTCATTGTTGAGATGGGAGAGAGAGAGTGCTGGGGAGGGAGGGAGAGAGACAGAATTTATTAATCAGCACTTTTTCTAATACAAGAAGGGAAACATTTGTTTTTAGGTAATTATTAATTTCATACCCATTGCCATGAAAGCTCACAGCAATTGGTTCCAGCCTTTTGAAACTGTTTCTAATAGTAACATCAGAATATTTATATTCTTTCAAAAATGGAAGAATGAAATGTTGATGGTTTTCAATGTAAATTAGATTACCTTGGTAAATGAGATGATGTCAGAACTCTTGATAGGAGAAATCAGTGACCATCCTAGAAGAGGAAACTCCCTTCCTCCTCTTTTTAAAATTTATTTTCCAGCCTTGAAAATATAAACTCCTGCAATTTGTTTTTAAGAGAAAATGAACAAGGATCTCCTCACCATTTCTATAGTATAACATACTCTAATTATAATATAGTATAATATACTATACTATAAAGAGCTAATGTTTTTTTTTTCCTCCCACACTTATTTGCACTTGGAGATCTTCAAAGGGTTTCAGCCTTCTAGCAAATCTTGGCTTGAATAAGTATATTCTATTTCCTGTGCCTGGAATTCAAAGATTTGATTATTATTGTGAAGCACATAAAACCATAAAGCGTTATGAAATCTTACCGCAGCTACAGTAATTATTTTTCATTTCCTCAAGTAGCATGTACTCTTCCTGTGTAGCAGAATGCTGCATCATGAATTGCACTTAATGCACCAGAGGAGGATCATATCATGATCTCTTTACTTGGTGTTTCTATATACCTCAATGAATTACAAACCTTTTCACTTCATTGTGCAGCCTTACTTCTAGCAATATTTACTAATATTATTACTTATTACTACTTAGATATTTACTTACTTTTAATTACTTAGATATTATTACTTAGATATTTACTAACATCTAAGTATTATAATACTTCACAATATTTACAGCAGATGTTCTTTTATTTAACAACTGAAAGCAGACACAAGACCTCTACAGGAGAAAAAAAAAAAAAAAAAAAAAAAGAATAGGCTTTCTTTACACATCCTTGTGACACATCTTTGTGAATGGATAGAAGCTGAGAAGAGTTTCTGAAATTTTTGTTATTATGAAGTAATGATATGAAAAACAAAACAAAAGACTTTTCCCTGCTTATCATTAAAAAAAAATAAAAAAATCCAAGTCTTTAGGGTACCAGAAAATGAAGAGATGGTATTAGTATTTGGTTAGGATTGCAAAAGTGTAACTATTTCAATGCAAAAGGTAATCCTTCCCATTATTACTTAGCCTTCCACTAAAGACCTCTGTTATTAGCTGAACCTGCTGTGTCTGGGTAAGGAAATAGTTACCTCCTGAACCTCAGTGCCTGAGTGAGCTTGAGGAAGGGAAATAAGAGTAGCTTTGGCTTTTACTCCAGGGAAAAGGAGGAAAATACTCTTTCCTTTAGCTCACAAATGAGACAGCTCCTCTTGTGTTTATCAGACACTGACTGCTTCTATTTCAGAGTCTTTTAAGCTTTGCACTAGTTGAAAAAGCATGAAGGTAAGAGCAGATGGGATACTTCATAAAGCCCACTTAAGACCCTATCACTGGTTTTCATATCCTCCCATTCAATCAGACTCCTCTTTATTATTCTACTATATTCTTCAAGGGCCTCAGTTGGCCACGTGTTTTATTTAGTTGAAGTACAAGTTCTATAAATCCAGGTAAAATAAGATATTTTTTAAAATCAATTTATTTTACACAATTATTTAGGTAGCATCTGGCAAGCTTTATATACTGTCCTTTTTACCATTAAAGAAATGTCAAAAATGGCATAACTGCTGTTTCTAATTGAGAGTTGTGTCAGCTGTTTTCTGTGAAATATAGTTTCTGTTTTTAACTTACCTCTTCTTACTTGTAAGAATATAGTGAACCAAGATATTTTCCAGTTTCAGCTCATTTGCCAAATTTACTGCAATACATCTAAGTACTCGGCTTTTATATATTAGTCGTGATGTTTATGAAGTGATGAGTATTTACCA
The DNA here is from genome assembly GCA_011075105.1 of Heteronetta atricapilla. NCBI lineage: Eukaryota > Metazoa > Chordata > Aves > Anseriformes > Anatidae > Heteronetta > Heteronetta atricapilla. The sequence goes on along the minus strand of CM021738.1, from coordinate 7,469,249 downwards.
TATGTAGCCATTATGTGAGATAAATGCTATATGCAATGATGATCTGATTATTTTAAATCTGTATGTTTTGGGGTATCCTTGATATTCACTTGCAGGCACCAGATCTCCTCCTTTAGATTTCAGTCTGTACTGATCAACAGACCTGCTACAGTATGACCGAGTGCTAGAATATATGAAATTTTCAAAGCATGATATCATACTAAATATCAAGGTATATAAAATTCATTAACTTCTAAAGAAAAAAATGATACTTGATTTCTGTGGCTAAATGGGATAGCATCATTTCCTGTAGACTGAGGATTTTTTATGTTTGTTTTTTTTTTTTTTTAAAAAAAAAAAAATAAGAGTTCTAGGGTATTTCTGGTATACATAAGATTTCTGGCTTTAAATCTCTGTACTCTACTTTCAGTAATCCTAGATACTTAAACATCTACCCTCCAAGGAAATGCATTTGAAATGTACTCAGTATTGTATCTCAGTACAACAATCTCTGGAATTTAAAATAAAAATTCACTGTAGTGTAACCCAGTGTTTTGGGGAAAATGTGTATGCAAATAGCTTTTTGTAATTGTTCATGAAGCTTTTAGACAGATATCCCCTCAGGTACCTGTGGATTTCATTGCAGTGTATGATGATATTGTTTATTCAGGTTACATATTAGCATTCTTTACACTCCACTACTTCTTTAGACATCTGGGACTTCGTATAATTGGTTCTGTAAACTGATTTCACTTGCCTGCTTTCTAGAAATGATTCTCTATAATGTATTGTCACATTTTACTGTGGAACAAAGTCATATGACAGTTTCCTGCAGTTTGCAGAAGTTTACCTTTTGCTATCTCAAGGCAAATCATATTGGAATGCAGAATCTAATGCTAGAAGTTTTCTAAGTTGACATGCCAGTAGTGATGTCCAAAATTATTTCGATGATGAACAGTGAGATGAATGTTCTTCTCTTTCATTGATCAAGTCTAGTGAAATTATCTGTGGTTTCAACATCTATTAAGGTTTGAACATGCCTAGCTTTATCCTTTTATATGTAATAAGAAAATACTGTATTGGTCAGAAGAGATTCTTTGTCTTTTATAAAAGTCTGGGCAAGCCAGTTCCTCACCACCTTTCCAACTGTCCTTTGATTTATTTGGAACTAGTTGTTCTGGGATGATTTGCATACTGGCTGCAGAAGAACTGAATGGCATTCTTATTTGAATAGTTCTCCTCAGTAATAGTTCTGGATTTCAATGAGGTACTGAACAGAAGCCCAGAGCATAGCTTGATAACAACAACAAGAAAAGTCATGGATTTGAGTTGTAGTGTTTTATTATTATTATTAATAATAATAATAATATCTGCTGGAAATGACTGGAAAGAGCTTTTTCACAGGATGACTAATGCAGTAAACTATGTGATGTAGTCATGAAAGAAAAAGTAAATGCAGTTCTAAAATATATCAACATAGATCTATCTAGGAGAACTAGGAAAGAACAAATACTATTTTTCACAGGCAATGCTGATGTCTCACTTGGGATACTGCATAAAATGGTTGTATTTGCAAGAGTAAAGAGAAAAAAAAGGCACCAGGATGATCAGGGAAGTAGAGAGGAATATAGCTGTCTTGTGCAATGGGAAAGAAGGAATTTGGTATTTCTTTAGAAATGCTGGGTGGGAAGAGATGTTGCAGTTAGAAAGAGAGACAGAAATGGAGTTAGTGCGGTGCCATGAGTGCCATGGGCCTGAGTTCATTTAGATGAGATATAGGCAGAGAAACAAGATCTGTAAAGTCTTCTGAAGGGATTTGTGGCAGCAATAGTGTAACTTAATCCACAAAAGGAAATGTACAGAGGGACTGAAATGTAAATCAAGTTTAGTTATGTCAGTAGAAGTCAGTAAAAACAAAAAAAAAAAAGTATGAACAGTTTTAGACTGTTGCATATGGATATCTTGTAGCTCCCATAAACTCAGTTTAATTGCATCTGAAAGAATTCTGATCTTGGCTGAGTGGTATCTGCCCTGGCATGCTTGGGTCTGGGTTCCCTTTGGGTCCAGGCTCCTCTTGGGTCCACTGGCATAATAGGTATAAGTTATGATAATTACCACTGAACTGACAGTGGTAATGAGCAAGTTCCAAATAGCTGCATTGTATGCATCTCAAGATATACTAGTCTTGTGTTACAAAATTAGTGCATTTTTTTTCCCCATGAAGAAATTTTAACAGATTTATTTCTCCACTTTTTTGGTATTATTTTCATACCATTATAAGTAAATTCCCCAAATTGTTTCTGTTGTTAACTACTTTATTTTATAAAACCATCCAAGCTAAGACTACCATCTAAAGAAAATAGATTTGTCAACAGTAGTTTGCTCAACAAATAAATTTGGGATTTTAAGAGTACGTTGAGTTACTCTAAAATCTAATTGTTCCAACTTCTGGAGAAGAATCCATGGCCGTCAGGCTGTTTATCAGGGACTACATATCTCACATAATAACCCACCAGAAAAAGTGAAAGTCTGTGAGTTTCCTACAGTCAGAAAGTACATATTTTACCTTTGAGCATTTTATTTTTAATAAAATTAAGTAAGGCACCAACTAACAAGATTATCATAAGGTAATTGGTCCCAAGGGATTAGAAGTATTTGGCTACAGATTGTACATGTAACAATCCAGAAAGTAAATGATAGTAATTACTTCATAATAAAACTCCGCATAGCTACACTTTATATTCCAAGTAGCTTGAGGTTAGCAAAATGCCTTCAGATACTTTCAGCAATTTTGTTATTTATTTAACTTTAAGGTTATTTCTTTAACGATAAATTTGATGGATTGAAATGACCAAATTTCAATATACCTGAATTCTGTTCTACATCTTCAGTGCTGTTTTCTAAACAAAATGTTTGTCTTATATTGTGTGAGTAATTCTATTTTATACAAGATAAGTTCTGCAGGTGTCTTGTGTCTTACACAAGTGTTCTGTGGTTATTTCTAAAGGCACAGTACACTGAGACTTTACGCAATCCAAAGAGTTAGCATGCATTACTTGTGAAAGCTAAAACAGGTAGGAGAGATCTATTAGATAGCTTTAAATACTTAAGCTTTTTACTCTGTACTTTAGACATCTTTTTTCTTTACTTAATACTATTTTGCTTGTCATACCTATGTAGCCTCAAGTGCTGACAATACAACTTTCTGCACTAGAAACTCCTTACGTAGACTAGCAGATGTATAGTAGCCTGACAATGGGGAGTGAAAAACACCTAGGGACATAAAAATTGAAAAGGGTGATTTATAGCTTACTTGATGAAGCAAGTAGTTCCAGCTCTGCCTACATGAGCTGGGAAAGAAAAGGACAGGTTTAAGCTCTACATATGTCACATTTCATTTCCATGTATCAGAAGAACTGCAGTAATGGTGAGTTAAGGAGCAAATGTCCCTACCTGTTCCTGTTTGGTCATCTGTATTCTACTCAGAACTGGTAAGAGCTGTCTGTGTCTCTTCATGGCCTGAAAATTGAATAATTTCAAGGTGTCATTAAAAAAAAAAAAAAAAAAAAGTCTTTGTGTTTCTGGTACTCTTCTCACATAAATGAAGTTATACAGTAAATGACTTTACTCACTTGAGTAATGATGAGCAAAATAATCTCTGTGCTCAGAGTAAAAGGCTTAAGTATTAAAATTTAGAAGTAGATATTTAGTGCCATAGGGTGAAAATTTTTAGGAAGCAGTGATTCAACAGCATGACTAAATGAATGCTTAAAAACCCTACCCCCAACTCTGTTTTTGCTTTCTTTTTGTGAAAGAGATTTGATGCCCTTCCTAAACCCCACTTAGGAATTTGTAGGAATCTCTTGAGATAAGTATTGCTGTTGAAATTTTGAAAATAGCTTCTGAGGTGCTGATACTGCTAACGAATGCAAGTGGCTAAATGAAATGGCTAGTCAGTGCCTTTTCATCACTAAAATTCAGTGGAATTAGAAGTTTTTATAACTTCTAATAAGCCTGCAAAATGATATACTTCTATCATGGTTTTGATTCTATTGCATGACAGTACTTCTATAACCTATACAAATCTCAGTGTTTCTGCAAATCTCACAAGAAGTATTTCCCATGATTCTGTCCATCTATTTGATAGGACACTGTTCAACTCTGTAGAGGATGGCACTACTCTACAGGAGTATCTGTGAGCAATTACACTTCTCCACCTTATCGTTTTGTCAGAAATGAAATACTTGTCTCACTGCACTTCTTTGTGACTAAAGGAACAAGTGAACCTTACATTTTTAAGCAGAACTGAAAAGTAAAAATTTCTCCTTCACTCTGGTGTAAGGCCTACAAATATACAGGAATTTGAGTTACATTTTATTTTGTCTTTCTGAAAATAGGGGCTGAAAACTTGATTTACCCTCTAAAAATTACATGTCTGTGAGAGTACAACTGAACAGTGTTTTCTAGCACAGTAATGACCTAAGTTGCACAGTCATTAGTCATTTCCATCACAGACATATATTATGCCATCAGTACAAAAGCAGACTGTCTTTATAACTCCAGGAATTCAAACATCAGCCACCCAAAACTAATAGCCTGTCGTTACATTTCTGTTTACCAGAGAACAAAATTTTGTTCTTGCTGATTGAAAAGTTTCCCTGGAGTAAATGCTTCTATAACATACATAAATCATATCCTCCATCAAGTAACCTAATGATGCTTTGGGGGTGGCATCATTAGACTTTCACATAATATTTTGCCTGACAAGGGATGAAAACTCTCTTCTAATTACCAAGAAACTGAGTAACAGGGACAAATAAATAACAATAAATGAGACTTTCTTATCTTTTCCTGGAAAACAAACAAAACAAAGCACACCTTTCCAGGGTCTGATACTACTAAACTCCAAGTCCCAATGAGTATGCTCTTGCTTTCAGAAGGGATATATCTGTCTATTTGGCATTTTTTGTCTTTTTTTTAATCCCTTTTTGGCATTCTTACTGTGTCATAGGTACAGCAGATAAAAGATTTGGCATTGGTCACTGGGAGTAGATCACTGATTTATTTTTTTCATGCTTCTTGAAAATCTCATAAATGCATTGATCAAAATCTATCTGACTTTATACATACTGCACCTACAATATTTTTTCATTTAAAACACTTTCTTGTCTTTCATTTTAGATTGGTATGCGGTGTCTTTCCTTTCAAAAAAAAGGAGTAGGAGACATTAATTATTTCCATATTTTACTCCTTATAAATCAAAATACCAAATATTTAAGTGCTTTTAAAACAACCTGAAGTGATAATCCATATAATATATATATACACACACATAAATTACTTACATAGTAACAAACTGTTAGATTAGTGCTACTGAGAGAGAACAGAAAATAAAATTTGCATGCCAAAAATTATGTTTTTTCAAGTTGACTCACAAAACTATGGTTGCTAGTGTTGTTAATTCTGCTCTAGCAAGGGAGAACAATAAAAGGTCCCTTGATTGCTTTAAGCTGCACTGGGGAAGGAATATTACCTTGTAGGAAGGATGACTGTAAATTCTGCTGCCTCCTTTGACTAATCTGGCTTGGAGTTGGTAGAAGACACATTTTCTGAGCAGCTACCCACATAAGCAGAGTCCAGCATCCCATGAAAATCCTGGCTAAAAATCCTAGCTTAAGAAAGCAAAACTGTGAATGAACAAATGTCAGATTGCAGTTTCCAGGATGCCACTTTGTATAGTCTGACTGGACTCCCTCACATAGAGATGGGGTGTCAGGAGAGATTAAAAGTTTGTGTTAAGGATGTGGACCTCATAACTGGAGGATGTGTCTATATGGGTAATGAATTAGCTCCATATTTATAGTCTTCCAAGTTGAACATAAGTTTCCCGGTGCTGAAACATATTTCTATTTCACCATAATATTGTTAATTTTTTTCTTCTCTCTTCACAATGTCTTGAACTCCACACTATATTCTCTGTTCAGGGTTTGCACAAATTTAGCGTTCTGATTTTCTAAAGTAGATTTTGGATTAAAATTCTGCTAAAAGGAAGGTAGGTAACTCACATCAAGATAAATCTTTGTCCTGTCTGCAAGCCATGTAGTCCAGGCACTAAAACCAACAATCACAGCATGAATCATTTTCACCAATGTGCCTGACTGAAGTGATTTCCAGACATTGCTAACTTCCACATGCATACTTCTGTGTGTATCCATGTACATCAGTCCCAACTAGTTTTATTAAATCAGTCCATTAGCCTATAATGACAGCCCATTCATGGTTTGTTACCCTCTACTCTACCAGTTCTCAATCTTCAATTACAAAATTAATGAAATCACTGACATTTAAATGTCTTTTCATCCATACGCCAGATAATTACCTGTATATACTTTAATGATTTCCTCATACACTTCAGGCAGTTCAAGACATAAGTAATTTGTCTGTCTTCTAATACCTTTTGTGGAAACATACATCTTAGAGCTATTTGTGTCAAAGTATATTTTGGCTGCATCATTTTCTTCCATAATTCTGAAGTATAACATAGTTTCTTAATATTATAATATTGGAATATCCGAGACTAAGTTAGCTATTAAAAAAATAATAATAATCCTTAAAATAATCCTTAAGATTGCATTTTTTTTTTTTGAACAGCAGCTTTCATTGAATAGTAGCTTTCATTGAAACTGCTCATCTGTATCAACATAATGTGGTATGTCTTCAAGCCCAGAAAGAAAATTTTTAGGTTCTTATTGAGAGAACATAAAGGATTTTAGATAGCTCCATGTAGACTCTAGTATTAAACAGAAGCTCTGTAGGTATTTTGAAGACCGTAAATTTGGGTGTGAGTTTTTGTTCTGCCAGAAGGCATACATTTGTGTGTGTGTGCTCTAGGAGCTTTCATGAATGACAAATTGTGTTGTTATTTTTGTTGTTGTTGTTCTCACATCAGATAACATATTTTTTTTTTCATTGCATAACTTATTCCATTCCTTCTTGTGTCTTTGTTGCTGTTTGCCATGGATGATTGGCCAGACTGCAGAAAATTTTGCTATAGATAACCACATCATCAAAATTTGAACAAAATAAGAATGAAGTTTAGAACTGTGACAATGTTCTTAATATAACAGTTGCTTTTCTAGACTGTAGATTAGTAGCATAGGTAACAATTTCTTTAATATCACTATTTGTTTTTTATTTCTTGTAGAGAAAATGCAGATATAGTGTGTAAGAGCCATTTATTTGGGGGTTCAGGTAGCAAGGCTACTTGAAATGTACTAGTGTGACCAGGCTGGAAGCCATGTAGGTCACGTAATTTTGCTTCCTTTACAAGAACATTCTTTTCCTACAGCTTAAGTCTAATGGTTGATAATCACAACTGTGACAGCTTTAAAGATCATTCTTTCATGGTCAATATTGTACATTAAATTTTGTTCTACCACTACAAGTAGAAGCTAAGGTTTCTTATTTTGTAGCTTCCATTCCACTTATTTTCAAATCACATAAACCAAAGTGTTGGATATGCCTGTTTGTTTTTCTTTTAATATCAAGTACAATGCTCATTAAATCTATATTGATTCTATTAAAATTCACGTCAGGGCTAATACAGGTTTGATATCTAGTAGAGAAGACTTTGCCATAATATACTAATAGCTAACACGTATTCAATTCTCATGATCCAAGAACATCTGCATGATTGTAGTATTTTTTTCCAATGAGTTTTTTTTTTTTTTTTGCATTTCACATTCTGTTGGCTGATGTAAAGAAGTATGCTGACATTTCATAAGTACTTTAAAGCTATAAAATGTTCTACAAATGTGTTTTTACTGGTGTCAAACTAACCATTTTACACTGATGGACTATTTCATATCTTCTCATGCTGAAGGTGAGTTTTTTGTGGTTTTGGATCCCTTTGTTTTCATTTTGAAGTTTTCTCAGTTTCATCTGCTTCATCTGCACCAAGGTCATGGGTTTGGGGGGGCTCTGAATTTTCAGAAGTTTCAGAATTTTTCAGTGAAGGGTCATTCTGAGTTTCATGAAAATGGGTTAAAAAATACTTTTTCTGTTGTCGTGACTTAGACTTGTGGCTGAAATCTGGGGTGTTACAGGATTGGCTCTATTATCTCACTAGTTCAAAGCTCTCTAAATCATTTCTACAGGAGATGCAGTCCCACCTGCAATGCAAGCCTCTCCATTACCATGCTTTCTACCCCATTGCTAGGGTAATCAGTTGGATGTAGTACCTACTCCTTTTGAAAAATCTGTGTATGGAACTAATCATCCTTTGAGTAAATGTAACAATGTAGCCACTATCATGGTTTTCACAAATCGAGTTAATTTGGGAACAATCAGACCCATGTAATGCCTCACAGCTAGAGCTATAGTATTTTCTAGGCTAGAGACATAATGAGCCAATAGCATACTACAGTGTTTGGACTTTTCCTTTATACTTCAGAAAAACAGAGATGAAAAAGCACAGAGGTTAAAAACTTTCTTTTTCCTGTTTCTTAGTTGTAGAAAAATACAAAAGATCACAACTGAAAGCTAAAACTGCTGGGCTGATCCCTAGGAAAGAAAGGCTGTTTCCTGTCTTCTGTCCTAGAGAAGCTTAGACAATTTAGGAAAACAGTCTGGTACTATTTGCAGCGCAAAGTGATAGAGTGAAAAGCTGTTAAGAAAAGATGCAAGTTTCTGATGTTGTTGATGTGTGTCTTTCACTGTTAAAGTTCAGAGAGCTGTCAGCATTGTGGATTTTTTAACAATAAAACCTCCTATTCCAAGAGCAAATTTCCTAGATGTTTCTGTAGTAAGGATTATTTCTGAGTTTTGATCAAAATCTTTAGACTCGTTACATTAGCTTCATGTTTGGGTTTTGGAAATGTTTGCCATCTTAAATGAGTCCTTTGTGTCAGAAATATGTTATGACATATAGCATTCAGCCAGCTATTTATTCTTAAAAAAAAAAAAAAACAGTTGTAAATTAGGTTAGACCAAGAGACTATCATAATGGAATTTCTGAAAGATCTCCTTATCCTAAGAAATTTATCATTTATCAATTATCATTCAATATATCATGCCTACTTTAAGGAAAATCAGAGAAATATTCATCTGTTAGAAGACATTGTACTCTCACTGACTTCATTTCCATTGCTTTTTTTGGATAGACTTCTTTTGGGCTGAAATATATCTCAGATATATTTCTTCCATCTCAGCCTGCTGTATGTCTAAAAGTACAAAATATGATTTTCAGTGTTTCCTAGTTGTTAGGGATCCCTCAACACAGAACAATGTGTTTCTGTTATTGAGGTAAAGTAGGGTGAAATTTCAAAGTGCATAACTCTGCTTTACACTTCTTTTCCTATGTATTGTAAACTTATGTGATGACCTAATATTAATTTTATTTTTATTTTTCCAAGTACCAAGTCTGATCATATTTCAAGCATAATAAATATACAAAAGCCTTCCATAGGCAAACATAAAGCATGCAAGTACTGTGAATCATAAATGAATGTTCTTATCTGACTCAGTCACAATCTATTTCCATGTTTATAGACTTGCTGCTAAAAATGATGACTCCTGAAATGTCATTTTCGGAATGCAATCAGTAGACTTAAATTGGAAAGTCATTACATCATTTTTTGATCTTATACATCAACAACAACAACAAAAAGATAAAAGGAGGAAAGAGAAGAGTTGGAAGGTGAAAATAGTTTTTCATAGGATGCCGCATTTTCTTAGAATTCTATGTAGCTGTAACTACATAATGTATAACTACATATGCTGTAACTACATAAAGAAGATTTTAGAAGTTTATACTTTAAAATATAATTGTATTATTCTCTTCTTCTATTTTTCCTGTTTGTTATGAGATGATGGGAAAACATCAGAACAGCTGTTTGAATGCCTAATCAAAATAGTCAAACTACTACAATAGAAAAGAAAGACGCAAAATGTTTTTAATAGCATGTCATATCTTTCTCTTTGTATCTATTGCATCAGAGTTCTATTAGCTGGTGGGACATAATCTTTCAAGCTTTCGCTATAAGCCTATTTTTTTATTGGGAGGATTCGGTAATACTAGCACACATGGAATGATTTCCCATATAAAAATAGACTGATCTGCTGATCCAAATTACCGCATCTATGCTTGTAGCATTCGAATGATGTTAATGGAATTGCTCAAGTAAAGACTTCTCATGGGGCACCTGGGAGCACTAGTCTGTATTTTGTGGGGAGATTAAAAATATCATTTTGTCAGTATTGCTTAATATGTAAAACATGTTATGCAAAACCCAGTGCTCAGGGGAACAACGTAAATTTTCCTTTTATATTCCCATTATGCCAGGAGCTTTGCCAGCTCATAAGCAAAAGTACTCTCTTCGATGTTCTTTGAATATAAAACAGGCAGTATACTTGAGAAAAAGAAAAAAAAAAAAAAAAGTCATCTTTGGAGTGGTGTGACCTATTGGTTTGAGTGTTTAATTTGAAAAAAAAAAAAAAAAAAAAAAATCTTGAAAGGCAAAATAAATAAATACAATACTCCTTTTCGGTTAGGAGTTTGGGTCTTCATCAGACCCTAGCATGTCTGGGAGTCTTTTGCATGCTAAACTAGTGATTGATTTAGTTTTCCCTACCCACTCCAGATTTTTGAGACAATATTAAGAGATTAAATGTCACTGGAGAAAAATAAGTTCTTTTCATAATCAAAAATAGGTCACTGTGAATTGATTAGCAAGAAAGAGAAAAAAGATTTGAAAAAAAAAAATCTAGAAATGTGTATTTCCCAACTCGTTCATCTTCTGAATATGTAAACATATAAAATACATATTTATATGAATATATAAGCAGAAGATAATTATCAACAAATGTACTCAAACCCAATTTAAGAATTTATTGAAATAAATTATTTTTTTTTTTTACTATCTGAGAATCATTTTCAGGATAGTTATTATTCTCAATCCAGGTTTATGAACTTCAGTTTTTTGTATTTCATAATCACTTAGAAACATTCTTCACTTTCAAATATTTGAATGTCAGGGTTACCACTAACTAATCTGAGTAAGTTTCCTTTTAAACAGATCTCATGTTCTTTCAACTCTAAAACTTGTGGCACAACATAAAACATTATCTGTAGATTATGCAAGCTCCATAGCCAACTGCACTGGATTAATTTTTACTTGGGTTTTTCAAGTAGTATGCAAGTCCACAGTTGGCCAGCTGTACAGCCATGGGCACAGTGACAGAATCTAAAATTTGTTTACTAACAGTAATTTACTAACAGTAGAAATGCACTAACAGTAGAAGTACAGTGTTCATGCAGACATATTCACAGAGAAATTTCCCAACCTTAATCAAGCAGTTGTTACGTTTTAACACTGAATGTGGGAAGATAGCTTGCTTTAAAGAATCTAGACTTTTTTTTTTAAGTCACTGTTTTCTGGGTTTATGGCAGCACTCAGATGTAGTGCAATGAACAAGGAATTCAAATGCATGAATGGAGAAAGATGCGTGAGGAACAATTTTTGTATGTGTAGTGGTAGGAACAGAGAATAGAGTGGAACTGAGATCAATTTTTCAAGCCCATTTATAGTTTCTGAAGACCTAAAAAAAAAAAAAAAAAGCTAACATCTGTTGTAAGCATGAATGGTTGCTTGCTGACTGAAAACCGCAGGAAGCCTTGCTGTTAATCATCTGTACTTCTGTCAGCAATCACTACAGTCAACATGAGTGACTGAAGCACTTTCCAGTTGTGGGAAAAACACAATGGCAAAGCATAAAAAAGAAGGCATAGGCATCTCACCAAGAAGTGAGAAGTGTTTTCACAACACACAGAGAAAGCCTTTCAAAGGTTTCTATATGTTTGGATGAGGTGACTGCCTAGCGAGCAAGCAGATGTCAGAATAAAATAAAATTTGTGAATTTTAATTGAACTGTTACTCTGGAGACAGGGAATGGTACAACATTTCTTATAGATTCATGTTAAAAGGATTTCCAAACCATTCTCCAAGCACAGTTCAGGCATAATTTATATGTTCACAGGGTTGTTTTTACATCCTATCCCTTTCTGAAATAACATTTTTTAAAAAGAAAAAGCTGCCACTCTTCCTTTATTTGTTGTCATTTCTTGTAAACATGCTATCTTTTGATAAAAGGAACATCACCACAGTTCACAACAGTAAATTCAAAATGAAGTGTAATACTGCCATTCCCTTGTACAAAACAGAAACTAATGTTGATGCTGAAACATGATGTGAAAGAAGGACAGGTGTTGCATGGTGAGGCAAGAGAGGGTCAAACATTGGCAGCAAACTGCAGCAGTATTTAACACTAGTTTCCAGCTCCAGCCAAGTCTCCTCAGGTATGAAAACTGTTGACTAGGACGGGGAAATTTGCTGGTAGTCATCTGTCTGGTATTAAAAGCAAGAACATGATTAAGTCAGCTTTACTTTTTTCTAAAGGCTGTTTTGCACTTTTCTAGTCATGGACTTCTCTTGAAACTGAATATGAGAATCTTGTCTATATTGTTGCTAGCATTCCTTTTCCAGCTTATTAAGCATGTGGTGCTATATATTCGGGTTTTCACTATGGAGTATGATGATTTCAGGATCAGATTATAAACAAAAAGCCTATACTAAAAAAGTTTTATGAAGTCATATTTTCTTATCCCCATGATTTTTTCCACTAGGAAAAAAAAAAAGATCATAAATCTGATTATTAAGCCAATGACAGCTTTCTACAGCAACATAAGACACGCATTATGTTGCTTTGGATCTTTGGAATATTCTGATTTCAGATTCTTAGAATTAGGTATCCAAATGCTAATGATGTATCCCACTCCACATTTTTCTGTGTCATTGCATGGAAGTATTCTGTAGATTGGAATTACTTTCTTTATTAAATTCTCTTAATTTTTTGTTATTAAAGCATAACTATGTTAAAACATTCAATACAAACCACTTTTTTGATCAGGAACACTACATAAAAATAAAAATCTGATAATTTTTGAACACATCTACTGATAATTTATTTTCATTAGATTTTTTAAAATAAATTTGTATTAAAAAAAAAAGATTTTCTGCATGTTATACTGTAATTAGGTTTCTCAACACAAAAAAGTACTTATCTCATTATTGTCTTTGAAAGACATTTGGTCCTTTACATTTTTCAAGTTGAGATAAAACTAGAAAAACAGCCTGTAGCATTCTTTATTGCAAATGTTCATGATTAAATAAAACTATTTCCAAAAATAAAGTGTCATTATGCCATAAGCCTTATTCCTGCCTTGCATTACAATTAGTTGAATCAAACTAATACTCTGTTTCCACAGAGATCAGCAATGGGGAAATGTATTCAGTTTGTTCCCCCCTTCCATCCCAATCTGCTTGGGAAACAAAAATTGTGAAATTCTTTGACAGCTACAAAGCAGTGGTTAATTAGAAGTGGATAAAGCATTTATAATCTTTGGGTTTGTTTGTTTATTTATTGTGGGTTTTGTTTATTTGTTTGGGGCTTTTTATTGTTGTTCCATTTTGTTGTTGTAGGGGAGGGTGGGACCCAACTTTTCAAATTTCAGTTGTGATTATTTCCTAAGGACTCACTTCTATCCCCAGTGAGTGGAGGCTAGAAAGTAGTGGTTATCAAAAAGGTGTTTTGCTTGAGCTAATATATTATACATTGATCTAAGTCTGTTAAAGCTTTACTGAATATAGAGTCTGGAGAAATTAGGACTTTGGAGGAGAGGGGGAGGGGTTATAAATTGAGGAGGGTGATGCGTCCTGTAGTCTTGTTTTTGTGTGGAAAAATTTGAAGACATAATTACTCTTGCAGAAGATTCCTCTAAAAGAAATAATGACATTCAGGATGCTACATTAATACAGAGAAGCTGCCACTGTGAACAAGCTTCCAATAAGAATTACGTGTCTTACAAAAATAAATTTCCCTTTCTTATAAATTGCATATTTGTTTAGATAAGGAAAAAGCAGAGATGCTTTCATCTCAAAACCAATATTCTTGATTGTCCAGACAACCTGTAACAGATTATTATGAAATTCACCTGAAGCAAGTAATTTTGCCAGACCTGTTTTTAGTAGGTACAGCCTATGGCAGAGCAGTTGTTATACATCATCTTTTTTGTTATTGGTAATAATACAAACTTCAGAGTGTTACCTACAGTTAAGTTATTTCCATTTTGATATTAACTGTGAGGGTTTGAGAGCTCTGTAAATACCTGAATATTAAATGCATTGCTTAAACATACTTAATATGGTGGGCTAACACATATTGTATGCTTCAAATTCCTAATATTCTTGTTAAAACCAATCTTTTCAATCATGGAAGGTACGCTGAATTTAAGACTTCAATCTTTTTCTTATAATTGTATTTTCCAGAGAAGTACATTTGCAATTTGCATGTGAACTGTAAGGCAACTGTGTTTATCCTATGATTGTTGTCATTTTGGGATTTCTGTAACTGAGTGTTTAAAGCATCTTTGTAATGGTTATTGTGTCTTGAAAATTCAGGGATAATTTCCATTGGTATTTAAGCCAGTTAATTGTGTTCCTTAACAGTTCCATTAACTGTTTCAACAGTGACTGCTAAAAGATAATACATAAATGCTCACTGAGCCTTTAATTATGGCATAAATACCATTTCAATACATCAGAATATCATCGACATGCCTTTTGCAAACTTCATTTCTTTAGCTGCAAGCAGAGGTGGTCTTGTTGGGCTATCGCATCCCTGTAACTCTTGTGCTCACAGCCTCTGACTGCAACATTTTAAAAATGAGTATAGCTGCTTAATTACCAGAAAGTTATATTCATCTGTAGTAAAGTAAAAAAATAGAGAGAGAGATAATAAAATGTGGGTTTTTCAACACAGTAATACAATTATTCCTCCATTTAAGTTTATTGCCCATTGACTGCCCCCTCTATGAGAACATCAGACCCAAAACTATGTAATTCAGGGATTCCCATCTGGTAGTCTGAATTTCTGACTACTCAATTTCTGAGGAAATGAGTTATTTCTACTATAGAAGTTTCTCACAGTTAGAATTATTTCAAGGATGTCCTGGTTTGCATTCAGGAAGTTTTCACGCTATCCATTAACAAGAGCTCTGGAGAATAGCTGTTCACAATGATGACCTCGTCCACTGAGTTTGTTTCCAACAGTACTTGCAGCAGGTGATTTTAACTTATACTTTAAGGTATTTAAGGTGACAGCTGTCTATTCAGGTGATTGAAAGTCCCATGGTTTGCACTTCTTCATTCCTTAATGTCCCCTCACATGTCACAATTCTGTGCCATTGTTTAACATTAGGTTCTACTTGTAAATTTTAACCAAGGAAAGAAAGCAGTTTTCTTCAAGGTTATTGTAAAAATATAATGAAATTGAACAACTTGTAAAAATGTTATGATACTCTATTTTCCAGCTTCAGACAGCTTTAACAATTTCATTGTTCTGAACCCTTGTATATGTTCTCTCCCATTCAGAAAGCTGTTTTTTTTTTTTGTTGTTTTGTTTGTTTGTTTTGGTTTTGTTTAGTTTTGTTTGGGGGGGGCGGTGTGACATTTATTGTAAGAGGTACCCCACTCTGGTTAGAGTGCTGTGGCCTTCCACTGCCTTGGACAATATTCCTGTCTGGGAATGGGCTGGACTACTCTGCTGTAGTTTTACTATTTAGGTTAGAAGACAATGTGTTTATTACAAAAACAGTATTGCCTTTTAAACCAGGAGATCTTGCTGAATAAAAGGAGGTGGTAGTCTCCACCAGAGTTTGCTTACAACATGCTCTGTGACAGAACCTCTGTGGGCTATCAGTGTATCTTCTCATTTTCTTCTCTGGAGTTTGTAAGCTTTTCATGACAGTTGCTTATCATGTGCAAACCATCAACTCTGAGGGTTCTGAACAGTCCAGAAATAATTCCTATTTTGTATTCAGTAGTATTTGTAATGTAAAGAGCAAATTAACATGTTTTGTGTGCTCAGATCATTAATTGTTGACAGAGGGATTCTTTAATCTACTTTAGGTCTGTGCACATTGTATCTGAAAATAGCATATGTATTAGTTGTTATGCTTACCGGTGCTTCTGACAGTGCAAGACCGGACTTGGTAGCTTGACCTGGGCAACCTGTGCTAGGTGGCCCTTCCTGAGCAGTGGGGTTGGACCAAAGGACTTCCCGAGGCCCCTTCCAACTTAAGCCATTCCGTGATTCACCCTGAGTTTATATGAAAAAGTAGTAATGAGTTGTGCTGAAGGTCCTATGTACTGAATTATCTTTGCTGAACTAGTATATTCATCTTATTAATATGATAACCTCTCTGCTTCCCATGACTAGTGGAGACTTCTCTGGATTACGCACTTCTGTGTTCACCTTGAGAAGCTATCACTATTCTAATATTAAAAAGTATTTCAGTGTCTCTTAGTACGTACGATTTGAACAGGATGGTGGGATGGTAAACTCTCTTCTGCTTTAAATGCTAAAGTGTTAGTGGAGACTTTGCCTTGCAGGGGTAGTACTTTACTAGGAAGATGCTATGCTATGGTGATTTCTTCCGTTGTCAGCTTCTTTTCTTATGGGTGGCACGTCTATTTTTTAATTTTTTTTTTTTTCCAGAGTACCAGTTCTATTCAATCATTTATTAAAATAAAATCACATAGCTAAATTGTCAATGACTGTAGTACAACATGTGAGATAAAGGCTCCTAAAGCAGAGGCATATTTTCCCTCTACTTTCGTGTGGGTTTGCAATGCTGCATTATATAATATGGTAAATTACAGAAGTTGTAAGTAAATATTATATGATCTTGTGAAAATAAAAATAATCCTGGTAGACTATAGCACTTCCCAAGAAAGGATCCTCAAATGTTATTTGTATCTCAGAAGATGTAAACTGGCTCAGCTGGGACAGAATTGACCTACCTCAGCCAGAAGGTATTTATTTGCCAGGGAAAATAGTACTGCTTCACTTCTATAGTATATAATTGTACATTATATTTTAATTAATTATGTTGAAATATAACTAATGAGGTGACCTTATTTCACAGATTCTGCATTAACCAAATCTAAAGTACAGGAGAATAAAATTGTAAAAACTGACTATACTGAACATAGTTTTAGATTACGTAATCTAATAGTCATAGTGAATTTTCTGTGGAAGTAAACAGCAGAACCATTTGCATCACTATAAACAATTAACACCATATACATGTCCCTTCATGATGTGCTAAATATATCACAAAGCTTTTAGCTGTTGAGAATCTTTTTATATAAAAGAATGGGTTTCTTAGCAAGTCGTGTTGGTGTTTTGTTGTTTTGGGTGCTGCACCCTGTTTTATTTTATTATTTTTTTTCTTTCCCCAAATAGAGAAGAAATAGAGTTCACACAGAAGGACTTGATTTTTAAAGTGCTGCTTTTGAAATTCTCTGGTGTAGTAGGAAATAGGGAGGGCCATGTTAGCTTTTAATGTCCTGGGAAGTTAGGCACTGGTTAGCATTCAAAAAGTATTTTTAATTTTGAAAATAGCAGATGCAATTTTTTGCATTTGTTTCCTAAACCTAACATTTTTCACTTCCCTTATTAATAACAAAATTGAGGGATGGCTTCTTCAGTGTTTTGGTGCAGTAAAGCAAGATCATCTTTGATCTTTTTCACTTTTCTGAATAAGACTTGTAATAAGCAGGCACAAAGTTCTTGAGACCAGGTTGATCTGTAGGGTTGATCTGTAGATAAAGCCTTTATTTGTTTGCTAAATGAAAAGTACTGCAAGTAAAAGGGGGGACTTTATTATTCAGCCCTGAATTTTAAAATTACAAAAAACATTTTGTATGATGGCAGTTATTTCCAGCTTACTTTTAAATGTCACAAAGTGGATAAAGAAACCACATGACTCCTTAGCAAATTGGCAGAAAATATGCCTTTTCTGTATAACTAAGCATTTGTTGGAGATTAACAGTATAAAATACAGAAGTGTCTTTCTGATAGAACCTTTCTCTAATAGTCAGCAATTAAAAATGCTGCATCATTCAGATATAACCTTTCCACATCCTGTCTCGACATGCCCTCTAATCTTTAAATATGTTAGTCATTTAACATAGTGGGTCAGAGGATAATGTTAAATTCTAAATCAGTCTCCTCTCTAATCTTTCTAAACCTTTAAAGCCTTCTTTCAGAGAGAATTGAAATTACTAGAAGGATTTTATCAACCATTCGGTGTTAGAATTTGCAGCGACAGGACAGTTTCTTTCCACATGCTTTTTGCTTATATTCATAAAAGAAGAAACAACTGTATCTGTTACTTTTCCAATCCAAACGGTTTATACCCAATGAGAAAGTGAAAGACATATGCCATGATCTCATTAAGCTTACTTGAAATTTCTAACATCAGTTGCACATTTCTTAGCACCAGCTTCTAAACAACAGTGTTTCATTATCAGCTTACATCTTTAAGAGCTTAATTATTTAGAAATAGTGGTACATTAAATTAATTACATAAGCCTTATTATATACCATTGTGAAAGAACGAAAACTTATTTAATCTTAGATGGGTAGAAAAAGAATCACAGAAACCCTAACACTCCTCTTGTACATTACATGTGATATGGGCATTTCTGATGCGTGACCTAATTATCATGGAAGTTGAATATATGAAATCTAAATTGACTGTCTGATTTAACAAAAGTTAGGACTGTTCTAAATGATTTACCTATAGCTGCTTGATGACCCATATCATTTAATTCTCAGTCTTGTGCTTTAATGATATAGCATGCTTCATTCTTGTGTGAAAAATATGTCTTTTGTTGCCTTTAAGTTTCAACCACATGGTTTCTAATACTACCAGAAAAATTCAATAGTAATTCATATTGACAGAAGGAAATACAACAATGTTTGGTTGGAAAATCCAGTCTATCGTGGCTCTCAAGTGAAACTGAGTAGAAATAAGGAATAAATGTTTTGTTTGTTTGTCTGTTTGTTTAAAAAAAATAAAAAAATAAAAAGGAAGTATTTCTTTTGATACTGGAAGTGATATTGCTCAAAAAGAATGGGCCAGATGGGACAAAAATAATCAGGTTTCTGCCAGTCTTTCTCAGTTAAAATATAGGTGAATTTGACGGAAACTGTTTTGGTAAAACTCTCTTATTAATAAAATCACTCCCACTCAAGATAATGAGAAAAAAAATCTCACCAAAGTTAATGGGGGAAAAAAAAAAAGTCCCACTGAAATCAAATTACCCTCTATTTTATATGAAAATTTTGGACAGGGTAAGGAAAATGCTATGAAAATACAGAAAAATAGAACAATGGTCTCCAAGCTGTCTGATAATGCCAATAAGAGGAATAGTGGGAGCCTCTAATGGCTCTCAATGTAGTCAAATGTTCTTTCAATTGTTTGGTCTACTTTTATTCATTTACTCAAATTCTGTTAGCAGATGGACTAACTTAAAAATAGGAGTCGTATCTTTTTTGATTAGCATTGAGTTCTTGAAGAAGATGGGGCTGGGCTATTTCAGGGAAGAAAAGGTGTGAGACCTCTGAGGATACTTGAGAATAAATTCCTTCTTTTGTAAAAGAGAGGGACTACAAATGATCTTGAAAATATAGCAGAGGACATAGAGAAGCAAGGTTAATGTTGGACATAGCAGACACCTGGGGCTCCTCTAATCTGTTAATTATTTTGCCTCACTTACAGGAGAAATTCACTTATTGCATCTTGTCAGAAGTTTTTCAATAATACATAATGAATTAACTAGAAGAAGGTTAACAAAACAGTATATATCAGCACATAAACCTTTTCCATTAAACACTAATGGCATGAATTGCCCCCCTTGCTTTTCTTTTAGAGATAAGGATAGAGTCATTAAAGTAATTTTAAATATTTTATCACCTTTAATGTACTTGTATAGACAAGACTTTGTGATACAGTCTCAGACATAATTCCTAAATGAGCTCTTTCCTTCATAAAATTACTCATTAAGCTGTCTAGAAAGAGATGCATGACTGTCTGCTCAATGCAAGCATTGTCAAACCTCTGATATGTTGTTTTATGTATAATAAAATAAAGTGTCCTAAACTATGTAGATAAAAACATAAATTACATTAAATTGTAATTCCTGGAGCTAACTGAAAACCTGTCTTGTATATTATGGAAAAATAAGATTCTTGTTTTCATAGGTGATGGGTCCTCTCATTATTATTGACATGAGTGGCCAAGTGGCCACAGCAACTTGTCACCCATCTGAAATGATAGAAGAAAATAGAGGTCAACTTTCCTCCCAGGTTCCTATATTCTGGACCTCATCAAAGCCATTCTCAATTTACTTCTGTTACCTAAGATGTAACTGATGAGGTATTCTCTGTGGAGTATCTAACTAACTGCTATTCAGATCACAAGTTCTACCTTGATAACTGAGAATTTTTTCCTCTTTTATAGGTTTTGTCACAATGTGGCATATTGTGGAACAAATCACTGCTAAACCATAGAAAGAGACCTTCATTGTCTTGCTTTCCAATGGAATTTGTGTCTGAGATGGCTGGAAGGGCTAACCATTTTCAAAAGTAATACTTAATTCAGCTAGGAAGACTAGTAGTACAGACTTCCTCATGTAAATAGTACTTCATACTTCCTCCCAAATGTCTTGGGACTTGTGAGATATGAATCTCACTTGGCTTTGAATGGTATGAATCTATTTTCTCAGGATAGTTTTATAGGTAAAATGGGGGGTCAAAGCAGTTATAGGTCTCATCATATTAGAAAATACCTATCTTTCCATAGCAAATTGCATTAAAATAGGTATTACATAAAAGTAATTTGTGAAAAGAAATTGATAGTTTTGCCCTTCTGCAACACATTGAAGAAAGAATCTAGTCAGGAGATAAGGCAGTGAAAATGGTTAGGTCTGAATGTCAGACCACTACAATGTTTTCCCTTCTAAACAAAGTGGTTTTATTAAGTTCCACAATTCTTCATTTCTAATTCCTTAATAAGCAGGACTGCTTTTCTCCTTATCAGTATCACACCCACACTTCTTCTCTGCTTCTTATGTTCACTTGATACCATATGAATAAGATATTCAATTTTCACACCTACAATACCTTTGTCCTTCAGAACATTGCAATATTGAAGTTAACCCTGCGCTTCCTCTTGGGAGAGTTACCAGATGAGTAAGGATCTGATTTAAAAAAAAAAAAAAAAAAAAAGGCTGAGGTTATTAGTCCACTATGAAACCGAACAAAGGAAAAGGATAGAGAGCAAGGTAAATGCCATGTGTCATACAAGTGGGATGAAGAATTAAGTACTCTTTTTCTAGGAATTGCAAAACCCACATTTTTTGTGACTCCCAGGCGGCTGAAATGGAAATGCAACTGCAGCCCTTCTCTCCTTTTTGACCATCTTCCTTATCCACTGAAGGCACGAATCCAGTTCAGCACTTGGCATTGTGAAGTCATAAGCTATGCACAGTCTAATGGCCTGCTGGTACTTGCTAAATATTAAACTGTAAGAATATTATGTCTTAATTTGAATTGTGTGCTCCATAAGCTGTCAACTAAAAAATAAAACCAAGGTCAACAGTTGCTGAGAAGTTGTGGAAGTAGTCCAGCATTAACTACTTGTTGGTAGTAAAGAACAGAGTAATCTCTATCTAAACCGCTCTTTTTGGAAGCATGTAGGGCAATATGCATCTCATATGTATGCGTGTTCTTTCTGTCAACTCTGCTAATGCAGCTTGTTATATCTTCTACCCAGCAAGTGCTGATTTGTGACAGATGCATGGGAATGCCAGAGAGATCTTTTGGAAGACGTCTTTCAAAGGGTTCTGGTTATTCATTTGAGTGAAGTAATGTGATATCAAGACTTTTGTACATGGTGTAATAGTAACGCTTACAAAAATCAAAGGCAGCTCAGGCAGAATGGAGAACATTCCCAAAGTATAGAACAGTAGCTGAATGAAAGAGCAACTCTTATTCCTGCAAGTGCTAGGCAGGCATATGAAGAAATTGAGATGGACAGGTGGAAATTTACTAGGGAGAAACATGATCTGAATGATCTTTCTATTGGGTACTTGTACAAACAAAGGATGTTTTTGCTTCAGTTTCATGCAGTTGTCATGGAAGTTTCATGGAAGTGTTAGCATCCTCTGCTTCTAGGTTGTTGTGGATAAAGAAGTAAACACTTTGCCTGAAGCATGTATTGGCTAAATGGGATACCATTCGCCTCCTGTGCTTTCAGGATTTTTGTGTTATTTTGAGATCAGAAATCTTATTTCTTGTTATTTTGTTTTGTTTTCCAGACACCTTAATTAATATAAATCAGCTACCTTTCTGACCTATCCTTAGCAATCTATTTATGTCTGCAGTCTCCAAGTACCCTAGTAAATTCTAAACTGACTGGTAATTTCTAGATTCTTAAAGATAATTCTCTACAAGTCCTTGATTTTCTGTGTGTAAAGAATGCCTGTCACCTGGCAGTGAAATCCATTTCAGGATTTGAAGTGAACAGGAGCAGTCAGCAGTCATCCTTAGGCTATTGCCTAGAGCATTAGAATGAGTAAGGTAGTAATACTGACTCTAGGCTTTTGTGCTCAGCTGTTACACCAATTCTTCTCTGTTTATAGGGGACAACCCCATGTAGTATCACTACATAATGCAACTAAGGCATTGCAACTGCTCATTCATGCTGCACTTTTGGCATTTCCTCCATTCCACAGCTTCTCCTTTCCTATTCCTCCTCCCCTGCTTCCAGCGTGTCTCACAAGCATGGATTGAACCATGACAAGATGTGGTCTGTTATGAGATTGTTTGTAGCTGTCTAGGCTGAGCTCTGCCTATTTTTACATTTATGTATTTCCAAAGTTCTGTGCTCTCCATTTACAGGTATGGGATAAAACTTGTGCCATTTAACCAACTCATTCCATGTCTGTGCCTGGCCAGAAGGTCTGCCATAGCATCATCTTTAGTTGAAGCTGACTTTGGCTTTTGATGATCCAAGACAATCAAGCTTGGAAAGATTTAAGGGATCAGTGAGAAGACAGACAGCAATCCTCGCTAACATCCACAGCCTCCTGAAACAGAATCAGAAGCCCTAGTAAGGTACTGTTTTATTAGATATCCATCTCCCCACCTTAAAATTATCAATGGTCCACTCACAAAACTCATACTTCATTGATCCTGCTCCAGTGTGTTGTTCTGCTGCTGCAGCAAAACTTTGCAAAGCAAGATTTCCTCAAGAATGAGAAAAGGGTATTTTTGCCTCATTCTTGAAGAAATGATCTTGAGCTGGTTCTCTTACTAGTGAATCTTGAAAAGAGTTTCACATTCCTGACCCCTGCACCTTATATTGCTACTTTCATTTAAGGACATTTGGGTTTCTAATGAGATTCATAATTTTCTCTATTGAGAAAAAGAAATCCACACACAGAGAAAAATTCAATCAAAATTTTTCAAGAACAAGATTTCTGTTGCATGTAATCTTCATCAGAGTATCTCATTAGATGGCTCAATAGAAAGCAGAACAGTCTTTAACCTTCTGCTGCACAGACTAAGTGATAAACCAGGTGCAGGATTTCAAACGTTTTACTTAATCATGACTCATAATGAGTATTTAATGACGGAAAAGGGAAAGGGAGAGACATTCATATTCTTTCAATTTCCTCTTTAAAATGGTTTCAACTGACCTTTCCTAACCAACCCACAGATTAGGTTCCTAATAACTTATAATTAATATTTTCCACATGATGCTCAACATATGAAATCTGATATCTTACTTCTTTCTAATACCCAGAAATTGTTGTATTTAGTCACAGTTTATGAACTTGACTAAAGCAGTCAGAGATCTTCTAAAAAAGATCTTCTAAAATTTCTTTTTGTAGAAGGTGCTACATAAGTGCAAAATACTATTGTAGAATAAATGAAGATACAAATTGGTATTAAGTGTACAGAGTGTATTTAAAATACTCCTTGGTATTACAGTAAGATTATTTTGTAACAGATTTTTGCTTGAAAGGTATCAGTGATTACTAGGAACATCAATGAGAAATCTAGAGACTGATATATCTCTTTCATCATTTTTGCATGTTAAATTTAACACAAAGCACATTTACAAAGTGTTCATAATTTTTCAGTAACCACAGTGTTTATTGCAGAATCATAATTATAGCTTTGGGGGTATTCGATCTAAAA
Source organism: Heteronetta atricapilla (assembly GCA_011075105.1). Taxonomy (NCBI): domain Eukaryota; kingdom Metazoa; phylum Chordata; class Aves; order Anseriformes; family Anatidae; genus Heteronetta; species Heteronetta atricapilla. Next base: position 7,445,096 of record CM021738.1, on the reverse strand, counting down.
GTAGGTAAGTCTGTAACAACAAAATTCGTTTTCAAGATTTAAGGAAGAGCCAAAGTTATATCTGAACTATTATCTGAATTAGCACAGAAATCTATGTTTTTATCTACTCTGTTTGCAATGAGTCTTTTATTCTAAAATGTGTTATATATGTAGGTAGCTGAGGAGTGAGATATAATGATATTTCACTTTGCTACAATATGTTCAAAAGTGACATGTAAAATCTAATCTCACACAGGGGCTTTTTACAAAATAATAACATACAAAAATAAAACACACCAGGATTTAACAAGTTTAACATGATCTGAAACAAACTGATGTCTATAAAATTAGTATGGAGAAAGACTTCAGAGAATTTTTAGAATAGTTATAAGTTTTAGGGGAATTTCTTTCTGCAGTTCAGGCATTAAGAGATTTTATACATCTCTCAAGAAGCTGCAAGTTTGATGGTTTTGTGATATTCTGTAACAAATGTTGTTCCGAAATGGTTCTACTGTAACTCATTGACAGTTATGGTAATGCAGCTGTTATTTGCTTGCAATATTTAGAGAACACATTAATTGACCAACACAATAAAAATACTATTAGGCCACCATGTAATCTGCTGTTGAGATATTTCTGTGTGTGCTTGTGGATAGAGCAGAAAATCAGAAAAGCTTTACACAACATTGACATGAGTTCAGCTGAAATTCTAAACACTCTTGGATTAGCATATTTTGCCTTCACAGCTTGTGTTATTACATGATAGTCATATTAAACAGAGGAAGTCAGGAATTTTTTGTTCATATTTTATAAAAAGCATCTGTAAAATGTAATATTTTAACTTTATGGTAAGCTATACACATTTTTCTAAGAAATGCTGGGATTTCTTTGATTTATGTGAAAAAGACTTATTTCAAGTTAATAAAATTGAATGTACTCTGGGATCTACATCCCAAGCAATAACATTAATAGTGGAGATTCCTTTTCTTTTGATTAGTCATTGCAAACATATTCAGTTCCAAATGATAACAAAAATATACAAGTTTTAATTTAAAACTGTTTACAAATCACAAAAAACAGGTTAATAAAAGGAAAAGTGTTACTAGCTCTGACTCATAGACAGAATTGATGCTAAATCTGTGACCTTTGAAGTCCACAATTGCTTACTAGAACCTGAATTTTCACCTCTGAATTTCTTTACTGGGCTTACTTAAAAACTTATATCAATCCTTCAGCTAAAGGTCACAGTGTTGTGCCACGTTATCTGGATTTTTATTATTTCCTCATAAACTATGACATTTATAAAATGTCAGCATCTAAGGAAATCAGGCCTATATGAACATGGAAGAAGAATAAAATCTGCTTACTTTGGCAATTCCATCAGCGTGGTTCAGAGTTATAAATGTTATCACAATGAAAAATGCATTGTTTTGAGTTGTTTACAGGTATTAGTGAACGTTCTTCTGGATAGACGTGCATGTTTAGTACACTTAGAAATAAAGTAAGGCATATTATACTTTGTTTAGATGGATTGTGCAATATTGAGGGACCACAGAAAGGTCTTTCTTGTCAGAACTTACACTAGATTCGGTTCTCCAGTTTTCCTTTCCTAATTCAAACCTATACTGATCCATACTCATGGAACTCATTTTGGCACCAGAGTTCAGAGCTAAGTAGATCTGCTACTACCAGCTCTCATCCCAGGCTTCAGCAATAAGGGAAGTTCTTCATCTCTCCTTTTTCCAAACTATAACCTTAGTCTTCATCAGTTTTTACCCTTTTCTGAAACCAAGGGTAATGCTACTAATAGTAAGCAAAGTTGAACCAGATGAAGCCTTCCTCATTTTTTAGCAGCCTGTGTACTATCCAGGATTATGAATCCTCTTCGTGCTTCTGGTCTTTTTTCTTCCTGAGCTGCTTTTTCTGTCTTTTGCCATTAATTGTAGGTGGGCAACACACAGCCAGACCAAAATCAAACATACAGGAAGGACTATGACACACAGCCAGACCAAAATCAAACATACAGGAAGGACTATGTTAAGATAAGCTCTTGCGTTAGTACATTTGATCATAGTTCTTTTAACTCAACCTTTTTCAAAGGATAACGTAAATACCAAGACCTGAATCACTTACCCATATTTGAATGATATGCTCCTGTAAGAAAAACAGACACCATCCAAGCCTTTTTCCTTCCATGATCAAGACAGAAATGCTGAATTGTCAGGATCCAGCAGTTAACTGTCAGTTAACTGGAGCATCTTAACTAGTCTTTTCCAAGGCTTAACCTGAAAGTAAGCATGAGTCACTTACCAGTTTTTACCATAGCTCCATTAGTAATTTAGAGCAAGATGTTCATTTTTTTCCACCTTTATTTTGCTGAATTTTACCTCTATCCCCAGCCTTAACAATATTTGCAAGAAACACAAACACTGATCCTTGTCAACTGCACCCTTCTTAAATACAACGGGCCATGAAAGACGAAGGTTTTCAAACCTTTCCTGCAAAATGCAAGTGAAACATGAGATTTAATGTTAGCCTTTCCCATATTCAGATCATCTGCAATTTATTTGTGGAGGAAAAGGATAGTTGTGATACTAGTGAAACAGCAGAAGGTAATATGTTAGAAAAGAAAAAGAAAATAAAAAAATAAGGCACAGCAGAGGAAGAAGAATAAGCAACATCAGTGGCTGAGGCAAGCTACTTTCTCTTGCTTCCTGCTTTTTTTTTTTTTTTTTTTTTTTTTTCTTGCTACTGAGTTACCTTGCTGCCCTTTCAGGCTTGCCCACTGACCCACATCTGAAATAGCACTTTAAGTTCCTGTGAAATGAGAGAAAATGCTAGTGTTTTCCAACCAGTACGCACAGACATTAAGTGATAATGCACTGTGTCGCCAATGAGGTGTTAGGCACTTGAGACCAAACCTACATTTATAAAGTCATAAAAATCCACTGTGATCTTTTTTGTTTTTCCTGATGTATAACAAGGTTGAGATCTAAGAAAGTAAACATCAGGTCAGATGGCTAACCTGTAACTTAATTTAAACTTATCCTTGATCATGAGTGCTCTAACCCTTGAGAAATGCATACTGAAATCAGAGGCTTACAGCCAGGACAAAGAGCATCTCTATTTTTCCTTTTAATTTTTAAAATCTGTGTTTAGTCACTGCAGTGAGTCCCTTTGGAAAAGGAACTGCAGTTGTTACATCCAGACTCCTTATTTCTAGATTCTGGGAACAATCACTGACTGCACACCTTGGGCAACCTTGGGCACGGACAGAGGGTAAAAGGTTCTGGTTAGGAATCAAGCAGAGACGAAGGCTCAGCTAAGGGGAAATGCATGACAGGAAATGTTCATATCTCCCTCAAACCTGTTTTCATATTTTCCGATGAGGGTTCCAGGTGAAATCCAGAAGCCCCACCGTGAGATAGTGAGATAAAATAAGTACCTTCCCTTAGGCGTGTTTCATGTCAGGCAGGAGGAGAGAAGTTCATGGGCATGAAATTTTGGAAAAGAGTTTCCTAATCTGTCTGGCAATGAGAAGGTTTCTAGTGGCCTTTACCATAGGCAGAAGCTAGATATAAATAAGGAGGTAAAGTGATAAAATAAATAAAGGGAAATGTGATTTAAAAAAAAAAAAAAAAAAAAAAAAAAGTAACTGATAGTAGGAGTGAAAAAGTAAACAGAAAAAGAGAGAAGTGAAAATAGTAGATTGCAGGGGACCATCTGGAGCCCAGTCAGAAGGGGGTCTTCTGGTGAATGGGCAAATAGATTTTCTTTGTGAAATTTGTTGCAGTGACTGGTCCAGTTCTTTCAAAATGAAAGGCATTTACTTATATTTGAAAAAGCCTAGGAATTGCAAAACAGGTCAGATCATAGGCTTACCACCTGGAAGGCTTTTGCTAATTGTTTTTTTTTTTTTTTTTTTTTTTTACTTAAATCCCAAAGCATTTTTATGTTTGTGTCAGTTTATTATTTAATGTAATTTTAGTGTAAATTTTTTATTTATTATTTATCATTGAGACTTTCTGTTAAAGTACAAATAATAACCATGACCAATAAGCATTATTTAAGTGATTGCAATGCAAGAGAATGGTGAATATAATGAGAAAAATAAAGGAGTGGGAACAAGTAATGAGTAAATACAGGGCTGGGAAGTGAGGGGATCCATCTCAAAACACATCTGACATGTTTGTATATACTTGGCCGTGCTCTCATGACTGTGTTTATTGTCAGTGGAGAATGGGACAGTGATTTATCCTTTTTGAAAACTGATATCTAAACTAACACGATCTTTTCTTAAAATTTCTTTCATTTTCTATTAATTAGCTCCAGTTCTCTATTTGCATTGAGAAGCAGATCTAGGCTTGTAGTTACAATAGTCACATGAAACAGAGGAAAATATATTTGGTATCTGTTCCAGTGAAAGGAAGCTAAAAATCTTCAGGGACAGATTTCCATTTTCTTCACACTTACTAATTCAACAGATCTGTGGCTGCAATTTAGTGCCACTTAAATTGCATTTTATGGCTTTTAACACTATTTTTGTTCTAGAAAGTGAGATTCTGATCTCAATGCCATCAGTGTGGAATACATTGCAGTTAATGAGTAACTCAAGTCAAGAAATGGTCTACAAGCAGTCAGTATTGGCTATTAAGAATTGGGCTTAATAACCAGCTACGGTATCTTTGCTATAGAGTCACTGCAATGAGACGTTGAGGAAAGCACGAATTTTGTTGCTTTTATTCTGATAAGGATGGTGCATTTATACCAGAATATTTATTGTTGCTGAAATAACACTGCTGTAAGGTTGACGTAGGTAGTATATGTATTCACAAGAGGAAAATGAAAGTTTGTTTTAGAAATAGTTAAATCTTCCAATGTATGTGTCCGTACACTTGATATGTGCTGAGACAATAGGTGTGTTGTACTTGCTATGTTGTGGAAGTGCACAGAAAGCAGCATACATGTGCTAAAATGCAGTATTTTCCTCAGGAAAACATCTTAATACATTTCTGTTTACTTCATGCTTCACTAGTTCCTCCAGCTTTACATCTTACATCCTTCTCATTCACTTTATTCAGTTCCACTGCATGATGACACTAAATATTTTAATTTCAAATTTTCTTTTGCTCTTTCTCTTCCAACACATGACACTGACAAGTCTTTTCTACTCACCAGTATAAATATCATTCTGCACTTTTCCCCAAATGTGTGTACTTTTTTGCTATTTATATGTAGAGGACATACTAGTATGTTTGAATAGTTTTGCATGTTTACCACTAAATACTAGTTCTTTTACTTGTTACAGCTTATCTATCACACCATATCTATTAATTGTTTAGGCAAGTTCATATTCAGAGGAAGCAGGTTCTGTAAAGAGTTTCTTTACTTTTGATGGAGCATTGATTTATAACCACTTCTTAGCCAGGCCTAATGGATGGGGCCTTGACCAACCTGGTCTAGTGGGTGGGATCCCTGCCTATGGCAGGGGGGTTGGAGTTAGATGATCTTTAAGACCCTCCCAACCCAACCCTACACACCTGCTAATCATATAACCCATATGGTTCTATGATTAGCAGGTGTGTAGAGAAGAAATAACTCATTATTTTCAATACAATACCAAGGTTTAGAAAGAAATGATAATTAAACTAGGTAGAAGTATTTCAGTATTTACCAGTATCTATAATCACTCAGCCTTTTTTGATTTGGTAAAATTTGATTTTATAAATCCTCTTTAGGTTATATGTGACATTTGGATGCTGCAGATGAAGTGTTGGTTTTGTGTTGTGTAATTAATCACAGAAATCATACAGTGCTGTTTCTGCTCTCTGCTTCAGAATTTTTAAAGCTGGAAAATAATGCAACATTTGGCAAGTCTCCAGCAAGTTATTTTGAAGGGAAAAAAAAAAAAAAAAAAAAAGAGGAAAATAAATGCTTTATGTGTTGGATATGTCAGGAATCCTAACACAAAGATTTTATTTATATCACCAAGTTTAAATATTCTCTATGTGATTCTATAAATTGCACTGGAAAGATTGGTCCACTGGGTCAGCTCTTGCAAATGTCTTTTGAAAAGTTTCTGCTGATTTTCTTGACAGAGTGGTTTCAGCATGCATCTTAACCCACTGAAAAGCAAAGAAATTCTGCCTAAAAAGGCAGGTGCTTGAAATCTGTAGGGTCCTGTATTCTTCCTAGACTGTGGGACATCTGGCTCATCTTTTCAATTATTTCAGTAGTGCTGCAGAAGGAATCTAGGCAAACCCTATAATTTTATATTTTTCTTCCTTTCTAGAGAAGCACATCGTGCTTTTGATCTCATGCTGTTATTCTCATTGCCTTGTACCTGGAAATTGCAATATTTTTATAGCAGTTGTCATTGGAAGTGATTGCTGCTGGGATGAGACTCACCTCATCTTTCCCTTTGTCCTTACCTTTTGATTATAGTATTTTGATTACACTGCACAGCCCAATAATATGTGTGCAAAAAGTTAAACAACCACCAGTGCGCAGCAACTGCCCCTGATAAATGAATCCTCAAATCAGTGCTAATAACATTATGATCTATTCTCTGTTTAAGGAATTATCCATTGGGAATTTGAGTGGATTCTGACAGAAATTATACAGTACTGTAGAAGTATTCTGGAGGGATCATCTGCTCCTAGTACTTCTCTTTGCTGTGTTCTGTCAGTCGGACTGTCCAAGTTAGGAGTCAATGGGTGTTCTCCTGTTTGAAGTGAGAATGGAAAAAAATTGCATATAAGCTTTTTTGTACTGATACTTGAAGCAGTGGTGTTACCGAACAGATGAAGAAAGAGGGCTTTATTGAAGGGTGAATAGTTTGTGGAAGAATGCAGAACCATTGCTAAAGATGAAGAACAAGTGTAGAAGCATGTCTGTAGGTGGGTAATGTATGCTCCCTGGATCTCTCTCCAGGCTGCTCTCTGGTGAGGAAAGCTGGCCAGTCAAGACAGGAGACTGGGCTCCCATGCACCTCTGTGTATTTGTAGCTGATATACAGGGAGGAAGGACAAGTTCCTCGTCATTCTAACAGACACTCAGAAAGCTCTATTACAAGAAGAGAACATAATATCTTCCCATTGTCAGATATTTCTACTGACAACATGAAGCAGCTCCCTGTGGGCTTGATCCAGCACCTTGGAAATTAATAGAAACATTTTAATTGCTCTCAGAACTGTCACGTGCCTAGAAAATCATGACAAGGGGCACTAATGTAATGTTTATCTTTCCACATATCACTTCATGTTTCTGCGTACTGGTTTTCCTACCTACATTTTTGCTGCCTAGTCTTTCTTCTGTCTACATGCTAGATTTTAAAACATTTGAAACATTAATGAGTTAATAAATATAATGAAAGTAACATTTTTATTACTAACTAAGGGCTAATGAGCTAAGGCTACTCAGAGTTAGGGTGTTGATGTAATTATTTGCAAACACTGAAACAGATTTTGAAAGCGTAATTAAATAGTTGAGGTGTACTTTTTCATATTTTTCACATATTTTGAGATGGTGTGTATATAATTTATTTTCATAGCATGCTAGTGGCATTGCTCTTTTTACCTTTAATAATCAAGATTACTTAAATCATGTCATTATGAAGTCCACTAGAAATAAAAGGTTACAACAGTACAACGTTCATGGCCTTACTAAGAAATAAATGAATTAATTCTCAGTTCTGCATTTTCTGTCCAGCCTCTTTGCTATGTGTGAAAGAAGTTGGCATACCTGCCATCTGTCAGCACTCTTTCATCTGTGTCCCATTCTTGCTCATGCTGCTTCACCTGTGAGCTGAATACTCATAAACACAGTCTGCCAGGGTTACATGAACACATCCTGCTGCAAGAGCAGGAACTTTTTGAAATTTGCTTGTCCACTACATGAAAATGCAAAGGATTTTGAGCAACTCCCACACTTCGTCAGGTTTCACTGAAATAATCCACTCGTCCTTTGATTTAGCTTGAAATTACTGAATTATGATAAAATAAAATATATGAAAAATCATCCTAGATAAACACAGTATCATAGAAAGGCCTGAAAAAATAGAAGTAATAAGAATGAACTGTTCTAGAGTATAAGCTAGTTTATGGGCAGAACCATTTTTTCTAGGCAAGGATCCATTTGAAGTGTGAACAATATGGAAGTCAATGAAAAAAAAAAAAAAAGGATATCAAAATCTGAGGAACAAATTCATATGCCTGTATAAAGATCTAAGAAATTAGTGGGAACTCTGACTCTTTTGAATGAAGAGAATAAATGGACATGAGGCAAAAAATATTTTCTTTAAATACAAAGCCTATTTTATGTGTATATAGTACACTTGTGTTGTGGTTTAACCCGGCTGGCAGCTGAACACCACACAGCTGTTCGCTCACCCTCCCCCCTCCCTCTCTGGGATGGGGGAGAGAAACGGGAAAGTGAAGCCTGTGGGTTGAGATAAAGACAGTTTATTAAGATAGAAAATAATAATAACAAAATAATAATAATAATAATATGTACAAACAAGTGATGCACAATGCAATTGCTCACCACCCGCTGACCGATGCCCAGCCCAACCCCGAGAGCCAGCCTCCCACCCTGGCTAGCCACCCCTATAATTGTTCAGCATGACCCCATAAGGTATGGAATACCCCTTTGGCCAGTTTGGGTCAGCTGTCCTGGGGCTGTCCCCTCCCAGCTCTTGCTGCCCCCCCCAGCCTGCCTGCTGGCAGGACAGAGCGAGGAGCTGAAAAGTCCTTGGCTTAGTGTAAGCACTGCTCTGCAGCAATTAAAACATCAGCATGTTATCAGCACTCTTCTCATCCTAATCCAAAACATAGCACCCTACCAGCTACTAGGAGGAAAAATAACTCTGTCCTAACTGAAACCAGGAAAACTTGTCATTAGCTTTTTCTTTGTATTAAGAGATTCTGAAGAACCTAACATTTTTAAATGGTTATATTCTAGGAATAACAGAAAATAGGTCAGAAAGAGACCTTCAGTGATCATCAGTGGAATTCCTGTTCTCTGAAGCAGGCTGTCTTTCCTGGCAGAAGTTCAGCGGATTTTTTCTTAAAGCTCTGCCATGGTTTTGTTTATTTTTCAATTGTTTATTTTTCCATTATGTTATTCCTTAATATTATTGATATTTTATATGAATTATTGATTTTATTGTATCAATGATTTCAAATATGCAAGGTCTTACCTCTTTTTCTTTTCCAAACTTCTCTAATAGAGGCAACTAGAGTACTTCTTTGAGACACATAAATTCCTCCTGACATTGTTCTTAGCTGTAAGCCCATGCTGGCCTCCTGTACACTTAAACATCTAAAAACCAAACTAAAGCATAACACTGACCACTGTCTCTGCAGTGAGGTAAGAGTAAACAGCTGGGGCAAAACTTCAAAACCTGTGACCTATTGTAAATTCCATTGCAATTGTTTTAGAACTTGTGATCTTTCTGTCCTTAGATGTTCAGAAAGGGATGCTTTTGATATATAGCTCTGATAAGAGGCTTATTCCATTAAGCTGTAGTGATTCTAGCTTTCATGCATCATTTGACAGAGAAAATGAGAATTTGCAGAAGTAATAGCTAATGTAAAGTATATTAGGTTGCAATGCATTTAGACAGGTAGGAAATAAAGTTTATGTATTATATTATAGATGGGCTTGCACATTTTATTATATGTGCACAAAAGAGAAATTTTTGTCCTGCTATTTCCTATCAATTTTTTTTTTTTTAAAGTTAGTACCACTGTTTCTGAAGTGGGCTGTATCCTCTGTATTTCTTAACAGAGGGTAGGATTTCAATTTAAAACAAATATTCTTACACAGATCATAAAGGTTAAATTGAAATAGGAAGGAGAAAAGGAAAGATGTAAGCAGAAGTATGAGGAAAATAAAACAGTAGTTGACTCAAATAATAGTTTTACTAGTTCCATATCCTACCTAATATCATTACATATACAGACACCACCTTAATGCTTAAATAATGCTTGTGTGACAACATTTTTTTCTGGGCTATTTTAAGAGCTTATCAAACTTTTTCTCACCCTGCATCCTAAAGTTCACATTGAAGAGGAATTTCTTCACTCTACACTTCTGTTTATGAGAGGCTTGGAGAGGAAAGTACTGTGAGTATCAAAGAAGTGCATGCAATTGCAATTTAATCAATGCCTTTTGTATCAGAAAAGAGTGGTAGAAAAGTGTAGAGAAGTAGTTAAATAATTTGTTGCACAGTGAATTGTGAAAGTGACTTACAGCGACAAAATATATTACAGTCTATTAAAATATCCAAGCTTTTTGGAGGCATCATGAGCAGTGAGGTGATAGATATTTCATTCCTGCAGCACTTTAATGCATCCGTAGTTTGATGGCACTTGTATGCAATAATCAGAATTGCCTATCAGAAGAACCATTTACTATTATTTACAAAGGAGAAAATGAATAACTTAGGATGTCACCATTTTTGTAAGGAAATAAAATGGCTATGGCAACTTCTATAATGAAGTATAAGCAGTATTTTAAATTGTGCTGTTCACATGGCTGTGCATAAGAAGTTGGTTTTCATGTAGCAATATGATTAGTTCCCACAATCCAGAAACAAGATGTGAAGAAATAGAAGGCCAAAACCTGCATTCCTTCATATCATGGCCTTCAAGGAAACTTGGCTTAGCAGGATTTCATGAATAGGCCACTATTATTTTTTACTAGTGCTGACAGTTTCCTGGGAATTTTATCCACTTCAAAATGTATTTGCAACTGCATTGACAAATGGACAAAATATTTTAAATTTCTTTGAAATGAGTTTTTCTCCCAGAATCCCACAATAGAAGAAGAAAAGAAAGAAAAAACATGAGTGTGTGTGAATCATTAGCTGAGATGCTCCACTGCAATGTGGGGATGAACCCAGGTTCGTCTCTGTTCAACATGGTTTGGAAGGAAAAATCCTTCACCAAGAGACCAAGGAGATCGCACCAAAATAGACAGATGACGGGACACTCCCACAAGCACAGGCAAAGTAAATAATCAACCTGTAAAAAGTGTGTATTTCCTTCATCAATATTTTATAGTCAAAAACCTCCAATCAATTCTAATTTTTGTCATATATAATATACAGAATACTTTATTAATATTACTTGCATAAGGTTTTGTTTACATATATCCTAACCATAAAGAAAAAGCATGTTTATATTAAAAGGTTGTCTTAAGTTTTTCAAAAGTCTTGGCCCCTATTTTAGAATGACCTGCTTATCCTTCATCTTAGCATATGCAGATATTGTTTCAAAGCTAGATTTTCTCTCCCTTTCCTTCTATCACAGTGCATTGTATTTCAGATAGAAATGCAAAGCTTTCTGTTTGTGCTTCCATTTTTTTAAGATGACTTGATCATTTTCGGGCTAGATTCCTTTTTTTTTTTCCCTCGAAAACTTCTGACAACTGGTAAAGTCTGTATACAGTATTAATGAATTTTGTTTTCCATTGCTTTTATTACTGAGTGTAGCTTCCTTTTACTACCACATGTATGCTACTTCTATCTTTATGAAAAAAATAACCATGATAGTTCAAAACTATGTTTTATTTATATATGATAGACTTACTTGCAGTAATATTGTCAAGTGTGAAACCTGATTCTAAATCCAAGTAAAAATGGTATGAAAGCTCAAGGTATGGTAGCAAATAGAACATTAGAACTCAGTGGAAAAAAAAAAAAAAAAAGTGAATGCCTAAATGCTTCTTTCTATACCTGCCTTGAGCAGGTGATTCACATCATTATATGCTGTAACAAAAATCAGGAGAAATTTAGAGAGAAATAACTGAAGTAAACAAACAATCCAACAAGTAATAGCTTATCACCCATTTGTTGTACTAACTTTAGGTGGTTATAGATGTTATTTCTTTCCTAGTTCAGATATACACATCAAATATATTATAATATTTTTTCATAAATCCAGCTTGATTCTCTTGACATGAATTCCAGTCCAGTCGAGAGGATTTCACAATGCAGATAGCATGTTCAAAACATATTTCCATTTCAAATACCATTGCTTAAAGAAAAAGGATATCTTACCCTTCATTTCAAAATCCAGTCTCAGAGGTGATCAAAGACAGGGAAAATATCTCATTACTTTAGGTACGCTGTATCAAGTACATTGACTTGATAATGATGTAGTGTATCTACTGTAGTGTCCTTAATGACTGGAAAACTACACTTTAATCTTTGCAGAAGTGCTTTAGAAAATTTCGATTCCCAACTCAGCAACACTGTCCATAGGAAGTAAAGTTTAGTATAAATCAAAAATAATTATTAAACAACTGTAATGCCATCAGCTCAGTCATCATACCCTACTGTTTAATATAGAAAACACACAAATATTTTTGGCAGAGTTTATGTATAATTTTTTTATGAACTGATTGGCTTTCTTCATAAATGCTCTACCAAGCATGGAAAAAGAAAGCAAGTTTTAAAATATTTCATTCTACAAAAATGGGTATTTAAGACAGTACATGATACATTCATTATAAATAATTTCAGAATTCATCTTTCAACAAGGCTCGGGGGGGTGGCAATTGATAGCATAAAAGTGATGTTTGTTTAGGTATTAGACTGAAATGAAACTTGTAATCTTTTCCTCTAGAGGAACATTGCAAACTTTTTTAAATTTTATTTCAGCAGAGTATTTTAGCACTGGTCTTAGGGAATAATTGGCTGTCATGAATGCAAATTCAGATGGTAGAAACCAGACAATTTTCCAATAGAGCATGAACTGGAATCACCAGTAAGTTTTACGGTGACTGATAACACATGCATATTATGACTACTTTGTAACATGAGGTGGATATTTACCAGTGATAAAGGGAAAATATTGATACCCCATTACAAGTCCTCCTGTTCTTACTAGTGGTATTAGACTACCATCTAGAGGCCCAGCTAAGATTAAGCTACTATAAAGGAATATGTATTAGACCAACAAAAATGTTATTGATTTTACATTGAACTACATTTACACATACTCCCCCAGTTCAACTGCCAGGATGTTTCAGCAAAGCTTTTCCATACAAGTGAAAATGTGTGTTATTCTGTCCAACCTGAACAAGTATTTTATTATACAATTTCTTAAACAAAGTGACTTAGAGGTTACTTTGTTTTTAAGAATCATAGCAAAAGATTGCTGTTTTTAATTACCTTTTAAGTAAAAAAATAAATAAACAAATATCTTTTTGGGGCCCATATTAGCTGAAAGTTGCCAAGGCCTGGCAGCACAGCTGCCTGAATTGCCTTTGACAATGTGCTGAATATCTTCTAAAGGAATTCTTCTTGACTGTCAGGGTTGAGAGCAAATCCCTGGGGATCAAGGAAAAACTTAAAGGGTTTGACAAGAAGGGCATAGATAGATATTCTCACTCAGGAAAGTAAACATACTTTTTTGTTGTTGTTTCACTTCTTTTTTTTCAAAAAAAAAAAAAAAAAAAAAACCTTTCTTTTCCTTATGTTCATCTGTTTGCATTTTCTCTTTATTTTTGAACTGAAAGATGAACGTTGTGTGTTTGAAACAATTATGTCAAAAAAAAAAAAATCCCCTTGTATCTGTTTTTTGGTCTGGTTTTTAATAGTAAGCATTAAGTAGGTAACTGTGCTGGTGTTTCTTTGGAACTGTCTTGAAATGAGGCTTTCCTCTGAGTGGAATTCACAGCCTAACTTCTTAGGCAGGATATAATTCTTTATACAGGCCTATTTTTCTTAACAACCGCTAAATGAAGGTGATCTTTATCGTACATTCAAGGGGACTTAAATGTAAAGGTTTAAAAAAGAACTGCAACATGCAACTCTGGGCTGTAAAAAGCTTCCTGGAGCAGGTAGCTTCTGTCTCGCAATCAAGGGAGGCTCAGTGTTCCAGTGATCAACATCACTTTGGTCTCTTTGAAATACAGTGTAGCTTTATGTAGTAGCAGTATTTTGCTAAATGCAATAGCACTTGGACAGCATAGAGGAAGGTTAGGGTGAAGTTCAGGCATACACAGCTGAAACTGCAAGTTTTCTGCTGAAATTCGATCTCTCCCCTGGTGCACCTGAAAATCTGCTGGTGTCTGTGTTTTCACTGGAGAGTAGGTTACTGTTAGAATCAACCACTATAAAATGTAATCTCTGATGATTCCAGATTTTCAGTTGAATTCCTCAGAATCCTATTCCCCTATCATCTTGCCTTCTTGTTATACACCGGTAAAATCAGTAGATTCTTGAGGTGGTTGTGTGCAGTACACTGATTTTTGCAGTGCCTCAGTTTTGCTGATGTTAAAATGGTATCTTTAAATTTATAAATAAAACTGAACAGAAAGCCATTTATGAAATGCAGTTTTTAAAGAAAATTCTAGTGCAAGTTCCACTTAGGCAAATATGTTTGTTTTTTAGTGCTCAAACTATTAGGAGTTGTGTTCAGTACCTTCTGTTTAGACAGTCTGTTGAAGATTTAGCCACCTGATGAAAACCTAACCATGGGAAAACAGTTTTAGGTCAATCTAAGAAATGAGACAAAACCTAGAATGCCCTGTCATCAGCTTGATCCTAAGATTGTCTGTTTGCTAGCTGCCTGAACCATATGAAATGTTGCTTAGTTTGAGGTAGTGTCATTTTCACCATGATCACACGATGGCATCATTACAAAACCCTTTATGTCAAGTAAACTAGAAAAATAGGTTTTTGAAAATAATTTTGCAGTTGCTTAGACATTTAAGAGTGTTTATAGTTTTAATAGAAGCAGCTCTGTTTCCTTTAATTTATTTCTTGAAATTATGTACTTAAGTAGATCTTTAATGTGTAATGTATCTTCTGTGATGTAGCATACAATAAGAACTAGTTATTTTGTCCTGAAAGGGTGGTTCACTGCTCTTTTTGTAGTCACAATGACTGACATAGTGATTATATAGATTTCTTAAAACAAACCCAGAAAAGGGCCTAACTGACTATACTGGAAACAACAACACTTCTCTAGTCTGTGTAAATGCACTGCAAGATTATTGAGAATATTTTTTGCTTTGTCAGAAATAAGGGCAAAAGATGTTGGCATGCTGTTTTTATGTTGTTGTTGTTTGTTTGTTTGTTGGATAAACAGACAGGTATATAATGACAGCAGAGTTCTTCTTGTTGGTGAGTGGAGCAAAATTGCTGAATTAAGAAATATTGTGCAGATGAAGCTACCATGAGTGGGATAATAAAAATGTCTAGAAAACCATGCACAGAGACTACCTAATGGTGATTTCTTACAAAAATGGAATTATATATTGACCAGGTCTTCACAAAGAACTTTGAATAATGTACTAAAATAATGAGGTTGTGATTTAATATGGTAGAATGGAAGTTACCTGAGATTATGAGAAATAAAGGTAGCATATTGGCTGCGCTGTGCAGCTGTGCAAAAGGGTGCACAGCAGGTTATAATATATACCTGTTATTGCAATAACAGAGATGTGGATCAAAAATCTAACAGTTAACAAAAAAGGCAGATCTTTCTGAGGTATATGAACTGGGAAAAAGCATGGAGGATAAATGAAGTAATCTTTCTATTCTACTTCTCTAGTGCTAGTTTTAACCTGAAGTAATGAGTCTGTTTTGTCCATTTAGGGAGATGTCAGTCCCTTCAAGAGATCTGATGAGGAGGAAGGAAAATGGTCAGAAGTCTAGAAAACACATCAGAACTGGGGATATAAGTGAAGTCTGAGAAGGGAGAAGGTAAAAGTTATCAAATGCTCTTCGCAGAGAAAACCAGTATCTGTTTTCAATGATTTAAGGAGTAATTAATTTAAAGTGTAGCATGGGTTGTATCAGTTTGGATTAGGGAAATAAGCAGAGGAATGAGGCATTAAATAGATGCTATGAAAGGTTGTGGGGTCTAAATTGTTGGAGTAGTTAAATACAGGTTAGAGAAGCAAATAATTCTCAGAAATGGCTTGGTTAAAATTAATCCTCTCTGGGGGAAACTTGTGGTCTTGAAGTAATGTTGAGGTCCCTCTTTGTTCAGTTTTCTGTGTGTGCACATCTCTACACATATAATTCAACTCACTCTCAAATTCCAAATGGGCCTTAAAACTTGACATTGCAACTTCCTGAGGCAGGAAAGTGGAGAGGGAGGTGCCCAACCTCTGCTCCCTGGGAACTGATAGAACACAAGGGAAAGGCACAAAGCAGCACTAGGGGATGTTCAGACTGGACATGAGTAAAAATGTCTGTATCATGAGGGTGGTCAAACACTGGAACAGGCTTCCTAGCTGGCTGGTTGATGCCCGAGGCCTGCCAATGACGTGCTTATCTTCTGGCTAGCCTGGAAGTGCTCAGGCAGTTGGACTGGATGATCTTTCAAGATCTTAGGTCTAGTTGCTTATGTAACATAAAAAGAAGAACAGTTTCAATAGGTGTAGAAAGTTTAACCTAGTAGTCATTGTTCAGTTAGACAGTTTTGCTGGACTAAGGAAAAACTCATAGCTCAACACATGAAGTGTGTTCCATTTTTGTCCCATGACAAATTTTTACATGTAATACTTGAACTTCACTTGCATAAAAGCAATGAACTGCCCTGTTTATGGGATTAAGTATTCATCATCCACACTTCCATATGTATTGTAAGAAAAATTAAGATAACAGCTAACTAGAGATGATAAAAATTTAAGATAGCTGCTACTGTTAAAAACTCCTTTAAAACTATGTTTAAATCCATAGAGCACTTGTATAAAGAAAAAGAGAATCTGTAATTCTTTTCTGTCACATACTTCTGTTTTTTTTTTTTTTTTAAAAAAAAAAAGCTTCACAAATGTTCCAGTAAAAGTAATATTGTTTCTACTCCAAAGTAGTGATAAGATTAACTCAGTCTAGGTATAATTTAAATCATAAAAGTACGTACCTGAAGATTTTACAGAATATTTGAAAAAAATACTTCATATGGCTTTGAATCCATTCCATATGTTCATTAAGTACTATTCAGTGTTATTTATGTACTTTCCCAGTCTTTTTTCTAAAGTACTTAATGCACTTCTCAGTTTATTAATCCATTTGTTATTCAAATCGCTGTAATCACTGTATGAGACTGCAATTTAAAGATAATACCAAGTCATTTACATAAATTGTAAACTTATTCCAAATCTTGAAATAACTGAATGCAGATCTTTCCAACAATATATTATGAACATAGACAATAAACGACAATTCCAACAATATAAAATAGTTGGAATGTGTTGAGACCTAAGATACAGTACATTTTTCCTTCCCACTTCTTTCTCTCCACCAATTAAATTCAAGCCTCAGCAGCTGGCATCTGGATGATTTTGTATGTGGAAAGGATGGCAGAACTGTGAAGGTTCTCTGGGAGGTTAAACATTGTTGGTAAAGGGGAAGATAACTTGCTTTCTTGCATCAAGAAAGCCTTCTTCCCCCTGTAACTCAAGACTAATCAATTGAGCTTGCTTCAGGACTGCAATATCCCTGCATCCACTGAGAGCAAATTTCACTGACATCCCCAGAGAAATCCTCCAAATATTGTGATACCTAACTTTGAAATGAAATACAGCTTTCAAAAAAAGAGAGGTGAAATGGCTATAGATTCATCTCACTAACTCCATAGTCATCCCTGGAATTTCATCACCACCAGAAGGTTGGGATCAGGACTTTTCACAATTTAGTCTTCACAGAAGACTAGACTGAGGAAAAGGATATGGTGGAGCATTGAACAGAGGCGCTCTCCACAGAGGCTGCATGTGTGGGTATATTTCCTTCTCTTCTCTCATTTTCCAGAACTTCCTTTTGTGTTCAGTCAATTCAGCCAATTGTCAGTTTGACTAAATTGAAACAAAGTAGTTAAAAGATACTGTGATATGTTTACCAATGGGCAATTTTAAATGGAATTAGCTATCTCGTGCTTTCTGCCAACCTTTAATTTGCATCTGAAAACATAAGTACCATTTTTTCTAAAGTTCACTTTGAAATTTGTCATTTGTGTGATCACCTTGAAAGTACTAGACTTCAAAATTCGTTACTTCAAGATGTTGTGAAAATATCAAAGAACTGATAGAATATGTGGGGGTTGCTTGCTTGTTTGTTTTTGCCTTATTTTGAAATTCTTTCAAAAGATGAGGTGAGGTTGGGTGGGCAAGAAGCTGGTGAGGTAGATTTTCACTCATGACTTCTCACGTCTTTTTTTTTCTAAAGCAAATGTAGACATAAGAAGAAACCACAATAAAAAGTACCATATTCATATTTTATTTTTTTCCCTCCTTTTCTACTTTTCTCTGCTCATATTCATCTTACTTTTTTGTCATTTTAATAAGGCCTAGTTCTGGCTTCTTTCAACATATCTGAAATTAGGTTAAATTCTGAATGCAGTTATGTGTGTGTATACGTGTGTGCGTGAATAAGTGGTGTGTCACTGCAGCAACTTTAATATAGGTAGTTCTATTAATTCAAGTTTGCCATGCTTAGAAAAATAATCGTCATGAATTCCAATTCTTTTGGTTTAATAGTATGGGTAATTCTTGTGGGTAAGAAATTTCTTTAGAATATGTTTAATTTCTTCTTTTCTGAGAAAAATAGAAAACAAGGTGTGTAACTTGAGAGTTTCTTGGCATTTTAAAAGTCATAAGATAAATTGTAATTATTTTTTCATTATTGTTTGCTGTTCTGCAATATGAATGTCTGCTGCCAATTTAATAATTTTATCAAACTTGAAACAATATTTTAGCTGCCTATTAGAAATGTTTTCTTAGAAGCTACTGTTCTTTCTACAGTGGAACCCCAATTTTATCTAATTCTGCTGTTAAAACCTACTGAAGTCAAAAGAGACTTTGATGTTTTAGCTTAATCAAGAAAATCACAATGCAGAAGTACACTCAGAATGTTGGAAATTATCTTTGGCTCTCTGTCTGCATTGACATTTTATTTGGCCTAGACAGTCACTTTCAACTCTGTATTGAACTTTTAGATGGCCAAAGGTACCTGCTCTGTGATTTATCACAATCCACAGCTCCAAGGCCATGAACACATAATCAATGATAATCTTTCATTAGATTTGAATTCATTCAATTGCACAGTAACATTTTGAAAAGTTTACATGAATGTAAGCTTTCTCCTATTTTTATAACCTACAAGGCAGGTAGCAATTGGAACAGCAATTACTATCTTTACTATAAATGTACGTATTTTTTGCATGTTTTAATGTATGCATTAAAATGTACTTTGGCAGCTAAAACATTGTTTTAGGTAAATAGGCACAAATATGTGCCTATTTGTAATAGGCAGCTAAAATATTGTTTCAAGTTTGATAAAATTATTAAATTGGCAGCAGACATTCATATTGCAGAACAGCAAACAATAATGAAAAAATAATTACAATTTATCTTATGACTTTTAAAATGCCAAGAAACTCTCAAAATGTATGCATAAATATGTACTTTACAATCTGTCGTATCTCTTAGGTGTTCACTATCCTGCTACTAGTAGTGAAAGCAACCATAC
Organism: Heteronetta atricapilla; assembly: GCA_011075105.1. NCBI lineage: Eukaryota > Metazoa > Chordata > Aves > Anseriformes > Anatidae > Heteronetta > Heteronetta atricapilla. The sequence goes on along the minus strand of CM021738.1, from coordinate 7,425,628 downwards.
TGAAAGACTAGCAAGTTATTATGCATTTATATACATATTAAAATAATTATTATAATATCCTATTGAAGTAACTTTCTTATTTTTTGTATTTATTGTATTTAGATTTATTTCTTTCAGTAATCATCATACTGCATTTCTCTTGCCCAGGAAAAAAAGCCTGAAAATGAAATAATGAAGTTTTAAAGAGAATTTTTTTACTTCTATAATTTTTTAAATAATTTATTCTAAAAGGAAATTATGGGATATGTTTAATACAAAAAAAAAAAAAAAAAAAAAAAGAATTTTGAAGAAACAGAAGCCTGCATATTGCTTCCATCTTCCTGTCATCAAGAGATACAATTACAAACTAACTTCCCTTCTGATAAAATATTTGTCCAATTAAAAGAACAACTTTTTGTGCACACTTTTACAGCTGCCAGCATGATTTACTATGGGAGATCCTTCTCCTATCCTTGGCAGTGCACCAAGAGAAATGTTTTCCTGATTGCTTCCAAGTCTTTTTTTTAGCAATAACTCTGATTTTTCTAATTTCTGAATTCTGATCACCTTGCTGTTCTAATTCAAATCAAAGGTCAATACATAAATAAATAAAACAATTCTTATTGAACGAAAATAGAGAACTACCAGCTGAAAATTAGACTGTTGGAAATTAAATATATATATATATATATATCCATTTCAGCACAGTCATTTAAATTTATTATTAAAGAAGAAGATAAAACACCTTTCTTGATACTGCTAATAGCAACTACTGCTCGTGAAACTCAACACAGAAGGCCCATCAGGAAAACTTGGTGAAATGAATCTGTAGTTCCACGACTTAAGGTTGTTTGGTTGTTTATGCTGAGAGTTGACAGTCAGAGTCCAAATAAGGCCCTACTGAGAGAAAGCAAGCAATATCTTGATATTATTCAATAGGACAAGCTGAACTCTTACCACAACTTAAAACTTTGAGGGGTACTAATTGGGTTGCATCTTATTGCGGGGGCAAAAGCTTTGTTATGAGGACAGATAGTTATGTTTTTTTAACACAATATATAGCTAATAGAGGACCGAGGAGCTAATAGAAAAGCTCCTCGGGCCTCTTTCACCTTCTCCACAAAATTATTTCACAGGGTGTTTTATAATTGGGCAAAAGCCTATTAAGAATAAGGCAAATAAATGATACATATCAGAAGAATACTTGGGTGATGAATACCTTCTGTTTTGATCAGAAAATGTCTGTCTTTCTGGAGACCTAGCTCTGAAAATTGTCAGTGGTTTTGTAATGATGAAGTATATACATTTGGAAGATGTCTACCTGGGTTCCAACTCAATGCACAGGGAATACATATATTCAGTCCACATAGTGTTTCATTGTGTAATGAAACGAAGTCCCATTTTCTCCTTGTCCGTACAATAACATAACTATAGATCTTATTATATTCAAACAGATGAACAGAAATTCTGTTGGGAAACACTGCAAAAGAGGAAACATATCTGTCAGGTAAAAGGGAAAGGCCCATAGTGGGCAGTCTTTTCTTTCTTTGTCAGTGGATAAAGCAGCAAACGTGTTCATTTTCAAAATGCAAACAGTGAAGCAGATTTTCTCTGCCAAAACAGCTGGCTAAATACCACTTGGTATGTTAATTTGGTTTGGATGAGACTGAATAAGTCTGTTGTTTTAAATTACAGAAAAAAGATCATATGAACTTCTTACAATGAAGAAAGAACAGTAAAGATGCAATGAAACAGATTTTCATTAACAGGTAATCATAAATTAATGCATTGTTACTCAGATGTAAATATCCTTTCATATTGCTCAGATTGCTTTCTAATGTGCTTGAAGAAGGAAGCACACAGGGTATCCTATGCTAGTGAATATGTCATTAGAAATATGGATGGAAACTGCTTCCTTTTCAGAAAATCTTATATTAGGATTTGACCAAACTCTCTTAATGTGTTCAGCTGCTGTTACTCTCAGTAATCAAATACACAGAGGATACCTCATGAAAGATATCCATTCAGGTGTTATTATGGAGATATAATAAACTAGATGGAAACTAAATGCTGATAGAGTAATTTGACAGCAAGTTATTAAATTCCGTTTTAGGATAGTCAATCTTGCACAAAGTATCCTCATAGCTAAGGGGAAGATAACATGATGCCTAATAACCTTGCAGGCTAAAAGTTTAAATCAAAATATCTATGTAAGTAAATTACTTTCTGAATTTCTATCTGATTAAGAATGTAAATTATCTGCTAGTCGGACTGTTTCCTTTCATGGTTATTTCCTCTTGGTTAGAAGGTTATTTCTATATGTTGTCCACTGTGTCCAAGGATTTGAACAATTTAAAGAAAGTCCGGAGGAGAAAAATATCAGGAGTCTTGACCAAAATGACCGACAATGAATACCTGAAGAAACTACAGCTTTTTTCTTTACTCCATCTTCTAATTTAAGGTTATGTTACGCTAATATGCCAGCAATAGATTAGCTGATCTGCCCTGTCCTGGAGGTAAGGATGAGATTCTGTTTATCATCCCCATGTGTTATGATTCTGTGAATATTAATCTTTGTCCAAAGAAATAATGTTAGTGTCACCAAACACTTTACATGCCAAGAGAGATTATATTCAGAAAAGTAGACAGAAGGTTAAATACAGAAATACAAGAACTGTCTGTATGAATTGCTTTATATATATTTTGTCGAGTGTGGGGCTTTTTACTTCATGAGGAAATGTTACTCCGACAGAACACAAACTCAGAGGAAAATCACTTTGTATCTATAATACAGGAGTTTTAAATTACTATTTTAAGGTAGCTCAGGTTGTGTTTTTACTAACTGCTATTGCTTGATTTTCAATGAGAGAAAAAAAAATGCATGTTAGGAACATTGTCATTGATTTCCGCAGGAAATGACACAGTCATGAAAAACTCCTGCTAAAAACTCTATAATTGCAATATTAGACAGGTTTAGTCATCAAATTTCATGTAATACATGTTCACTGAGGAAACATTTTACAAAATTTCCTTGCATTAAGAATTTTTCACTCTGTATTCAGTTTTTAAAAGTTATTTTTGGCACATTTTCAAATATAAAATTTACTTAAAAAAATACAGTTGAAAGGAGGAAAAGAAATGATTGTTACATGACAAAGTAATAAATGAAGAAACCTATTTATTGATGGATTTTAGTACAAGGCAAAAAATGTGTTGCTATAATACAATGCCCAGCAAATATATCATACAGATCCAAGAAAAAGTAAAAAATAATGAACTCTTCAAACTCTCTTACAAAAAGCTAAATGTTTGTACAACTTTATTCACATCAGCACATACATCAGGAAAAGTCTTTTCCACTCGCTGTGTTCTGTAATACTAATTTCTCTACCATAAAAGAATTGATCCCTCTGAAAATGAATTTAAAGTTATAATCCATGAAAAACTCCTGTATGTTACCAGGCTGAGGCACAAGCCCTATGAGAAAAGGCTGATAGAGTGGGGCTTTTCAACCTAGAGAAGAGGTGGCTTTAGGGGCACCTAACAGCAGCCCCCAGTAACTATGGGGAGGCTATCGAGATGGTGAACCTAGGCTCTGTACAGTGGTGTACGGTGGGAGGATGAGAGAGGAAGGGCATGCACTAAAATAAGAGAGGCTCAGATGATACACAGAACAAATTTCTTCCATTGAGTACAGGCAAGAAGTAGAGCTGGCTGCTCAGGGAGGCTGTGCAGTCTCCACCACTGGAGGGTTTCAGGACAAAGCCCTGAACAACCTGATCTGAGCTCATACCTGGCCCTGCTTCCAGCAGGAGGCTTCAGACTTCCTGAGGTTCCTTCCAAGTAGCATGATCCTGTGATCCTATGACTGTATGACATGATATATGATTGTAGGAACTTATCTAAAGCATGCTGAAATTCTGATTGCAATAGCATTTGGGTGAGAACCAAGACACACTCCAGTAATAATAATTCTTTCTGAGAAAGGGCTTGATTCAGGATGCTGTACTAGAGCTGACAAAACTTGCTGATGCAAATTTTCTAATCAAGTCCCAAAAAAAGTGCTTATTTGGTGAAGTTAACTGAGTGTGTCAAATTGATAATGTGTATTATGACTACGCAATTAGAATACTGTGGGCTCTAACAAATAGGGATATGGATCTGGCACCAGAAACAGAACAAGCTGTGAAATACTGCTTGCTTTCTGTAACATGGTTTTCCTAAGCTATTTTTAAGCATTTTTATCTGTTTCCTGAACAAGAGACTCCTAAAAAAAAAAAGAAAAAAAAAAAAAGTGAGGTTTGATTCTACGTTAGTCATGGTACAAGATCATTTTAAATTTATGTTTTTACTGTGGTACTAGAGGGAAATCTTTAAATTTCATTTTGCAGATGAAACAGATATGCCCTTTGTATGACATGGTGCATGTTCGTTAAGATTGGTTGTAGATGCAGGTGGGTCTTCTAATTGGGGTGATTTACAAGCAAGCTGTGGGTTGTAGAGAAGTTTCTAAATGCTATGGGGGAGTGCATGGGTTTGCTGGAGGTGTGTAAACATGGGAGTGGGAGAGAGGTAATGACAATTTGTGCCCCTATGGCAGGAAGTTTGCAAGGGTGGTGGTGCATGGTGGAATTCTTTAGGCATGAGTGGGAACTCTTTCAAAATGCTAATTGAAAGGCTTAGGAGGCCTTCTGAGAGAGTATTTTGGTGTGAGGAAATGGGATAGTCTCTTACCTCTTTTAGTCCATGGGCTGGAACTTGCAAGCTCCCCTTTGCCCATAGTAGAGGCTTCAGTGTATTGGAGTGGTGCAAGCTGAAACTGGGCTCAGGTCAACTTGTTGCAAGTTGGGCTGGGGGCTTGTTCAGCCCCTCTGGCTCTGCTGGAGTTGCTGGCCTGAAAACAGTTCTGGGAGAGGCTGTACTCACTATGGGAGAGGTTTGAGCAGCATAGTTCTCCTCTGAAACCATATCTTTACAAGAAAGTCTTAATTATTTCAGAAGCATTCTTACTGATGTGACGACAGTGATATTGGCAAAATAATTTTTCTGCAACAGATTCCTGCACTCAGGTAAAACTAATCTCAGGAAATGTAAACAGAAGATAATCTTCTAATTCTGATACTGGCTGGTAAAAATGTAGCATGTTTTGCATCCATAAGTAACTTAAAAATATCTTTGGAAAAGATCATTAATAACTAGATTTTGTGATTGCCTTTATAATTGCTAGCATTTTGATTATTATTCTGCTTAGAAATGAGAGAACTATAAATGTTCAGGTTACATTTTATCTGACATAGAACAACCACTTGTGTAGTTTAGTGTATAGAAATAGTCTATTCCAATATTTCCTATTCAGTGCAGTTTCTTATGGATGTATTCACAAAAAGCATAGAAGAAAAATTGCCAGTGCAATTCAATTTAAAACGTAATCTTTTTGACTCAGATATTATATTGATTTACACTTGTAATTGGGATTGTTTTCTAAACATTTGTATAGGATTTTAAGATGCCCAGAGAGAACTCATCATTTTAGCTGTTCTTAAGCGGAAATGCATTCCAAATGCATTCCTTTTCCTTTTAGACACACTAATAAATTACTTGCAGAAGTTAGCCTGAAAACTGAAGTTTTTAAACGCAGAGCAGTATTTCATAAGCCACAAACACAGCAGGACCATAGTAAAATTGTAGCAAGTGTCAAGTATGCAGAATCTCAAAGCCTTGTGGATTATTTTAAGTCTTTGTTGACTGGTTCCTTTTAATTGGAATGCTTATAGTTAGTTTATCATGAATGAATAGTCTTCAACAGTATTGAACTCTTTATTTTATGTGAATTCATCATTTCTTAAAATTATTTAAGGATTTTTTAATTGCCCCTATAATGATGTGATTGAGGCTGCGCAGATGGCAATAATGAAATTATACTGGGGTGGGAAGTAGGAGATTACATAAAATACTCTAATGTAGCTCAAGTCTTGTTGCTCATAAATGTTCAGAAAGTCCAAATCTGTAATAGGAAGGCTGGTAAATGAAGTGTTTTTGTATGTTTCTAGCTATCATTTGTACCTCTATCTAGTGTTTTTCTTTCTTTTTGAAGTTGATAATAAGGAAGTTCTGCATGGTGATTTAAGGAATTTTCTGCAGAAACAAGCCCTGTTGCAAACAAAGTAATCAACATCTCCTGTGCCTCCCATCTGCCTCAGCTTAAAAACAAACAGCTGCACAGGCCAAGTAATCTGCACAGAAAAAAATCAGGTAGTTTATTAGTGGAACACCTAGTACCTGAGATGAACTGGATGGATAGATAAGAGTTTACCTCCATAGCTTGTCAGAGGATCAGTTTGAAAGCAGTAACAAATGCTCTGGATTTGGCAAATCTCTTGTTTTAGAATATTGACCCTTTCCCTTGGAGGAAAGGTAGATTGTGAGTGGGGCAAGCTTTAAGTAACTTGTGAGCATTGTTCAAATTGCTTCTGTTAAAATTGTCTTGGGTTATCAGTGGTGTCTTACCCATGTGTACACTATAAGGTTTTCTTCTAACAGGCTAATGTCTTGCAACTGGTTCAGCTGCCATTTATTTGCTGGTTATGCAGAAGACCCATCTGGTGACTTGTGGTTCCTGAGGTCTCAAAACATGATTCTATTGAAAAGCTTCTGCACTTCCTCACATCTTTCTGTTCTCCCCTAAATGTAACAATCTTGAGCTAGTTCATTCAGAAATTTTAAAAATTAAAGAAGGCAAAAAAGCACAGACTACATGCGTATATAGTTCTGTAAGATTTCTTTAGCAGATGCCTGTAGCTTACAGACAAATACCTATGCATTGTAGTTTATTATCCAGAATTGTCTTGGTGTCTGATTTTAAATCACTATTCAGGCTAGTTTGAATACAGCATTGTAGTCACTTCCAGTACCACATGTGATCACATGCTGAAAGATTCCCCTATGCCACAGAACAGACCAGTGTCTTGAATGAATTTGACAATCCCCCTCTTCTGATTCTTTAATCATAGAAATCTGCCTTCTTGGTAGGGGAACTTCCTCAGGAGCTGGCCCCAGCTGGATCAAAAGACAGAGATGATTCTATAACTGACCAATTTGTTCCCTAAGGCTAGTATTACCTTCCCTGGCAGAGATTATAACTGAATACATGCTGATTCTACTTAACTTTTTTGAGGAGTCAGGTTGAGAAGATAGGCATGACTTATGCTAGGCGGTCTCCTGTGTGTTTGGGCTATTTTCCTGTTGTGAATCTCCCCACTTTCTCTTTAGCTTGGTCTAGAAGCATTTAAAAGATAGTCATAGTTCTATTCTACTTTCATTTTAGGTGTCTGGTAGGAAGTAAAAACATTTTCAAATCTTAGTGCTTATTAATACAAAGACTGGATTCAACTATTTTTGCATCTTGGGAGAGTGACAAGATCTACTTCCGATGTGCTGTCTCTAGCTGACATCTGAAGCTCTCCTACTTTAGTATAAATGGCTGGCTCAGAGTAGAGTTAGTTTCCTGCCTCTTCTACATTCATGGTCTCAGTTGCATTCTAGGAAAGTCCTTTCATTGGCACTGAATTTCCCTTCTAAGCAGAGAAAAATGAAGTGCTAAAGATATTCTGCCTGCCTTGCTGTCCCCAAACAGAACAGAGAGCTTTCAAACATGCCTACTGATGTAGGAAGCAGCAACTATAGCATTGAGAGCTAACTTCTAATAGGTGAGAACAACTGAAAAATGAACTTACATACTTCGTTCCAACTGATTTGTCAAAATGAATTATATATGCCCATTGATCCTTCTACTAGATATGTATAGAACCTATAGTTGTACTGATTTTCGGTAGTGAATAGCAGTTGTACTAATTTTCAGTAATGAAATTTCCTCTTAGAACTGGAACTTTTGTTCTTGTGCTAATGTTCTGACAACTTCAGTCTATTCTAAGGCCTCTGTTTTTTTGTAAGTCAGTAATTTTAAAGCCGTATGGAACAGTTAAGTTTCAGAAGAATTAAGAGGAAGAGAAGAAATAATAGAATATTTTTTGTCATTCCTAATATGAATGTGATTTGATTTCAACATTCTTACAATGCTTATAAGCATAATATCATCCATAAGTTTTTCTTTGGGCAACTTGGCATTTTATTTTTCAGAACAAAATCTGCCATGTAGTTGGTTTTCCAAGTAATACAGAAGATAATATATTTTTTGAGTGGATTGTTTTTGTACATGTAAAATTCAAAGAATAATCTGTCTCTTCACTGTAGTCTGCACATCAAATTTCTTGCACAGTTCTGTAAGGATTGTTGTAGCAGTAGGGTTTTTACCTTAAGGATGCTCTTTCCCCTTTGTGATTGATGGCAAAGCAAGCATGTGATTTTGGAAGATCATACACAGTCATGTTTCCTCTGTAGAAGATCTCAGCAAAAATTCTGGGGTTCTTGTATGTGTAGACTGAAGATTCTGTAGCAGCTTTAGGTGTTTCGTACACTATTCGATGCTTTCTTGTGTACTTAATGCCAAAACTGAGCCTTCAATTCCGTGGTGCTTTTCATGTAATGCAGTATTCCATTTGTTTTATGGAATGGGTAATAAGTTTCTCTCATTTTCAACATGATACATAATTTCATATAAAATTTACCATATTTGGGTAACCTGACTGGGCATATGTATACTTTGGACAGTTGCAGTTCTGTCATCATCATGGAGATAGGAAGGCTCTGTGATATGAATTGTTTCCTAGAGCGATGTTCTCTCTTCTGTATTATCTACTAAGGCTTCTCTTTGACACCTCACTGAGGTTAAAAGGGTTGTTTTTCACCTGAGCTACCATTGTTTGCAATTTCGCATACAGTACCTTCCCAGGTTTGGCAGATAGGGGGGCTGTTTCTGTATGGTTTCTGTATCCCTAATAAAGAAGTCCCGGTTCAGTTGCTCTACAAAATGCTACCTTTTGAAATGTCTGTGTGAGATGATGGGGAATTGCTTCCAGGTGGGCTCCGTTGGGATAATTTTTCAGTGAATATGCCCCAGATCTGAACCTCTATGAGTGTGACTAAGCTGTGTCATTCTGTAAACCCACAGAATATACACTGAAGTCCTAGAGGCAATGGGACCAAACTACGCTTTTCCTAGGTGTCAAGCTAGGCTTGAATATTATCTCAAATGCTGGATTCGTGATGCATACAGCCTCATTGGCACCTTTAGGTATTAAGATATATTCCGCTACAAATTATGCATCATCTGTCTATGGGCATCAGATAATCTTTGAGAAGGTACATCAGGAGCTTAGTCACTGGCATGCTCTCACCTTGATAAATATGCATAGAAGCTTCTAAGTGAAACATATGTTGGAATCTATCACTTCTTTCATCGTTTCTTTATATTGGTTAAATCCTAGGTTTCACAATTCTGCTAAGATGAAGTTCAACTGCCATACTGAACAGGCCATAAGCCTGACAATCACTAAAATTAGAATTTCTAGAGATCTTGTTTCTAAAGTTGGTGACTTACCCATTGTCAATTTGATTCCAAAATCTGAATAAAATGTACCACTCAGTTTTCAAAATGGTTGGTGGAAACTGTGTTTGTATAAAAGTGTCTCTTAATTTTGTGATGAATTACATATCAAAGTTGTGTTTCCTCCCTGGTATCTTGTCCCACTGTATTGCAGAAGCTGTCTTTTCGGCTGGGTGCTGTATTTGGAACATAAGCCAAAGGATCAGGTCGGATCAAGTATCTATAAAAAGAAATCACAACTTTTATTAAAAGCCCTGGTACAAGCAAGGATAAATAAACATAGACTGTTGTAATGTTGAAAAGATTTGAGGAAGAATTAGATAGGCCTAGTTACTGTTGGGTAACTTGGAAATTTTGGCAATTCCACTTATGTAGTATAATAGTAAAGCCTTTCGCACCATCTGCCTAGGCATCGTATATGTATACTGGGTACAGCTAAACCTTCATTTTGACTGAGAGCCACTTTAATCTTTTAGATACATCAGCTCTGTTCCTTGGCATCTGCTACGGTCCTGGAACACACATTTGCCAGTAACTCTGTATTTCTTTATGCATCTCCTTTTACTCATCATGCCTTGAAGAAGGGACAAGCAGTTCACAGAGTTACTCTGGAAAGAATGTTGTAAGGAATCGAGATTAGTCGTGCATAGTTAAAAGAACTAAAAAGTACAGTGTTGATAATCTTGATGTAGTCTGACAGGCTCAGGATGGACTCATTAGTTTTGAGAATGGACTTCTAGTAGATCTAACAGCTGCAAGTACTGCTTTGGAGAGTACTGCAAGTACTCGTTTCTAAATGCTGAGAAACTTACCTCAAATGCTATCTCACAGTTGTATATTATCTAATATGCCTATAATAAATCACAAACATAATAGGATCATAGCAAATGTGAAAGACTTCAGTTGTATAAGTATAGGAATTCAGACAATGAAAGTTGAATCTAGCCCTAGCCCTTTGAGGGTTTTTATCATAGAGCTGCACAGAAATAAATGGCTTAGATGGGATTAACTCCCACTTGCCTGAAAGTGCAGCTAACAAGTGCAACAAAAGACTAATGTGCAGGAGGAGGTCTGAAAAATATATTAAGAAATAGATGAAAAAAAACTGTGGGAAGACCAGTCTTCCAGACTGTCAGTAAGAAGGACAAAAAAAAAAAAATCAAAAAAAAAAAAATCTTTTTACCTGCTCTGAAATGTGTGAGTAAAAGAAAACTGCTGTAGAAAGAACCACTACTTCTTCCTTGCCTCTCCACTAATTTTCTCCTATTGCATGAGGGTATGTCTGCCTAGTCAAGAGAACTAAAATTAATCTTAAAAAAGCCCTTGGCATAAACTGAGACACAAGCTCTGAGGCCCGCTATCAGGAAATGAACATACTATCAAGCTAGGCAACAGTATGTGTGTGTACAGGCTAAAGTTGTGTAGGCACAACACAGCAAATTCAGTACCACTGCAAAATTATGCACTCACAATTGAGTTGCTCTATACCTTGTTTTTTTGTAAAGGTGGAAAAAGAAAATGGGGACTCCTAGTCCACCTAGCTAGTCTAGGAAACAGTACCTGCATTTACAGGTTAAATATTAGTTAATATCATACTGTGGAGTTCCGTAGCAGTGAAAATACTGTTCTAAATCATTTCAACAAATTTTATAGCTGTAGTTTCTGTTGAATAGTTTTTATGCTATACTTTTTATATACCACAATACTACAAGGCACTTCAATGTAGTTTTTTGTTTGGTTGGTTTTGATTTTTTTAGTATCAATAGGGATAATAGTTCAAACAGTTGTGCTTGTGAGTAGATGGAGAGATGGGTTGGCACTGGTGTGGAGGGCCTTGCACAGGGACCCTGGAGCAGATGGGGGATATTAGTATAGCAAGGCAGAGGCAAAAGAGGCTAGAGACAAAAACAGCATAGGACCTGAACACAGTAATCACATCAAACTTCAGTATGAGAGAGTGACAGATAATATATCTAAAATTCTTGAGCAGTTCAAACTTTGTTCACCTGTTTTTTCTCAAGTGGTCTTCAAAATTCATGGCAAGCAAGTTAAAAAAAAAATACATAAAAATAAAAAATGCTGCATTGAAGTCTTGGCATTTGTTTGAATTATCATAAGCATGAATATTGCATGATATTTGGGGGAGAACTGCTTTTTATTTCAGTGGCATTTGAATCCATGAAGTAAAATCCCATTTGAAAACTCTGATTTGAAAAGTTATCTTTTCTATTAAGACTGGAGAAATTTAATGAGAGTGTTAATGGTGTGAAGCCATCCAGTGAACTCAGATTTTTTGTTTGTTTAAATACACAGAGTAAGAGGAACATGAGAAAACATGGAGGTAAAAGGATTATGAAATATGTATATTATACATATAATTGGTTGTCTAAACAGAATTTTCCTTCTTATTTTTTTTGCGGGTACATGGGAAAGCGTGTTCCCCTGTAACAGCAGAAAAGTAGTAAAATGTTCAGGTCTTGTGATTTTTGTGCTTATACTTACACTATATCATTCAGCTCTAATCTTGTATCTGGAGAAGGATTGATCAGGATGTAAGAAAGGGTGTTCTGATGATCGTTCATCTCATCTAGAGGACAAAAATGCACATATCAAATTAGATAGAAAAACAAATCATAAGTATAATTTCTGGTAAACTAATTCAATTAAAAGATCATCTTTGGCCCAGAGCTGTCAAAAATATCAGGTGTCAAAGTGATATCAAATAAGTTTAGCAACTTTTCAACTGTACTTGAATTGGAAATATCTGGCATAGCATCTTTTGATTTATCTCTCAAGATGCGTTTTCTTTGTGGTGAAAAAGAATGTTTTTTTGCACTTTTTTTCCAGTCATACTAATTCTTAATACAACTCAATTTTATTTTGATTAAACAATCATTAATTTGGCTTCCATTGCTAAGAAAGTAGGGTCTTCCATCCTCAGTTGACGTAAAGTTAAAGCCAAGGCTAAATGCTATCCATTTCCAAATTTGGTCAATATAAATCTCTCTTCACTTTCCCTAAGTGTCAAGGAAAATACTAATTTTCACTTATATCACCTGTACCAGTGAGTTGAAATATGAAAGCTGTATGAACAGCAATTGGAATTTCTTCATTGTATTTTTAACCGTTCTTCTAATGCTATGTTGCATTGGCTGACAGAAATCCTTTTTTTTAAGGGGTTTTACTTAGCTGAGTCTCAGCACACTTCTGTAGCTGTCACTGCTGTATCTTTCCTTTTGTATAAGCTTCTCTTGATGTTTTTCACAACTTGTTGCAGTGAGGCCAATTTAATAGGAGAGGCATTTCATCTGTGCTAATTACTTCTTCACTTTTAGGGAAAATGATGCAAAAGAGAACAGTCCCATTCTAGTTGCAGCACAATTCCTATATCATGTTCATCAAGTATGCTTGATATGTGATCTCAAGGTTGAAAATTGCTATTGGATATTTTCAACTACATGTAACTTTGTATGTGCTTGCACCACTGTAAGCATGACTGTCTAGAGAACAATTAGATAGACTCTTAGCACAGGTGTAATTACACAGCTAAAATGGTCTTTAACAGTACAGCTTATTTTTGTAAAATGAAGCTGATGCAAAATATTGTAAAAAGGTTACACAAACACATTCACCAGTATACTAGCCTCGTGCTAGTATAGTATCCTAGTATTATGCCTCAGCTAGAGGGCTTGCATGGCCAAAAATGTGTTGTGCCTCAATGGGCATAAATGAATTCAGTTATTTGACTTTAGAATTGGAGTGCATAGGGGTTTTTAGGTTACCAGTGTAACGAAAACTGAAGATGTGAAATTAGGTATAGAATCATTCGTTTACATGGGGTTATGTAAGCAGCTGTGACATTGTTTCATGTTTTTTCATTGCTCCCCACACATGCAGAAAGATAGCATTAAAGAATATGTTTAATTTCTGCAGGGAACTAACTGGCATGATTGATTTCCAAGTGTGAAAAAACAGGGATATTAAAAAGTTTCTATGTGTAGTAATAGTATATGTAGTAATAGCTTAATATGTAGTGGGATGAGTGGGCAGTGAGCTATTTTTGAAGGCGGGTGAAAGTCCTGTGGAATTTATTACTGAACGTGAAGGAGGATAGATGGCAGTGGGAATGTCACAGTGCAGGTTAGCAGCTGACTGCATGTGTAAAACTTAATTTTTATTTTCAGAATATGGTTTTCCTGGGGTTGTCAAAGTAGTTTCTTTATAATTAGATGCATCTGTAAGAAAACATGGAAGAGATAAAAGTTTGTAAATCAGAATCAGGGCAGATAAATTTGTATTAGCTAAAGCATCTACCTATCAAGATTTTGCTGTTCTGAATATAGTATAATGGTTTTAAGTAATTTCATGAATGTTTGCTGTCAGCTCTTAGCTAGGATTTTAAAAGAAAAGTAGGAATCGACCAAAGTTCTCCTGTGACTAGTATAAAACGTGAACAATATTTACAAAATTTCTTGGGGTTCATTAAATGTTACTGTGACCTGTGTCACTCCTGGAAAATACCTGATTCTTCCAGCAGACTCATATAGTATCCACAAATAAAGTGAGAATAGTAATTATCCAGTTGGAGTCTGAGATAAAGAGCTCATATGTAAACTGTAAAGATTAAGCAGAATTATAGCCGTGTATTCTGTAGCAGCTTTTTTTCAAGATGAAGTTAATGTGTACATAGCAACAATAAGAACCATTTCTGGGCAGTACATTGCTGTTGGTTAAAGGATGTCCTGACCCTGTATTAATAGTATGTGCTGTCAAAAAGGGCCAATAATAATACTTATTTTATAGGAGATACTGTTTACCTTCACCTAATGGATACTTTAGATATAGGTAAAATGTAAATATAATTGTGTTGAAAAATCAGTAGTAATGCATTTGTCAAGCAATGTTTTTGATGCTTTGAATGTAAATTGAGTATGGGAACTGCAGCGTTGGTTCTTCTGAACAAGAAAGCACTAAGCTTCATATTGGACCTACTCTGCAGACAGAAAAGATGAGAGATGAAGAAATCGTTGCTTTTCCTAGGACAACTAGAACTCATAGCTCTGAGGATTTCCACAAAACATGCTATGAAGCCAAGGCTGTAGAAGGCCAAGCCAGGCAGCTATTGTGGGAAAGTTTAGGAAGTTTTTACATAAGTCTTGTCAGTAGAGTTGTTTTTTTTTTTAAAAAAAAAAATAGTTTTGCTGGAAAAAGACATGTTTTATAAAAACAACATCTAAAGACCTAATGAAACATGCTTCATAAAAATGCTTTTAATATGACACTTTTGCGTTCATTTTAAAAATACAGGGAAAATAAATCTTCCTTAACACAACTCCCTACCTTGACAGATTCGCAAACTTCACAATAGGTCTTCATTTATGTTTTAATAAGTTTTTGGAAATATGGAACAGTTGTTCAATGACAAAGGAATATTTATATATTCTACATACACATATGCTAAATTTAAAGATGACTGAGGTGGTCATATTTATTTAAAGCTCATATATTCTGAGCTTTCATCTGAAAATAGGAATGGGTTATAATGGAACTGATCTTTTTTTTAAAAAAAAAAAAACAAGTTTTGTTTAAAATAAATTACCTCAAGCCTATTTTACTTATGACACACTGTTCTTTAAAAAAAGTTTTTTGTATAATGCTAATTATGCTATATTAATGCTATAATATTTTGATTAATTTTAAGGATTAAATTAATCATACCATATCCTGCTGGAGAAAGGCCCAGGTGTTTCATTCTATTTTTCACAAGTTCAGCAAGTTCCTGTCTTTCTGATCTCCTATAAAGATTCATTCGCTGCTGGTTTATCTTCTCAGCTGTTTTACCAGAGTGTCTTGGTACTCTTCGGCTCAGTCGTCGAGCCCACTGCATGCTTTTTCGTCGTAACAAAGGATGATCAGACTGATCACTAGATGTTGAGTTACGATGATTACTGCGATAACTAAAGTGTTCTTTGGTGTCTTTAGTGTCTTCCCATTCTTCCACACTAATAGATATTTGAGACTTGAAAGGAGAATGACAAGAGAAATTAAGGGGTTTAAAAAATGGAGGCAGAAGAAAACATTCACTTTTCAATAGTGCAGCTGAACATGTGTTTTAGTTGTAATGGAGCTGAAGGAATTTAGTAGTTCATAGTTACCACATGTTCCTGAGTTGGTTACTCTCTACTAGATTTTTTTTTTTTATGCAAAAGGCTAACATTATATAAATGCAATTTAAATTGAGCCCTAATTAATGCCTGATTCCATTTTGTTTCTGAGAATAAGAACTGTAGCCTTGTCGTACTGTCTTTCCCAGATCCAATTCTGGATGAATTGTGCTTTCCTCCAAGCATTTAACTTTTTTTTAATTTTTAAAAGAAATTCAAGTTGTAAGTGCTTTGACTGCACCATTTTGAGTGCTCTCTTAAGACTATAGGTGACAATTGCCTGTTACCAGTGTCTCATTTCCAGGTATTTTTGATCTACCTGCACATGATTTCTGGAATACAGATTTTTTTAAATTACAATTTTAGATTTAACTAATACTTCTAGATTCTATTTGGTTTTTTTTGTTTGTTTGTTTGTTTTTTAAAAAAAAACTACTTCCTTATCATCTTGAGCTGTTGTTGTGATACTTAAAACATGTCTTTCATTGGCATTGAAATCGTGAGCTCTCACCAATATCCTGATATCACTGCAGTCTTATTACCCAGTTACTGATGCCAGTTTGATGGGTTTTCTGTTTGTTTTTAAATCCAAAACAAATATGACTTTTAAAGTTGGGATTGGCTTACTTTATATGAATCCCCAAGAACAGAGAGTTCATAATACATTCAAAGTGATCGGTGAATATACCAAATTTATCTGAAAAGCTACTGAGGTTCTAAAGATCTTTTCGTATTAAAATAAAATCTGAAGGCAAGATTCTGTTGAAATTTTGCTCCCCCAGCAACCTGAACCAAGTTTAAGTATAGCCACGTATTCTTTACAATAAACTTGGGGGGTTTTGTCCATTAGCAGTTAATGTGTTTAGGATCAAGGTTTTCAGCTCACTGCGAAGATGATCTGTTATCTTCAGGATTCAATAGGAATAGCCTACCAAATCCCATTGGGCTTTTTTTAAGTCAGTCTGTCAGCTTTCATATTTTCAATAAGATGTTTGTGTACAGAACAATTTTGCTTTAAGCTTTATTTATTCAAGGATGTTCCATTGCATAGCTCCTATTTCCTGTAAGGATTTTACTCCTGGGGTTTGACTCCAGAAACAGGCAGACAATAAGCAAATACTTACTTGTGAAGCCGTTTCTCGTGACTGACAATGGAAGGGGTGGGGGGAACAAAACAAAAGACAATTTAAACTGAAGTGAATCTAAAGAAGCAAACATGGAGTATTTAACAGCAACCACAGAAAATTAATTACACAGGTAATAAGGAAGTTTCCATATCTTAATTAAATGAAAATAGATGGAATCGTGCAGGTCATTGTGCGGCAAACTAGATTTTCACGTTCTTTAGCAACTAGATCACTGAAAACTTTAATTTTAGGGGAAAGACATGTATCTGTTTGTCAGAGTGAAGTGAGGGTGTCTTATTTGGATAGTACAAAAAAGGTTTCAAAGGAGAACTAGTGCATATAGAAATAATATTTGTATATTTTGTTCTTGTGAATAAAATTAAACATTAACTGCCTGCTCCAATGTATACAAATTAAGTTTTATATGACTGTTTAAAATCAAATTGATATACCTTTATGAGGTTCTGCATTAGAAACCTTCAATTTATGACTAGAAATTCATCATTTCTAACAATAACAAAACAATAGTAATTTAAATTTCTCTAACCTCCACTTTAAAGACCTCATCAAACAGTATTTTAAAGCTGTTTTCTGGTTTAATATATTGAAAAGTTAAAGGATAGCTCACGCTAATACTATTTCTTGAATTAGTTGGAAATTAATAATGGAATAGATCTGCAGAAAGATTACAGATTTCAGAATTTTTCCATTCACCACAGAAGCAGAGCCAGATGTGATGCTTCTACATATTCTGGGGAAGGGCTAGGTTAGGAAAGACTCCTGTGCCTCTCTAGA
This sequence comes from Heteronetta atricapilla, assembly GCA_011075105.1. Classification (NCBI taxonomy): domain Eukaryota; kingdom Metazoa; phylum Chordata; class Aves; order Anseriformes; family Anatidae; genus Heteronetta; species Heteronetta atricapilla. Next base: position 7,408,061 of record CM021738.1, on the reverse strand, counting down.
AGGGTAAGGTTTTCATGAATGCTCACCTACTGAACAAGAAACTGTTGGAGTATGTACATGTGGGAAATATTGATGGGGGTCTGCATTCAGACTCTGGAGCTTTTTAAAAAGGTTAATAAATGTTTTTACTTTAATAAACAAAGACAGTGCCACTCTTCCACTTGAATCCAGTACATGACAACTTGGGAATTTAACTAGATGTCTTTATTTTTTCCAATTCTTCCTCTGTCTAATTTATCTCAAACTCTTCAGGGGACTACCAATGAAACCTGTCAGGAAGTAATAGCAGGAGTTTTTTGTTTTTGTTTTTTTTTTTTTTTGTTTAATTGCTTCTTTGTAAAAGATGATTATCCTCCCCAGAAAATCTGGGCCTGGTCTGATCAGGTATTCAAGCACTAAAGTACAGGCTTCAAAGGTTCCCCATGTTATGGTAAAATTGTGAGTTTAGAGTTAACTGACTGACTTCTAAACCTTGTTTTTCCATAAATCCTTTGAAAGTCTTATCCATGTTTAATGAATTCTTGGTTTGCCATGTCCTTTGCTCTGATGAAAGCTATGATAACTTTTTTTTTTTTCATATTAGCAGCAATGGCAGTGATTTTTGCCTATATTCTTCTCAAATGGATTTTGATGGATTGTGTTAATGCTGCTAAATTTAAAGTCATCTGACATTATTGCAAGTGCAGAGCATGCTAGCTAAGCTGTAAAAGCCACCTGGAGTGGTATTGGTGGTCCACAAAGAGTCAGTAGTCAACTTGGAATGTTGCATAGCATCTTGTAACCCTTATTTTTAAGTTAACTTTAAACAAATGTTTGTACTTGCTTCAAGATAAAGTCTGTAGTTAAATGGCTTAATGTTTTATAACCTTTTTCTGAAATACAGAAGAGAATATAAGTCATCTACGTTGGAAATCTGTAAACTGAGATTGTATTTCAGGAGAAAAATTTTATTGCAAATTAGAGCCATATTTGAATCATGGTTTAATGAGAGGGCAGTATTAATGCTCGTGTAAACAAATGGCTTATGGATAAGAGATACGGAAGCTGCACAAACTAAAAAATGAAAATGAGCGATGTAGGACTGTCACCAGCACATATGTTAAATAGTCAGGAAACAGAGTATTGGTGTTGGTATGTGTGTGCATACATGCACACAAACAGGGAGAAATATGTATTTATACATATATATGTATATTTATGTATAATATATATACATATACAAAAATAACACTTAACAGTCAAGGTTAAAAAAATACCATTATATTTCTAATAACAATTTTATTATCTAGTTCATTTCTAGTTACAAATTCATGTGAATATTGAAATGCTACCTGTTTGGGTTAGAGTGTTGACATTCTTGTTGCACCTGATACAGGACCTGGTCATACAGCTTGTTATGGATATTGCTGTTAGTCACTGCATGCAAGTTCAGCCTATATCTAGCTGTCATATCCTGTCCTACTGTTCCTGAGCTGTATTTGCTTTTTAGTTGGTCACTTCCTAAATTAGCATAGGAATGTAAATCTGTACATAGACTGGGTCTGATATGTGGTCTGGGCCTTGTGTTAATCTGACTGTATACATGTCAGTGGAGGGAGACCTTAGTGGGTTGGAATTAAGTACATTTGCAGACATGGCACCCCCAATATTCTTTAAATAAATGGTTCCAATTTTTATGAAGACTGTTAAAAAAAAAAAAAAGAATATTATATACTCTGTAACCAACTCCAAAGTATAGTAAAGTGACATACCTCAGATGTTGTAAGCTTTTGAGATTCAGTCCTATAGACTCCAATTGGAATGTCTCCTGTAGAAGAACAAAGTTTCTGATATAGTCTGGCATATGTCCTAATCCACAGATCCTCTTCTGTGATTTTCATCTGAACAAACAATAACAGGAAGGAAAACTTTAACTTGTGATGACTTATAACTTGACTTATAACTACTCTTGAGAAAACTTGAAAACTAAATCCTAGCTGGTAATGATCATATTGTAGAGTTGCACCTTTCATTCACAATAAATTTGAAATTTCTATCAAGTTTGCAGATGCTGTTCCTTTGTTCTCTGGTAGACGTTGTGGTGCAAGCTTGGGGATTACTGCTCTCTTTGTTTTAAAATTATTTTAACTTTTATAGTATCCCTCATCCGGTGTTCATTATCTGAGTAAAATTTAAAAAGAATGATAAATATAAAAAGAATGAACAAAAGAATGTCAGCAGTAGTAAGAACCTGTTGATGGACAGATTGAAGAACAAGGAAATATTTTGAATGCTGCCAGATAACTGTTCTTTAGACATCAAGCTGAGTATTTGGGGAGAAAGAAGGTGGAGAAAGCAATACACGCATAAATGGTATAAAAATTTCCAAAGTTAATTTCAAATATTTCATGACTTCAAAAACTTTATTTGAAGGTATTTATGAGCCCTTTCTCAAAGACTAAACTAACATTCCACTGTAACAAAGTTTGCTGATTGGCCAACAAACACTAAAGTGCTTCTTTTAAAAAACAAACTTCTTCAGCCAATGTTTATCAGAGCAAATATAACTTTATTTTTGAGAACAACAGCCTCAATTCTTTGTATTTCCCCAGAAAACAACTAGTAAACAACTCACCTATGTTTGCTACCTTGGTGTGGGAGAAAACAAAGTTGGGTGGAGTAACCCATTTAAACATATTTAACTCTTCATAGAGAATATAGGGACATGTGAACAAGATAATTTGAACATCAGTGAGATATACTTCAGTTCAGGTATATGTGTAGATTTATATTTATATAAAGTCAAATTTTTCCCTTCATTACCTATGATGGAAACAGGTATTGTCAAACAGCATTTTGTATAAGTGCTAGCCAGGCTCTACAGGCAGGTAGAGCTTCCTATTTTTGATATATTTGATTATTAAAATTGGTGGCTAAACTGCCATCTACATTTTTTTTTTAAAAAAAAAAAAAAAGGTGTGGGGGGAACAACAGCAAAACTTGCACTTCTGTGTTTTCCTGTCTTTCCTGTTTTCTTTTATGCTTTATAGAATGTGTTGTGGGTTTTGGGGGTAGGGAATGTTTTTTGCTTTGGAGGTAACTAAAACCAGACACATTTTCTACCTATTTTTCCTGTCTTCTCCCTAGTGAAAAAGGAAACAGATGGCCTTTCTTGGACTTTCACAGAAGAAGCTGCTCTACAAAGAAAGTAGAGGTGTTTTGCAGACAATACAGAATATTATTTGTTCTTCTGTAATAACAATAATTTACTTTTTTTTTTTTTTTTTTTTTTTTTTAACTTACAGAACAAAGAAACCCAGATCCTGGTGTGGTATCAAGTCCCAGCAGAAGTCTTGTGATAGAAATCATATAATCTTTCACAAATGACTGGAAGATTTTTAACAGGAGAGACAGAGAAGAAAGAAAACTTTAATGAACAGATGAACAGGTAACCTTATGCACCATGTGTGAATTCTAAATAAGTTGCACATCTGCATTTAAAATCAATCTCTTTATCTTTATCTTTTATCTTAATCATTGTAGAAATAGCTATTTCTTTATGCGTGCTGAATCTATTATCAGGAAAAAAAGTATATTTTTTGGTTCTGCATATGTATACAAAAAGATTCAAAGAGACTAAGGTATAATGACAAAGCCTGAAAACTAAGATGCATGTAGATGTAATATCAGTGGAAGTAAGATGTTAGCTTTGTTGATCATGAAATTAAAATAACTATCTTCAGTGCAGATGAAATGCTGTCTTACATTAGATGGAGCTGCAATACTGAGTGGTGGATAATGCTAAGGAGAGACTACTATTATTGTAATTCAAACTGGAGCCATTTGCCGTTGCTGATCCAGCTAATGTTTTAAGTAGATCTGCCTTATCTCAGTTGGGGCTTGTTGCTCTAACCTAGTGTTTTGTTGATTGGCAGAAAGGAAGAAATTAGATATGACTAAGCAAACTAAATGTAGAAGTGCAGGCTAAGACCGGGAACAGATATTAGATCAGCTAAAACCATGATTGTTTCTTGTCCTTATTGGCTGTGCTGCTGGAATCAGAGGACTGTGTGTGCTCTGCAGACTTTGATAGGACTGTTTGTTGCCACCTCTTCAGTATAGTAGGGCAGCATGGAAGGCAGGTTATCTTTCCTTCTTGGAACACAAGTTGCACCTAGTTGTTCTTTAGCTTTAAAGTGTGATGGCTGGTCATCTGGAGGTCTAGTTGACAAGAGTAAGAAAAGGCTGGCTGGTAAGATGGCTGGTAAATTACTCATGCAAATATTTCTGTTGATTTTTGTGGTTAGACCTGCTACTTTGTGGGAATGGGCACTGACTTTTTGTTGCAGAATACAAGTGTTAACAGCCTGTATAATGTGTATTTTATACAGTTTGAATCAAAATTATCCATCTCACCAGACTCTATAGAGTTTCAAAGCAAGTATTGCATTGTTTATAAGCAGAATTCATTCAATGAGAGGGTAACCTGGGGACTTGATTACTTTAATAGCAAGGTCACATGGAGCATGCTCCACTGATCTGTCTTTGGCTCCTAGCACAGACACCTACATTAATGACTTACATGTAGGAAAACAGGGTCATCTGACAATTACATACAATAAAACGGGTGGTAAGAATGCATGTTAACTACATTGAGAAAAGACAGTCACAATACCTGATATAGCAGTGTGTCCAACATACTGATGCTGAAAACCCTGCCAGCAGCAAAAGGCAGTCGAAACATAAATGCCAAATTAGATCCCTTCTCCCGCTCTTTCTGTATAGAAATTAATAATAAAAAAAATAATAATTTCAGTGCTGCTTTTGGAAGGATTATAATATCAAACTGATATTACCTTGAAAGAGACCAAAAGTGTAAAATCCCTTTACCCTGAATTATAGTTTCCACAAATATGTAGCACCTGTGTTCAACACTTCATTTTTGAAGTTGAAAGATTTTGTTTAATGCATATATTGTTTCAATCTTCACATCTGCAGTTACACAGGGACTTTCTACCAGATCATTTTAAACAAAGACTGTGGGATTTCAACCATGCTTAAAGCAAGGCTCTTGTTATTCCTGATCCAAATTTCTTGATGCTGACAGTGAACTCTTGTTGAGATCCAGAGAGTCTACTAGGGACATGAACATAAAACATGAACAGAATCTGATTCAAAAGGGAAGAAATAGTATTTCAGAGAATGTGAGAAAAGATCAGATGTGGACTAAGGCAGAAACTTCTTGTTCTGATTGTTCTGATGCTTCTAGGGAAGGGAAGCAAAATAATATAACTACAGTTATTCCTTTTTTGTATCACAGCTCATGTGTAGAGAGACACCAGTGTGTCTCTCCCTTTAGTTATTAGTGAAGCTACAGGTTGGAAATGATCTTGCTGTTTTAAGGAGAGAGAATGCATCAAGCTTTTGGTTCAGAGATGTCATGAACAATAAGATGTGTCCTCAAAGTACAGAAATGTTACATAGTTTGTAATTGAGACACATATCCATCACATACACACCAGTACACGCTTGCTACTGACAGGCTCAAAAGTAGCTCTGCAGAACAGAATATGGGGGTCCTGGCGGACACCAAGTTAAACGAGGTTAATAGTGTCTTGGGCAATGGGAGGAATGTGCAACCAGGTTGAGGCAGGTGATCCTGCACCTCTTCTCAGCACTGATGAGGTCACACCTGGAATACTGTGTCCTGAGCTCACCAGTAGAAAAGAGGCACAGACATACTGGAGAGAGTCCAGCAAAGCATCACGATGATGGACTGGAGCTTCTCTCCTGTAAGGAAAGGCTGAGAAAGTTGGGAACGTTTAGCCTGGAGAAGAGAAGGTTCGGGGCAGGGTAGGTGGTGAGGATGCTTGTGTGTATCTCATTAATGTGTACAAATACGTGAAGAGAAGATGTAAAGATGGTAGAGTGAGGCTCTTTTCAGTGGTGCTTGGTGGTAGGACAAGAGCCAATGGGCACAAACTGAAATACAAGTGACTTTTTCTGAACATAAGGAAACAAATTTTTTACTATGAGGGTGATAGAACAGTGAAACAGCTTGTAGAGCCTCCTTGGAGATACGGACTGGAACAAGTGTTGCCACGTTAAAATGTATGCCTAGATGATGGCATAACTGTAGAAAGTAATATCTCCTACTCTTACTGAGCACTCACCTGACGGCATCAGATAAACCAATGCAACTCATTAACTCACAACTTATTCCTAACCAGGCTGCCAAAGAAACGAACTTTGCCAAACAGACCGCATCTCTCACTAGCAGTTCTTGTTGCTCAAAGAGGGTTCCAGAATCTTACAAAGTGCTACCAGTGATTGAAGTCATGATAACTAGTTGTTAATTCACAAGATACATCCATACCAAGCTTTACTTGAATGATGGAAACTAGCCTCCAGAACTCTGGCTGGGTTGAGATAGCTGATTTGCTGTAGGTACCTCTCCAGCAGAAGGTGGGGAGGACCAAGGTGTGCTGTGTCGATCTGTTGTTGTGCAGTCCCACACTGCCTGGAACAGAGTTTCTGGGTTACCTCTGTGACTCCTGCCATGTTACCTGCTCTGATAATGGTTAAAGTCTCTTTCAAGTCTCAGCTGCATTCCTGCTTACTAGCTAAGTAACTTTTCCACAAAACAGATGATTATTACCTAATCATCAGACAGGTCGAGACTAAAGGTGCAGGCCCATTAATACTTTAAAAAAAATAAATAATGTTATGGCAAATTACTAATAAGCAGGCCTCTCTGTTCTACATGCATACATCTCAGTGTCTACCATAGTCATCAGCATGGAAAGACTTCTAGTTAATATGTGCAACTACATTTTCCTTCCTTCTAAAGATTCTATTTCCATACTATTCAACTTAGGTTTATTCTCATACTTGTCAACTAACTTTAATACACTGGACGTTGTGCATAGACTCAACAAACTAATAACCAGGTGTCCAAACCAAAGCTAAATGGAAAGGATGTTCTACTCTTTTTTTTCTGTAGGGTTGCAATCTTCTCAGTGCTTTTATGTCATAAAGTATTTAAAAAAAAAAAAAGAGCGAAACTACACTCTTTTGTTTTTAGATTTTTTTTTTTGTTCAGTATAACTGTGACATAGGACTTATACTATAAGCACATTAACTAAACTGACAATATTATCCTGTCCACGGGTGCTATTTAGAGGTGTTTGTGTAGAGCACATATTTCTTAAAACCTACAACCTGCTTAAAAATATTGTAAAATATTGTCTGTTCTTTAAATCACGTACTTTTTCAAGAGTATAAAAACTTAAGAATTTTTGTAGTCACCCTTACAATGCAAGACTATTATAAGATGAATTTTATTTGACACTACAGTATCAGTTTGAGTTGCATTTTCCTTTTTGGAAGATTGTAATCACTAAAAGCATAGCAGAGATGTTAGTTTAAACAAGAAGTTTAAATGAACAACCTGAGAAGCAGGTGTCAGGTGTGTAAGTTGTTTGGTTTTTTTTGCACAGAATTTCAAAAGCATTTGGTGGACTTGCTTCTCCTGTTGAATCAGTAGAAAGAATACCACATACATGGTTAATAAATTCAATGCGTTTAAATTCAAGAGCTTAAATCTGCCCTTCATGATTCATGTTTATTAAGATTTACACTGCTTCTGTGGAACAAGTAAAAGTATTGAGCTGAGATTTCAACATATGTGAGGGAAAGGAGGAGGACTATTATCTTGCACAGGAAAAAAAAAAAAAGCCTGGTTTTGGTTAAGTTTGCTTTTTCTCCTTTTTTTTTTTAATTTGGGTGGTTGGAGCAATGCTCTGTATTTTTATTAACTTTCTCTGTGACTCGTAATTTTTCTTCACCATGTGAACTGCACGTATGCAAACATATGCTCACATACTGTGGTCAGACAGCAAAGGGGTGTTTCTAGTAAGCTGTGTATTTCAGACAGAATTGAGGAAAGCAGCAGTCTCAGAGTACAAAGAGCAATTTTACCTAGCAAAGCATAACATTGCACCTACTGGTATAAGCCACAAAAACAACTTATGTATTTCTTTTGTATTTAGCTCATGTATTTGAATGCTTTTAATTTAGTGCAAAGTAGAAGATACTTTCTTCAATTGCTGTTGTGAATGAAAAACTCTGTGTGAATTACAGAAAACTTAAGATTTGTTTTACAACAAATACTTTAAAATTAAAACTACATCCATTCTATAACATACATTATTTTTGATTCATGCCATAAAATTTTATAGGCAACTGGCTGTGAAGTGACTATCAAATCATGACTGAGGTATTGTGTTTATCTGACCATCTGTTTAGAGAAAATTGTTGCAAATTCTAAGACAGATAGGATAAAGCAAAAGATACACTTTGGGGGAATAATTTGTTTGTATACAAATTTTTGAAGATAGATGCATAGGTCCTGTTTGGATTATTTTAAAATGAAAGCTTGGAAGTTTATTTTTCCCATACATATTACATCTCTTATATTGCTTCCTTCCTTCTGTTATTACAAGCTTGCTTTTTCTTTATTCTTGCTTAAAAGAGACTTGTGAGAAATACAGCTTTTGCTCAAGCATACTGTTGAAGTTTTTCTTTATTACCTGCAGACTCATTGGTTTTCCAGATAATGCTGCATATGTAGAAGGCAAAAATGTATCAGAATATCCTAGCTGTTTTACTTCATGTGATGCTCAGCAGCTTCTTCCCTGACACTTTTTTGGAATTCATGAGGAAGGGGTTACAACTAAAGTATAGATAATTTCTGGGAACATAAGTAAAAGATCATGGCATGAGTGCATCCAATAGAACTGCACATTCATAGGTGACATTTTAAGACAGTTATTAATAGATGGAGTTCTTTACTTCATCTTCAGTCTTATCCTTATGGTTGTGGCTTTGTTCGTGTGAAGTTCAGAATTACACTTGTTATTGCTTTGACAACAGTAATACCCTTACGGTTTTGGGAAGTTCCTAGCATGTGCCATGCTTCCTCCGTGTAGGCTATTTAATTTGCAATTAATTATTTCCTTTGGGGTTTGCTTATTGTCAGAACACTGGACTATATCTGCCCAGGTCAAGTTCATAATGTTTTCATTTTATTTCCTTCTTTCCTACCTTATTACTGTGATTTTAGTTTTTTTTACTATTAATAAATATTAATAGTAATATTTACTATAGTATTATAGTATACTATTAATTATAGTATTAATATTAATAAACACACAGTCCTTCATAGAAGTCAATATTGTTATGTTCTCTCTAGTCAGGATGCAGTTCACACAAGGATATTCTAAGCTATGCTGATGTAAACGTGAATGAGCCATCACAGTGGTGATGGTGCCTGGGCTGTGCTGCACCTCCATGTCAGGGGACAGGAAATGTCTTTCAGCTCCTGGCCAGAGGGTGAGGTATGGGTATGTGATGTAAGGAGTTGCATATGAAGTCTTGAGCTTGTACATGTAGCTTCTAGTGGAGAAATCAAGGCTCTGATATTTTGGCTTCAGTCTCAAATGTAACTTGTAAAATACCAACTGCAGAGTAACCTGAAGCCCTGTTTTGGCAACTCCTTTAGTGGTCGAAAGAGATGTAGGGCCCATCTTGATTTAATATATTCTACACCAATTTAGACAGTAACATGGAACTGCTATGGAAAGCCCTAACTGGTATGTACAAACAACGCAACTTTGCTGTATGGAATGTACAAGGATATAATGTGAAACTAAGTTTTGGAGTTGTACAAGAACATATAAATGGTATGAAGTTTAGTGGCTTTAGTATCTGTAATAACAGATAACAAGTGCATGGCTAGTTTTGGTAAATGCTGGTTGTTGCCCATGTGAGATATGACTTAAATCTGGGTATGGAAGCCTCTTGATGGTTTCTTTCTTGACATAAGGGATTTTGGATCAGTATCACTTCACCTTTGGAATAGTTTACGATATTTTGGACTATGTTCTTAATGGCTTCTGTTCTACCTTTTTGGCAAGAACAGATTAATTTTTGTTGAAGATCTGGAACAGCTTTCTACAGATCTATCAGTTCAACTAAAAAATGCGTGCAAATTATGTATATGGTTTCAGGCAGAATAGCTGATCTAAATCATTAGAGATCCACTTAAACTAATAGATTTATACCCTTAAGGGGGTACCAGTCAATATTTTTATTATCTATATGTAACTCCTGTTTGCTATTGTTTAATGTTACTTCAAATCTGTTTTAAAACCTGATCAGTATTTATAACAAATGGAGACTGTTTGCCCTATCCTTAACTGAAGTTGAAAAAAGCAACCTACTTTTATGTGTCATAGCAAATATTTAAGGTAGATTTCTGCTCACCTAATATATATATATGCTTATCCCTTTGAAGGATATGAAATCAGAGTGTTGGTGTGATAAAAGATATATGCATGTATTTTAAAATGATCACTTTAGAGATTTTATCCTTCTGTCGACACTTGCAATATTTACTTACAAAATAGTAAAAAATCATAGAAAACTAAAGTCTGAATCTTGTCCAGGGTATTCCAAACATTTTTCAAGAAAGCAAGAACAGTTACTTCATTTTTTCTTATTGAAGACAAATGGAGAACTAAGTTCTAAGTTTAAACTGTGAGTACTATGTTTTCCCTTTCTCTGCTGTATAAAAGGACCGCTACTTTCTCTTATGTCAGTGCTGAGATTGGTGTCCAGATCTATTTATTTTTAAAATGAAGAAAGTTGCAGCTGTAACAGCAGATGGACTTCACCTCTGATATGCGTATCTTTCTTCCATAGCCCATTAGGTTGAAAAGTAAATTTTGCATGCATTTTTGAGTGCTACCTGAAGGCAACTCGCCTGACTTTTGTAGTCTTTCTGAAAATGGGATGCTTATTGCAGAAATAATCATCAACTGTACATTTGACTGCATTAGATAATTTTACTCAAGTTCTTAACTGCCTTTGATTTTGCATGAGGGAGTTCTGCAACACCTAATGAACTACATCACCACCTGTGAAGTGTTCCCTGCAAACATTAAGATGGAATGAATGGGAAACATCAACAGCAGGCAACTTCAGTTGCAATGAAGAAAATGTTCTTTTAAGATAAATTATCTACTGCTATTTCAGCATAGCATGGTTTGGATAGGAAATAAATTAACTGTTCAGCTTCCAACCTATGTTCACAACTTTGCATTTGTGCAATAAATCAAATTACAGAAGTTATAATATTTCTAATTATTTTCAGTATCTGTGCTGGGTAAAAAAGGGAGCTTGTATAAGGCAAGAGAGAGAAATGAGATAAAAATCTTGGGTTCATTGCATTGGAGTCAATAGGTTAACTGTCCATTGAGTAGTCCAGAAGCAACTGTAGATACCATATACTGGGAAAAAAGGTTATTCCTATTCTTTCTTTCCCATGTCATTAAGTTGTATGGATTAAAGGAGCATTTTAAAAAATAATTTTGCAGTAGGTGCAACACAGTATTGAAGGCATTTCAACTATTGACACTGGATACTCTAAATTGCCAATGCACGATTCCGGCCAGTTCCAGATTATTCCTCCTGCAATTACCATAAAGGAAAGGGAGTGGTAAAATGCAGGAATCACAGGTGAAAACCTTTATGGATGGAGGGAGTGGCATAATACAAATGAAAAATGTGCCTCCTAATGCAAACTGCTCCTCTATCTGCAGTAATTCTTGCCTAGCTTCTTCATGGTTCTCCCTTTTATGTGCAAATCAGAATACCACCTAAATGAGATGAAGCCTTCCTTCTCTTTCAGGCAAAGGCTGACAAATCACAAAATATCACCTAAGTATTTGTGATCAAAATGTAACTTGATAGTCAACTGAATTAAAGGTTGATTCTTATAAAACTTAGGCCATCTCCTCTAGGCAGGCTGAGTTTACACAATTCCATTCCCATGTAAGAAACTGGGGAGCTGGCCTATGAAGATAAGCTTCTACTATTTTTTTTTTTTTTTTACGTGAATATGTGAATACATGTAAATGCTATGTCAACATTATGTAGTGAATAGTGAAAATATTTGAAGTCTCAAATTTACTCTCAGAATCTAGGACTATACATACTATACAGCTAGGAAATGGAAGTCATATGTTCAGTTCTGTATAATGAAAACGATTTTAACATGAACTCAAATTTGCTAAGATAACTAAGATACCTGAGCTGAAGAGAACAGGAGGCTATGTGAGAGAACCTAGCAATAATACCTAGATTAATAGAAAATGGGGCTAGGGGGAAGGTGACTGAAGAGAAAGATCTGTATTTGTAGATCAGTATTGTGATGCTGTTTGTCTTGCTTTTACATTGCTGCTACAACCATAAAATAATTCCACTTATTCTGAAAGCATTGTAAGCATCATTTAAAAGAAAAAAAAATAAGAAAATGTGTTCAAACGGTAATGTTTTCACTGGGGGGGGGGAAAAGGGGAAGGGCAAATCTCCTTACCTTTTCCAATTTGGATAGAGCAAGAGAATAGCAGTCTTTGGCTCTGAACTGCATGAATCTCATATTGGCTGGGTGAGTTAGTTCTGTGATAATGCTTAGGCTTGAGAACAACCTGTATTTTAAAAGAATGTTACAGTTATAGCTCTAATTACAACAATTCACAAGTGTAAGGCTCTATATAATGCTATGATTTGTGTTTATGTCCATGTTTTTATTAAGTGCATGAAAATTGCACTTTTTTGGTACAAAGAAAAGCTGTTATAATAGCAGAGGGAACTTCTATGAATATTCTCTGTAGAATTCACAAAGAAGCAAATGTACATTTGGAGGTTGAGCTTATATTCTATTTAAATGCTAGAAAGGAACAATTTAATTACCAGAGGTTTTATTTAATTATTTTTAAAATGACAGAAATCTGTAGGAAATAACAAAAAATGCAGAACTATATACTTTGCTTGGTATCCAGTTGTATGTAAACTACCATTTGATTAGAGCTGGCTTACGTACTACTTCCTGTTTATTTTTAGTTCTGTTTATATGGTCTGTGTCTACAGACTGAGTAATTAGACTAGAATTATCACTTCCTGAGACTGTAGGAATTTAAAATTGCTGAGCAAATGTATGTTTATGTATATCTATGTTCTCACAAATATTTTGCATGTGTAAATATTTCAAAGTTAACACTATTTCAGACTTTCAATAACAAAAAACAGTGAAGGAAGTTTAACTCTGATCTGGCTGAATAACAGATTTTCATGAAGCTGACTCTAAAGACCCAAACCCCAGCCCTCAGCTATCTCTCAAGGAAAAAGATCTGTAGGTTATCCTATGCAAATGCTACACTATTTGGACTAGAACTCATTATTTCCTCTGTAAATTAGTCTCCTAAAAAAATGAGACATGGATTTGTAATCTGTTCTGATCCTGAAAGTATTTATTTGCATATGATAACAGAAAATTGGAGTATTAATGACTAAAACATCCTGTCCTCCATTTCATTCAGATAAAAATAATCTGTTACATTTTATTGCTTTACAATCACTTAAACTTAATTCTTTGTTATCAGATCATTCCAGAATAATTGGCATGTTGTTTTTTCCCCTCACTATACAAACAAAACTAGAAAATACTGTTTATCCTGGGATAAAATGATTACAGGTCACTAAGAAATTCAGGTGCTATCATGAGGAATAAAGCCACTGTTTGCTACTGGCCATGGGTTGGAATATTGTGGATGTTACTTTCAGAATCAGTAAATTCTAAGTGGCAACTACTGCCTGACTTTCTGTAGTTCTCAGTGCCAGTGATTCACTATTGTAAAGTAAGTTTTCCCAAATGATTCAGTCATGAAGAAGTGTTTTTCATTAAAACAATATATACAAATACAAACAGATGGTCTACAGAGAGCAAACAGCAAAGATTTGCAAGCGTTATTGAGATTATCATTGCATCTAAGACTTTGTCCAGAAGGATTTTGAGTATCTTTGAAGAGGGAGAGTCCACAACCTCTCTGCTGAACCTGTTGCAGTGCTCAGTCATCCTCTCAGTAAAAATGTACGCAGTGAGACATCCCTGAGCCTTCTCTTCTTCAGGCTAAACAGTCCCAGCTCTCTCAACCTTTCCTCATAGGAGAGATGTTTCAGTCCCTTGAACATCTTTGTGCTTTGCTGGACTGTCTCCAGAGTATCTATGTCTCTCTTGTACTGGGGAGTCCAGTATTCCAGGTGTGACTTTGAATTTAAAACTGTTGTTTGTAGAAAAATTGAAGGATAATTCATGTTGGAAGGAAGCTCTAGAATTCTCTAGCCCAACACCTTCTTCAAAGCATGGGCACCTATAAGCTCAGACCAGGTTGCTCAGGGCTTTTTCCAGTCAGATATTGAAAACCTCCAAGGTCAGAGGCTACACAGCCTCCCTGGGTTTTTAGTTCTACAGTTTGCCTGTCCTTAAGAGGGAAAAGGTTTTCTGTATATCCAGTTTGAGCCTCTCTTGTCTCAGCTTTTTTTCAAGTTCTAAGATGACTGTTAAATCCCCCATTAGTCTCCTTGTTCTCTAGGCTGAGTTAAGTCCTGCTCTCTCAGCTTCTCACAGGGCATGTGCTTCTGCCTGTGACCACCTTGGTGATCTTCTGTTGAACTTCCTCCAGTTTATCCATGTCTTTGCTGCATCAAGGGCCTGAAAACTGGATGCAGTGTCTAAGTTCATTTTAACATGTGCTGAGTAGAGGGGGATTATTGCTTCTCTCCATCTACTGGCCATGCTCCTGTTAACACAGCCCAAGATGCTATTGGCTTACAGTTGTGTTGGCCTTTGCTGCCAGAGCATGCTGTCAGCCCATGGTCGCCGTGCTGTCCACCAAGCCTCTAAGATCCTTCCCAGCAGAGCTGTTCCCTAACCTGCACCTCTTCACAAGGCTATTCCTTCCTGTGCTTCGTATCTTGTGTTTGTTCTCTTTGAATTTCCTGTCAGCACATTACTTCACCCTGTCTAGGAGTAGTGGCTAGTGATACTGAGACACAAGCTTTCTTCTCCCAGGCTCTTTAGATTTTGTACAAAATGCAATTTAAAATGTCTCCCTTCATACCCTGGCAGTATCTCCATATGTCTACACAATCACTTCCATGACAAAAAGGATTTTTCGAGCAATTGTCCATTAAAAAGTAAATAAATAAAAGCTGCTCTGTTCAAGTTCCTCCTCCAGGGAAATATTTGTCAAACTCAGAGAAATCTGTGGTCAAGTTCCCTTGCAAAGATGTGAGATATGATCTTTGCTTCCTTGAACAACAGACCTTGACACAAAACCTTAACTGTCATCTTATACCAATAAGAAATGGTGCTCATCAGCCATTTTTGTGTGGTTTTCTTGGAACCTGAACTTTAAGTTAGTGTCAAATAAATTCCATGTCTTTAGTCTTTTCCTTCAGTTTTGTGTGAGGCACTTCACTGAAATATTAATTCAAGTAGAGCCTAAATGTGGGGAAATACATTTCAAAAACTACCTACCAGTATGTGTGTTAATGTCTTATTCCAATAGTTTTCTAGGTATGTTGAAGCTAAAATGTAGACTTTTAATGATCATATGATGATAGAAATGCTAGCCATTGTTATGTTAGTACTTACATCCCTGTGAATAACCAAATATTAAGAGATTATATAAGGATGAGCTAATGGAACTGGCAAACTGGGTGAGAATCTGAATCACCTAATGATGACCATTTGTGTGCACTGTACCCTGAAAGGCATTGTGTACACTCAGGTATTTCTGTAGCTTCTTAGCTTTTACAGTCAGCCTGATACAAACTCTGAGTGGTGCAGTAGTTACACAGTCTGCTATGTCCTACTAAAGATAAAGCACTTAAGGAATAGAGCCTGAATAGAGTCTGCATACACAGATTAAATACATAGTAACCATACCCTTGAGATGTGTCTGTGATACATCTTCACTTGTATCATGTGTTTAGAAAGTAAACATCCTAAGAATGTTGTATTCTTTAGATGTGAACATTTATCTATTAATGAGCTTAACAAATTTCTTAAAGTTCTGAGGAATAAATTTCCCCTTTAAATCCTGATTTCTTCTGCATCAATTCTGCATCATGTAGTGAATAATTACTTAAGCTTCTGCTGGTTGAAAATTTTTGTACTGCTGTGTTTAAAGGATAGGCATTCAGGTTTGACAAATAACAGTATAACATTTAGAACTAAGAGTAGCAGTAAATTGAACACCTGATCTAATGATAAAATGTACACAACTTGCAGGAAATTTGCAATTTACTAGGTTTCTGTTAAAAGTGAATTGATTTCACCACCAAGATGTAAAAACTGACTTCGGTTCGGAAATCTGTTTCAACCCTGCTATTGGTAAAAATTCATACTTTAACAGTGCCCTCTAGCGGAATTAGGGGAAAAGACTTTCCAGGTTGTCAAAGCCAAATTGCCTCTTGTCCCTGGTGTAAGGCGCTACCTGCAACCTTTCAGCATCAGAACAGGCCAATTCTGTGCCAAGATTCTTCTTCTCTACTCCATTCTGTTTTTTATATATATAAATATGCATATATATATATATATATACACACACACTATATATATATATATATATATACATAGAAGTAAATGGCTAGATTGGGAGGTGAAAGCCTTAATTAGCCTAATGGAAAACATGAGTTTCTGCTGAAATGGTATTTGAGAATCAGACAAGTGAGAGATGCATTTAGTTTTTTTCCTGAGCCAAGATGATAAACTATGTAATGCCATCATAACCTCATTTATAGATGAACCTCATTTGGTGTTGATTGCCAGATCCCAGCTGAACTTCTTAGTTATTAGATGTACTGCTATAGATCATATAGGTACTGCTATACCTCTTGTAGTATTTGAAACTTAGGCATAAGAATGTTAGCTTATAAGAACTTAAACAGGACTTCCCAAAAACCAACACTTAAATCCATTAATATAAAGTAAGGGTAAATGTAAATGCTCTTTCCTTAGGCAGAGAATCTGTGCTAGAAACCTATTTTTCTCAGGTAGACTTGTGGCTATCAACAGGGACTTGGTGGCTTATTTTATATCAAAAAGTGAGAAGCATCTCTAGGACACAGCCCAACACTAGTAATTTCTCCTTGTATTTTTTTTTTTTTTTTTTGTAATTTCTCCTTAGTTCTTTTCTGTCCAAAGGATTAAAAAAGTCCTTTATAATTCTGTATGACTGACTGAGTCACACTTCTTCACTCCTTTTAACTACAATTAAGTCAGATAAGCTAGTGTTACAACTTTAATTGGTATGGAACAATTTCTAGCCTTAAAGGTGCTAATAACCTTGTCATGTAATAAACAATGCATCCAGTTCATAAAGGGAGTTGTGGAGGGGAAAACAACTCTTCAGGCAAAGCTAGATTAATTTCTGTAAATCAGGGAATAATGTCAGAACAGGTTTATTAGAAATGGCAACCTAGGCCAAACAGTATTACAGCACACTTGCAACATCTTTTCAGGCCTGTCCGCAGCCCTTACTGAGATCAGTTGATTTGAGCCAGTCAAATCAATGAGATTCAGACTTGGCCTCTATCTTCTATGTAGTTTATTCTGCAAAACAGGCAAATGCCACTACTTTGTGCTTCTTTTTGAAGCTTAGTTATTTCTACAGTTCTGATATTACATAAAATATAGTGAATGTTTTGTATGTATTCTAGGAAAAGTTTTAAAAAATATATAAAATACAATACAAAGTTTAGAAAGTTTTCAGAAAAATTATGTTAACTCTTAAAGCGTATTTATTTTGATGTTTGCAAAAAGAACAAGGCAGTCTTGGAACTATACTAAACTATACTTGGAATTTTACATTTCATATATGAGTTAAAACTGCCATCTAGTTGTAACCATTATGCAAGACAACTGAATGATTATACAGCAAGTTCTAGTTGGATATTTAAGGTGTTACTGCAATTTTTAAATTTATTTTTAGTGTTTGAGAAGGTAGAACACAACAGTGGGAAAATTCAACTAGTCCTTACTAGTCAACTAATCCTTACTAAATTTTGTTATTCAGTTTATATTTCTGTTTTATATTTTGGGTTAAGAAGTATTTCTGGAAAATTTAGTGATGCATATCAAAGTCTTAGTGAGATACCCTGGTGTGATATGGTTAATAGTACACCTGAATGTTGCACAGATCAAGTTCAATTTTAATTTTTAATTTGTGCATGATTATGAAACAAACCTATGCTAAAATCAGATATAAATTCAAAAACTAAGCTCAATGTTAAAACAGGTCAGAACTAGTTTCCTATGCAACATAGATCTTGCTGCATCACATGCAGCAAGAGCACATGCAATAATGCTGACAGGATTTAGCTATGTAGTTACAGATGTATTAAAATAAATTTGTTAAAATACTTTTGTTTTCATGTGCTTAGTTCTCAGAAACTGACAGTTTCAATAGCCTTCTGCGCATCTCTCTCCAGTGTTAAATGGATACACAAAAGGGCAGTAGTGTTGAATGATACTGAACCCTCTATATCAAGAAGGTATTTCATACTTGGCTGTATAGTGCTTATATACACACATGGTTTTGAGAGTTGTTTTTTTTTTTGAAGCAACTAAGAACTTTTTCACAGTTTAAAGTAACTAGTATCCTTAAGTACTTGTTGAATCAATATATTTAATATGAGGTTTTAATCAGGAGTGTTTCTCAAATGAACAGAGGATCTCAAGTTTTTTAGCTCTTCATCGTGGAACTGGTTCCTTAGCCTATTTACTATACTGATCATTTTTCACTAAGCATTCTTTTATGACTCTTAGTATTTTGTTGTCGTACGTAACACTGCACAAATGTGCCTACAAAACTATTTTTTGTTCAAAACCATATATGCAAAATGCAAGCGCTTATAACTAACTTCATAGTAATGCATTGGTTACTGCTTTAGAAGTCATTGCTTTAGAAGAACCTGGTTTTAGTATTGGCTTTAGCATTACTCTAAAAAACTGCACTGAGGAAAAAAATCTTTTTCTCAGTGCAGTTTTGGTCTTAAGTCTTCAAGAGTAGCTTTCTTTCTTTTTCTGCAAACATGAAAATTGAATTCAAAAAATGATCAATCATCCTGTTTTGGGATGATTGTCTGAGATATCAAAAGAAAACCTTAGTATGCCAAGAGAGAGTTTATTGCTAAGTTTTATTGCTATGTGAAAAGATTTGCCCATATGAGACACAAATTAATTTAAGTAGAAATTGAAGTAGAAGAAAAGAAAAAAGAATTTTCTTATCTAAGTACATATCACATTAATAGGTATTTCATGGTTAATAAAGGTGCAAAGATTGCAAAGATTTCTTACCTAAAAAGTGTTTGAACATTTACAATAGTCTTAGCATCTGCCATGTAGTCTTCCTCAGCACTCATTGTACTTTCTTTGTCCACCACCACCATATTAGCTGCAAAGGTGACCCCACATCTTAATAAGTCATCTAGGCTTTTGTGAAGAGAAAGAGGGAGAAAGAAACAAACAAGCCACTTAAATATGGAACGCTTAAAAGACTAGTGATGGTTGGTATTGGTAAATCACATGCTTAGTTGCTGGTTCCCTGCATCTCCATGTATATACTATAACCTCCAATATAGTCTATGAATCATCTTAATTAATTGATAGAATAGAATAAGAATAATTATTTTGACTTTGAAGCTATACAGAATGCACTTCAGTAGGTTGTTATGGACACACCTTATCCCTGTCCTTTCGCTAAAATGATAAAACTGTTTCAGATTTTTTTAAAATAAGCCTTTAACACTTATGTGGGAAAACTACATCCTTATGTGCTTCAACAGCTTACTTTGTTGTAGTTACTTTTGGCAATAAATGGACCTAAAATGATTTGGGTTCCCCACAACTGTTTGTTTCATAACATTAATTTAAAAAAAAAAAATAACAGTATGTCTAAGGAACTCCTCTTTTAGGTAGTTAGAGTGTTCTTATGATGCGTTTAGGAGCAGATGTACCTCAGGAAAACTTATCACCTTGTTGGAATAGTGAATATATTCCAATATTGTTCAATACCTCCTATGAGCTCAACCAAAGGAAACAATCACAGGCAACCTTTGTCTGTTTCCAAAATGACACATTTCAGTTGTTTTAACAATAATATTTTCCATAGAAACTAAGCACTTTTTGAAAAGTTTAGGAAGGACTTTTTTGTCATGGCATATAATTTTTTGCATGTGTGGCTGCTAGAAACCTAGAAATTCTTAAGTGCAAATGAACAGGGTATTTCATGGTTTCTAGAGGAAATTTGAAAGCTAAATTTTTGCATCCTTCTGTTTACTTCTAAAGAGAAAAGCTATTTTGTTATTGTATTTGTTTCTCATTTGACAATTCAGTTGTGTCCAGTGACAGGATGAGAGGCAATGGGCACAAGCTGAAGCACAGAAAAGTTCCACCTGAACATAAGAGGGCACTTCTTTACTGTGAAGGTGACAGAGCAGACAGAGCACTGGAACAGGTTGCCCAGAGAGGCTGTGGAGTCTCCTTCTCTGGAGATATTCAAAACCCACCTGAATGCCATGCTGTGCAATGTCCTCTAGGTGATCCTGACTGGCAGAGGAAATGGACGACATGATCTTCAGAGATCCCTTCCAACCTCAGCCATTCTGTGATTCTATAATTGATATTATCTATAATATTGTCTTTATCATCCTGATTCATTTTTTCATTTTCTCATTGATCTTCTAAGGTTCCTAGGTTTACACACTCTATTATAAATTTATTTTGAAATTTTGGAGTAAGTGAAAGGATACAAATTCTAGGTATTTATTTTACATCTTGTACATATTCTTCAAATATATAAGTATGGTATAAAAGGTAGTAGGTGGCATCTTTAAATGCTTAGGAAATTTATACCATAGACATTAAATAAGAAAGGAACCCTGTGTATTTTTCATTGTAGTTCTTAGCTAAAGATGGTCAGGTTCTAATAAGTGCATGTGATTTAAAAACATATTTTGGAAAACACAGAAAAAGTATGAACTATATTTTTTTTTAAGTCTTGTCATTGATGAAAACAGATGTCAAAAAATAAACTACAGAGTCTGACTGGTTATTGTAGCAAGAGTTTAAAGTGATTTAACGTACAAATGTAGATGCTAGTATAACTGTAAATTGGAGAACTCTGCATAATAACTTCTTTTAAAGATGGCACACTGCCGTTTTCGGCATTCAGCTCTTAAAAAAAAATAAAAATGCAACATTTAGGGAAGGGCTTGGTGATTTCCCCTTTGAAATAAATGAAATAAACTCAGTAAATTCTATTAAATTGAATTCCCCATGTTTATAAAAACACAAAAATTTTTGAGCTATTAAATACTTTGAATACTTAGAGTCAACTCGATTGTTCTACTGGTATGAATTTTTTTTATAGTTCTTAGGTAATTTTCTATAATTACTAGGAAATTAAGAGATTAAAAAAATAGTAGATATTAACATCTCAAGATGCCTTTTTGGTTTAGAGAAAAATCTGGACAGTGAAAAACAGTTCTGTATATTCACTGAAAATCTCACAATGATTGTGATACTGCCAAGATAAATCTGAAACTGTATCACTATTACAAGTAGTTTTAAAGCTCTTGTTACAAAAGGGTGAAACTGAAAAATGTTGAATCTCTAGAATTTTCTCTGAAAAACTGGTTTCTGTTAATTCAGGGCAGCAAATTAAGTGATTGATTTCCATCTGGAGAAAGAGCATTATGGGCTTGCAGCCCGACCTAAATATTAGCTGTGTAGTGAAGTAAACCATTTTCTTGGATTTGACACTCTATACAAGGGAGATTAGTAAAATGCTAATGAGCCATGGATCCATTCATTTCTGCAGATTTTTACATTAAATCCGTGTGGCTAAACTTAGAGATGCAAACATGTATTAGCAGAATTTCTGAAGACAGGACTATGTAGCAGAAAATGAGGGTTGTTGGATACATTTAGAATATCAGTTTTAGTATATTCTATAGCCATCTTTGCTAAACCCTAGTCTGTAAATGCAAACAAATCAGACAAGTATAGGATGACACTAGAATCAGGGCTATTATCTGGCAATTTCTAGATACATATTAATAAATTATGTTGTGTTTTTGAAGATACTAACCTGCATTGCCTCTCATTCTTTTCACTAACAGTATCCTTCAGAAGTCAGAAATTTGAAATCCCAAACTATTGCACACAGACACAAATCATGCATGCAAATAGATCATCTTCAAATACAACACACATTTAAACATGCATTGACAATACACAGAACATACTACCGAGCACTACAATGTTAAGTTTTCTAACAGTTACTTCACCTACTTGTCGATAGAGCCCACCATGTAGTAAACCATTGGAAACCAACAGATTGCATCCAGAAAATGCATATCTGGCCTAAGCAGCAGATGGGATTACAAAATGAAACACAATATCACAACAGCAGCATCTCTTCTAAAATACTTCAATAAACTGGTAGCATGTGATTTTTTTACAAAATAAAAAATAAACTTTTTAAAGACTTTGGCAGTATTATCTCTTTAAAAAGGAAATAGGTTTGCAGAAAACTGTGAATTAACAGTTTTCTGTGATCGTAAAGAATGATCAGAATTAACATGCTTATATTAATAAATGCACCTCTTAAATCAGAAATTTTATGGCACAGTACGATTTCAAACATAAAAACGAATGACTGATTCCAAAGACATACTACCAAGTTATACTCCAATGCATTAATTAGTATTTAGAATAAGCAGTGAAAACTTAATAAAAAGGTGAGTAGAATCATCATTTGGTTTTAGTGCCAATAGTGCCAATAACTCTATTCAAGTTGATGAGAAAATCTTAGAGGAAACCTTATTTTTAAAACAGAACATGAAAACTAATACTATTTTGTTTCTTTGTTCAGAAGTTTTAGTGGCTTTCTTCTTACATACTGAGAAACAACTGAAATCTTAAAACGCAAGCTGTCAGAATAGTCATACTGTAATAAATTGCTGCAATAAACAGAAAATAGGAATATAGCAACAAGGCAAGGACATGTTCATCAAAAGTAGCTGAATTCCTAAGTCCAGTTAAGTAATTTAAAAATTCCAATTGACTTGAATGGCAGCATGAATTCTGCCTAATGCATATATGAAAAGCACACTGGCTTTTCAGCTAGGCCTCTGTAGCCTCACTGAATGCTGGGAGGAGTCACAGAAAATGCTGTGTAGAGAGTGCAACACTAAGGGTATTAGTTTAACAACCTTATGCTTATGAAAAGTGTTTTTAGCTGTAAAATATCCTAACAGTGTTAAAGTATAACTCAGGCGCTATAGTAAATAAGACAATAAGCACTAGAGGTCACTGTGTGCTTGCATTTTTAAGCTTAAATTTTATGCCATGACACATATAAACATAAAACATTTGTTTTGCAAACACCAGAATATACAGATACATTAAAAAGCTGTTTGAAGCTAAGTAGGGTACTTCACTCAAGATCATTGCATAAAAAAAATCACTTAGAATAACCCAGAACATATATATGCAAACAAGTGTCAGTCTAGAATCAAAATCTGTACATTTCTGCTGCTATCATTTCTTTAAGTCCTTGTTTAGTCTAATATTCTGCATCTAGCTAACCTCTATTTGCATGTCTTCCAAATTGGGGTTGTACGTACTTAAGCATCACCAAAGTGCTGCAAAAATGTCATATATTCAATGTGAAATTATAAATGAAGTAGTCTGGCTAGAGAATTTGTCTGAAATTTTAAAAAGATAATGAAAGAAAGCCTAATAATTCCAGTGGTCACCATACAGATATGGTATTTACAACGATATTTCAGGTTTTAATCTTCTTGCATGATTTTATATAATCGCAGAGAAAGGGGGGTGGGAGGTGGGTCCTACTGGCTTAAAGAACTGCTTATCTTGTTGTCTAAAATTATTAATATTCCTATCTGGTCCAGATGTTTTAGTGCCTTTTTTAAAGCTAGGGTTTGAAGTTTTGTAGCTATAAAACTGTTGCACGGATTGATCCTTATATGGCGCTTATGAAGTTATTTAATTAGGAACTATTCATTTTATTTGGGGTGTTTTAAGAAATTCCAGCAGCGAATAATGAGGACATAAAAATTTTGACCTTTTACGGTCAGCAGAAAGTCAATGTTGTATATGACAATGCACATAGGGTATTATTATTTTTGTCACCAACTTTTTGCAAAGTTACATGTGCCATAATGTTTTTGATTTTAAGTTGGCCATGTGAAGAGTGATCATCTATCAAAGTAATGGTAAATGGTTTTAAAATGTTATCATAAAAAAAAAAAAGGAAAAGAAATAGAGAAAAATATATTTAAAGTCTACATACGGGTTATCCAGGAGTAATACAATGGGATTAAGTTCTTTCTTCGGTCGGTAATAAGCTCTGAGTGGCACAATAAAATTATATAAGCCATTTCCAGCAGTTTCTGCTGCAACTATAATCAATTTATTTTTGAATCCATAGGCTTTGGCATCTTCATAGTAGTTATGTTGGCACCCCTAAAATCAAAATAGGAAAAAAGATCAGTGGTTATGAATAAAGAGACTTAGCTGTGATATTGAAGGGTTTTATGACTAGAAATAGAAAATTGTATCAGCTGACCCAATACAGGCCTCAGTAGCCATAAACAAATACTTGGTGATGAAAAGGGTGAGAAAACTTAGTAGGTTGTAAATAAAGCTTATCTCTAAGCTAAAAACAGAATTTAACTGACGCAAAAGACAAATGTGAATGCAGTTTCATCTAGTAACAGAAACTCCCTTTACCTTATCTAATCTTAGACAACAGAAGGGTACTTTTTCATGCAGAAGGTGACAAAATGTGGGAGAGCTTCCAATATAAGGAGAGTAAGGAGGATAGCCTTTGGCATACCTAGGAGAGTAGAAAAAACATTTTTCAGTATAGCCAATTACTGAAACATGCAATTGGCTTTGCAACTGTTTTATGCAATGTTTCCACCTATGTCTAAGTTTTGTAGCTATTTGTAATTTGAAGACTCAAGTGTATACAATGAATATTTTGTATCTTTGACCAATTCTATAAAATTTAGTGGGAGCTGTCACATTTTTGTGGAACAAAGGAATTCTGATTGGTATTTTTTTGTGTATAGGCATCTTTAGAATTGGGCTGATGTATTGTAGCACGTTGTCCTAGTGTTTTCAACACGCATATGGGAAATTTCTAACAAAGGAAAATAAAGATGTAAAAAAGCCTAGAAATCATGGTGGGACTTCTTCCTTCTCCATTTGTCTTTCAAAAACTCATTAAGACTGAGAGGGGTCGTTACCTTCTTTTACCTGAGATGAACTTTCTAATTGGCCTTCATTTTTAATAAGAGTCTGGGTGGTAGCAAGGAAGACTGTCACTTGCAACAGGAGTTAGAAAGTTTTTCAGTTGTACATACATGATACGTACAATATCCACAGCCATCAGGGGACACTGGAGACATCAGGAGAAAATAGGAAGCCTTTTATACTCTGTTATTTCAGTTTGAAGACTGAAGATGACTTGTTATATTATTTTTTTCATTAGATTTTTGTGATCTTCTATGGGACCTGTCATCCTTCCCACTGTTGGAGATAGGAAACTGTGCTAGGTGAGCCATAGGCTTAATGGTGTATTTCAGTTTTAATATCCCTGTCAGTAATCCCAATAAACATAACTGCTTATCTGTACGGCAGTTAAATGATTTGGTTTTGAGCTTTTATGTGAGCAATGCATCATTACTTTCAGTAATATACAAACATTTCATATTAGTTTGCCTCACACTGCTTTTTTGTTGTTCCTACATTTTGAAGTCAGATACTTACTCCTATTGTTCAACAAGCTTGTTAAATGATCTGATTGTCAGGACAGAAGTCTTTATCCATTTACAACTTAGTTGAGTTCTGTCCTTATAACTATGGAGTGTAGGAAAAATGCTCAGGATTGTTACTTTGTCTATGCTATAAAATAAATTGCTACAAACATCTAAATCCTTGATAGAGTGTAGAAAATCTCCAGTAAATGGAGGAGTCGATTTGTTTTTCATATTTCAAAATGGGCATAACAGTCTTCTGCTAACAGACAACAGCATTTCTTAAAAAGGAAATATTTCCATAATTGGCCTTTGTCTCTTGCTTGCTAAAACTTCTTGGATTGATCTGCGTGTCCAAAAATTATCCATGCTTGTTTTTACATACTATTAGCATTTCAAATAATGTTTAGTTTATATTGAATATACGTACTCTAAGCCTGCAGAGACTTCATCGTCTGATGGGGTAGTTTCATCTTCCGACTGGTCACTTAACAAGTCGCATGTCTGAAGTGAGGATGCGTCTGCAACCTCCAAAACAGGTGCTATACTGGGCCGTCTGCCCTCTTTGCCTCCCTCGGAAGGAATAGCTAGTGTAGGTCCGCTGGACGTTCGACATCCTGTGTCTTGTAAATCGATAGCCACTGTCCCTGAAGTAGTGTAGAAATTGTTTTCTCAGTGTGGTTCTCAAAACATTTAAATGAGATTCACATATTTCATGGGGATTATCTGACCCACACAGCCAAAGATTGAAAGGAATACTATATTGATTATTTGTGTTTATTGCATTAAAATATAACAAATATTTAAACTATACTTGAAGAAGCCTTTTCCTGCAAAATTGCATCTTCTCTAACCATGAATATATATACCATTTGTAATTAATCCATATTGTATGCATCACCTGTAGATTTGTATTTGATTAATGAATATCATTTAATAATAGTTATAAAATTGATAATACATGTAACAACTCACTAGATGTGTTCATATTTCTAAAATCTCCATGAGAAGTTGACACCTGAATTCTTAATTTGTTTTAATTCACTTTAATTTTTAATTTTCAATGTGTGTTTTAACTTTAAAATGTTATTTCCTGAAATGAGAGAGAAAAAATACAATGACTTGGACAGGATTGTTTATCTCCTAATTTGTTATAAGATATACTAGTGCTTGCCATTGAAAAGAAGAAAGATCTTGATGGAAATTACTAATGTGTAGTTACTTGATTAATTTGTACTAAATCAATTTATTTTATTTCCATGTATGTGAAAATCATAAGCTCCATTCTAAAAATTATTTATATTTTTGATATTTTTAATGATAGCTTATTTATACAAAAATGTATACATATATTTATTTATACAAAAATGTATACATATATATGTATGTATATATATATATATTTGAGCAGGTTCTATATATATATATATTTATATATATAAATCTCAGTTCTGGAACCTGCTCAAATTGATTGAAATTTGATATATATATAAAACATACATATGTATATATGTATATATATAACATATATATATAACATATATATATATATATATAAAACAAATATATATATATATATATATATTTACACCAAATCTCAGTTCTGAAACCTGCTCAAATTGTTCTCAAGTATCTGGGAAAAAAAGAGGGCAAGTGTTTAATACAATTTCTTTCTATATTAATGTTTTAATTTCTTAAAGCTTTTAACATTGTATTTCTATAAATGTACTATTTACTGATTTTTTTTTATTATTTTTTTTTTACTTACTTACCCATGCTGGCTATTATACTGTGTACAGGCAACCTAGAAGCTCCATGATATAATTTTGATTCATGTCTTTTTCTATGCTTTTCTTGGTTCTTAAAAGCAGAATTTTCTTCTTTGGTGATGTTTATATAAAAGCATATATCTGTAGAGCTCATGATATATCGAGGACCTGGATTCAGCAAAATGTTTTTGTTATCTTCCTTTCTAACACCAATCAGACAGACTCCAAACCTTAATTAGAAAAGGAAAGGTATGGTTCATTTTGCATAGTTCTGTATACACCAGTATTTCCACTGTCAGAAATGAGTCTTCAGTGTATTTTCTATTTTTTATAGTTCTGGAGGACAAATACATTTGGAAAATGTTATCTCCTAAATAGGCCACTTCTGATCAAGCAGTTTTTATGAGCTGATGAATCCCTTGGCATCTGAATCCAACATTTTTCTTAACCCCCGAGGTATTCTTCTAATACTGTTTCAGTTAATTTTTCAACGAGATGAATAGTCCCTTCTGAGAAAATATTTAATATAACAATGGATACATGACATGAAA
The DNA here is from genome assembly GCA_011075105.1 of Heteronetta atricapilla. NCBI lineage: Eukaryota > Metazoa > Chordata > Aves > Anseriformes > Anatidae > Heteronetta > Heteronetta atricapilla. Next base: position 7,380,001 of record CM021738.1, on the reverse strand, counting down.
AAGTATTCATCAAGTTAAATTGTTCCATTATTCACACGTAATGGAAACCATTTTCAGAATTCATTTTTGCCATTCGCTTCTAAAAATCTATTTGATTAGTGATAGAAAACGGAATTCAAGCTAAAAAATCTTTTTCTCACATGTTAAGTATGAGAATAAAATCAGTGTTTAGGGTTTGGTATATGTTAATTTTGTTAAATACATATGAGTATACATGATTTATGTTCAATTTGTATATTCAACTCGCATAGCAGTACTGAATAAAAATGAATGACCTGGAACATAAAGAATATATGTTAACATTCTTAAGATTCAATGTGACTGAAAAAATGTTTTTATTTTGAAAAATCACCAGGATATAGCGAGTACCACCTTAAAATTTAGTATCTTCCAAAAAACGAACACACCATGAAGGAAGACAAATTTCTGTCTGACTCCTAAATCAAAACAAACAAACAAACAAAACAAAACAAAAAATTGAAAAAGACTGGTGTTCTGATATAACCTGTCTTGAAGGTACGATTCTTCTTGGTTGTTCAGCTTATCCTGTATATACTTTATATTGTAGTTTCTCAGACTGACCTGTCTTTAAATAACAACACAAGCTTTTTCCTGACCATTTGTAACATAGAGAAGAATATCTATGAAACATATTAGTATAATATGATAATACACTAATACATAATATATTAATATACTTATTAGTACTAGTATTAGAACATGTTAGTGTATTTAATTCCAGAAAGAGTAATGTATAATATTGCACCTACAAATCCAGAGGTAAATTTTGGGCAAAACAAATGATTATTTAAAATTTTAATACTTGATTAAAAAAAATAAGCATACTTTTTATGTGCATGGAAAGAAGCGTATGTGAAGCTTTTCCCCTCATACTCAGCAAAAAAAGTACTTTCTTCCAGGTTTATATGATACACTTCATTACCAGAGCATCTGCCATACATTTTCTGCCATTGTTCTGGTGATTGCTGACTCTCCCTGAAACATACCGATAAAGAGAATAATTTAAAACAATGTAAAATTCTTATTAATCTCAGAGCATTATCACTTTGCTGTAGAAACTACAAATGTATATTGGAAAGGTCCCATGGGCTAATCTGAAAGAAGTATCTGAGATCAAAGCTTGGTGATACTGTAAGAATAGTGATTATTTTTAATGAATTTAAGTGCATTTTTTGCTAAGTAATAGGCCTATAAGATTATGTACTTCAATATCAGCAGAAATATGGCAGAATTAGTTTAAATTCAACCACAGTAAGTAGATTCACTGCTATCGAAAGATGACAAGTGAAACCAACAGCATGCTCATTCTATTTATAAAGGCAGTTGCTTCAGATGATCCTTGACAGTTTGCCTGGGTTCTGTTTGAAGAAGGTAAAGAATCATTAAAAAATAACTTACACAAGCAAGACCCATTTGGCTTACATCACTTTATCTGTAAAAGAGATTTTTTTCTGCATTTAACTCTCAGTTTATCTTCAGCATTTACCGAAAAGACATTTTTAGTTACTGTGCCTTTAGTTACTATTATAAGTATATACCCTTTTTTCTCCTAGTGGAAAAAAAAAAAAAAAAAGGAATTATTATTCTAATCACCTTAAGGGTATCATCTTTAATCCCCTTTACTATATGTAGCTAACCTTCTTTTATCCAAGTGAACTGTTAGTGGAAATGTTCTAAACCTTAGATAACACCAAAACTTGCAAACTTGGGGCCTCTGTGATCCTCTTCCTTTATTGAAGTTTTACATGGAAACAGAGTTCCATCTGCATGAGCTGCACTTGATATAATGGATGCATATATCCCTATCTATATCAGGATATATAACTGACAAACATGCTTTGTGTTTTGCTTGCTTGTGAATTTGCAATATTTTGACGCAATTCCTGTTTTTCTTCAGTTTACCCTTTTTTCTCCACCTTCAGCATAGAAACATTTTGTTTGAGGGTTAGTGGAAAAGAGTAAAACAATATTAAAAAACAGTGTGTTACATGTAGAATAGATTGAAATTTCAGGAGAAAATTGTTCCATATTTCCCTTTACCCCCTATGAAATGTTTACCTGCTTAAAGTCTGCTTGGTTCCAGTTAGTTGTCGAAAAGCTTCCCATGGTGCTGTTCTGTAAAGATAACATGAAGTTCAAGTCAGAAACAGTATTTTCTTCTTTGTATCATAATACAAACAATATTAGAGTTCAATTACTAGATTGGAAATGTTTAAAGGTAAATGTTAAGATTAATAATTAAGACCAATAATAAGATTTTAAATAGGAACAAAGGTAGAATTTTGATCTCTCTCTCAAACTGAAGTTTTGAGTTCCATAAACCGCTAGGATGGCAATCTAGTCTGGTTAATGTGAAAAGTAGTATTAAAGAGGAAAGCCAGTTCACATAAGCAGCAGCAAACCTCCCCTTAATTTTAAGCAGTCAAAACTGATTAGAAAGTGAACATTTCCCCCTGCTTCCTCACATTTATATCAGTAGACAAGATGTCTTTATGTATGTTTCTTTTTGTTTACTGCTTATTGTGTTATCGTTCTAATTAGGATAATACAGAGTAATTATTTTTTGTGTGTTCTGCTGCTATTTATTGCATTCAGTTTCCAGTATTATCCTAGTGTACTTATCTTCATAATTATCAGAAAAGAGTTCATATTACTTTTGTCACACCATTTATAAATATAATATTATAAATACCACAAATATAGAATTTCCTGTGTCTACCTGTAGATATATTACTTGGCAGTTCATTTGTAAGAGTACAAATACGTGGGACAATTTTTCTTTTAACAATGAAATGTCAATGAACTCTTCAATTCCATAAAAATATAAGCCGTGTATGTTAAGATTTAACTTTGCTAAATTAACAAATGACAGGAAGCTAGAATGTGACAGTGGTCATATTCTCCCTTAATCTCAATGACTTTTCACCAGGGAAATGACAAAAAGCAAGGAACTGGTCAGTGTCTTGATAATCTCCTCCAGCTGGATGCGTCTAAAATTGTATGGAAGAGAAGAGACATTCCTTGTGGAATGGAAAGGCATAGGCAGTCATCTGAACTTGGTAAAAATTGAACAGCAGCATGCAGTTTGCAAGTGCACTTACAAATGATTTCTTTCAGTATGTAACTGGACCCAGTTATAGCTGAACTTAAAATGAACCCACTGTTCATGACTACTTATTCAGTTTTGTCAGCAATTTCAAGTTCTGATCTGCTTTATTTTTGCTAACCTTACTTATTCTAGTATGGTGGGTTTTTTCCAACGCTTTAAGTTAATAAACTGATGATCATTTAAAATTAGTCATTCAAACATTCTGTAGTTCTCTGATAAATATTGGTTAGGAAATGCTGATGTAGAGCAGTGACAGTTTTTGGAAGTGTATTTCTTTTTAAAAGCTGTGCTAAAGAGACACGTTGGTTCCTGGCAGGCAGGAGCATTGCTGTGGCTAAATGCTTCCAGCATCTCCCTCAGCGGGGACAGCTACACACTCCTGTGAATAGCAGATCTAAATTCTTATCTGTGATATCAATTTGAACAAACACTCCCAATCACTGCATTAAAGTTACTGAACTTGTAAGTCAGCATATACGGGCAATGGGCCGCCCAGGGAAGCGCTGGAGTCACCATCTCTGGAGGTCTTTATAAGACGTTTAGATGTAGAGCTTAGTGATATGGTTTAGCAGAGGACTTGTTAGGTCAGAGGTTGGACTAGGTGATCTTGGAGGCCTCTTCCAACCTAGATGACTCTGTGGAAGCTAATCGTTAAGAAAATTATTCCAATGGTTTTGAATAGACTTGAAAAGGATTATCCAAAGTTAGAAGCAGTGTCCCCATAATCCAAGTCTATTCTTTTTATGTAAGTCAATTCTTACAGGGATTTTAAACCTCTCATCCTGCAGAAAGTTGAATACAGTTATTGGTAGTAAACAAAATGGGACACTGAAAAGATGAAGAAACAGGAACCAATGTTAAGGGAAAGTGTTTCACTATTAACATTGGAAGTCTATTTATCCAATACTTTTCATTATTAAGATACAGTTTAGTATTTTGTCTAGATATAAATGTTAGTTAAATTTTAATTTGTAGTTTATATAATCCATTTTCACTGAGTCTTTTCATTCATACCAAGATAAATGTTCATTTGCCATCATTTTTCTTATGCATAAATTAAGGTCATTGGGCAGGTATTTTAACAATTAGTTCATTTAGCTATTGCTTAACCTGGAAAATAGCTATAAAATCTAAAACAATTAGTCTGACTTATTAATTAGCCAAATCCAAAACAATTTTATGTCTGCAATACACTGTCAACCTGTAGATGAAGCTAAAAACTTAAAGATATTTTGAAAACACATTACCCCCTGGAGACAAGGAAGTGCAGAGTAATTTGTTTTACCAACATTTTTCATGCACTCCAAAGTCAGTTGAAATCCCAGAAGACTTTCATGAAAAATGCATGTTTAAAAGGAATTTTTCCCCTAGAACATTGACTTACAAATAAAAATGTTAAATACATATGAGATCAATAAAATCGGGACATTTAAGGGATAATCCAGGAAAAAGCAACTATTTTCACACACGTAAAATATATTATAGATATATTTTTCAAATATATGTAATTATGGTCCTTTAAAGTCAGAATATTATATTCAATAAGCACATACTTGTTAAACATCAATGCCTAAAACTCTCATTATTAGAGATCATATTTAATAAGATGCGAAGAAAAAATCACCAGTCTGGGAATTACGTGCTTTTTAATGCATGTAAAGAAGGAGTGAAGGGAAGGGAAATACTTCATCTTTTAGGTTTTCTAGTTCTTGCACTGTGAAGTCAAGACTACTTAAATTTGAAATATTTTTGAAATTACTTTTTTTAACTTATCTGTTTTTAACTTTGACAGATACAATCGGACTTTAAAGACAAGTCACATCTATTCAACCAATTAGTCCAGCATTGATACACGTGCTCTAAGCTATCTGAAGTTTGCCATTTGACAGTATTTTGGGAACTCATTTGAGATTAATTGCTCTGGTGAGTGCTGTCTAAAAGTATAAGACTGACAACTAAACATTTTCACTTACGTCTTTTTGTACTCATCCAGCAAGTTTGTATGTTTCTGCAAATAGGATTCAAAGGAACACTAATAATTATTTGAACAAAAAATAATTTATTTTTTTTACTCCTAGTATACAATGACAAGTTTTGAAAGTTTATGGCCAGAGTAGAAATCGGTTACTTTAACAACACTTAATTTTTTACATCAATTATTTTTTACTGCAAAAGAAGTAATAAGTACTTTTGCATTCTATTACAATTTTTTGAATCTTAGTTAGGAATCTGTATGCCTGGGGATCAATATACCTGTGTTAGAAATGCTAATACTGTCATGTGCAGTAGAAAACAGAGTCAGAGTCCGTTTCATATATTAGATTTTATGCTGCTAGAAAACTCTGATTTATGTTAAGACTACTCTTCTTTCATGTACAAATAATATGGAATACTTTAAAGCGGATCTGTATTCTGTGTGTGCATGTCATGTAATGAAAAGTAGGCAGATACAGAACGGATGTCACCATGATTTTCAGGAGACACAAAAACAGAATTTTGCTGTCAACCTATGAACAGATTCTAGTACAGACAGTGCCATTAAAATCTTGACATTTGTTGTTGCCGGTAGTAGCAATAATTTCAGTGTTCCCCATCTTTGGCACAGGGGAATACTGCAAATGCCATACAGAAGGTTAAATAATTCTGCTAGTGAATATCAAGATATTACTGGGTATGCGATTACTTGGAAAAAAAAGCTGCTCTCAAATGTAGAGTCTCTAAGCATGTACTCCACTTCTACAAATATATTTGGAGATTTACTTTTAAATGCTTCTCTCTCACCATGACATTTTAATAGGAATACCTTATTATTCCAAGACTCTAGTGTAACAGAAATGTGCTAGATATGGTAAAATTACTTTAATAAATATAGAGAATTTCTACTGTGATTTTGCAGTCTGTAGAGACCCTGTAACTCTACCCATTCCAGCAGTGTGGTGGTAAAGTTGAAAATCACCTACCTCTTCATGTGTATCTTTGCTTGCTTCTTAATGTACACACAATTAATAGAATAAGGTATTTTATATATTAGCAAAAGAAATTCATTTGAATTCAGTGAACATTTTCCTTTGTGGAACCAGTGCACAATAGATGCAAGAAGTTGTTAAGTAGTTGGAGTGGGGTAAGGGGAATTCTCTTTGAAATTATAATACCTTGAGTAAAATATCTTGATGCTTTTAAAGTGGAGAAAATATAAATATGGTCTGAAGACTGCCATGGTTGTCTGGGAGTTCATGCTAAGATATCTTCTCAAGCATCTTATAACTTTTGTAAGATTGTTTTTTTTTTCTTTGTTTTTTAATGGTAGTATATACTTACTGCCCCCTAGATGTATGAACCAGCAGTGTGATTAATGTAGAGGTAGCTGGACATATACAATTCAGAGCTAGCATAGCATATTTGAATTCTTCTTCACACACAACATGATCTGTGGGGGAAAAAAAAAAAAAAAGATAAAAATACTTTCCATTGAACACAATTATCAATTCCTGTCCTTGTACAGGAAAATGCTGAAGACAAGACAAGAATTTGCCTTCAGATCTCTGGGATGTTTGCACTGCACTTACATGTATGTTACAGTTTTGACTAGTACAACCTCCTAGAAACAGCTGACAGCTGCTGCCTTTTTATCATATAGGGAAGGGTGGTTGTGTTTTCTTTTACTGTTTTATACAACTTTACTTTTTTTTAACCCCTGTCCTTGTCTGGGTTTTGTAATTACAAAATTGTGCTTTGTTTCTGAGAGTCCTTACAAGAAAGTATGTCTGCACAGTAGTACCGTGCTGTAGTACTTACTGTGATAGAACAGTACTGTAGACATGTCTATTTTTTTTCTGTGTTTTAGTGGAATTTAGAAGAGGAATTGATAAGAGAAAGCAAGAGGGCATTAAATTTAGTTCCCTATATTGGCTTATATTTAAAACTGCCAAATCTTCTGCACATGCTTTCAGTGTTGAATGAATTATTATTAAGTTTGGATGACTACTTCTTACAATTCATTTCACAGTTAAATGTTCACCAGTGCTGGTGATAGCATGAAAAGGAAATAGATACTACTCTTCAATGGCATTCACGCAAACCTGACAGTAGAAAAACAGTTATAAAAAGGGATAAGCAGAAAGCTTACAATTTAATTAAACATATATTCATTGTAGAATCTTAAAGGTCATGAAGACATTTATTGCATGCTAAGTAATTTTATTTTCTTCTGAATTTAGTGTTTGATTCACACTATATTACTTTCAATGGGAGCAGTATTTGCTTCTGATGAGCATGAACAATACACCTGGTACAGCTGATGGTCATATATGATTAATATAAGCCATATAAAAAGTGATGACTAAAAGTACGCAAATACAAATAATCCCATCTGGATCTGAGCTGACTATATAATTCTACTTCTAACTGCACTAACATATCATCAAAATGATTAGAACCACCTTACCTCTACAACTAAGCTATTCTCCAGCCAGAATTTGTAGTGTAGCAATGAGCAGGCCTCTTACTGAAAAAATGAGGGCACTTTGTATGCCTTCTCTATTATTTATTTTTTTAATTTTTAGACACTTTTCAGTAACAGAATCATTGGCTACTGAAAGGAGGAATTCATTCTTGCATTTTCAGAAAATCAAGACCTATTTGAATGCCATAGGGAAAGTATTAATTTAGTTATATAAATACACTGTCAAAGTAGAACAAACTGCGATTTTTCTTCCCCTAAATATATTTCAGTTATAGCAATTAAGTATTTGCTGCAGAAAATATTTCAGACAGAAATGTGTTCTTTTAGTTGACCGTGTGACACTAATACATCTATATGAATTTTAAATAGAGATTTTGAGAGGGTAAGGCATAGTCTATTGCTTAGATAGAATATCTCTATTCCATTACCATTACTCAACAAAGATTTATGAAAACTAATATTGACTTCCTAATATTGAATGAATAAGAAATCTTCGTATTTTTGAATTTGTATAGAACTGTACCAAATAACTTCTCCTTGTTTTGTTTTTTCCTTATAATGTTGTTGTAATACACCTAATACTTTGGAAAATAGACACAAGAAAAATATACAGAGAAATTATTTCATCAGCTATTATTTCAAATCTTGTATTGAACAAGACTGTGTATGTTGACCTAACTGTATATAAATGAAAGAGTCAATCATGGATGGCACAATGCAAATGAAAAGTATATCTCACTTAAATCCTCCATATGTCCTATACTCTCTAACGTACGTAGGGACTTTCTGGATGGATTTTATGCAAAATGTTAGGCTAACAGAAAATATAGCACTCAGCAAACAGATCGCAGTCCAACAGTAGTCATGTTAATCACCTTTGCGTAATGAAAACACATTGTGTTCTGAAGTGCTTTTACATTAGGATTCATGAAGATGGAACTTATAGGACTACTTCCACTTGTCTTATAAACTTTGACTTTGTGTGAGTCACTCATGTCCTTCATTACTCATGCATCTGTAAAATGGGTATGAAAATAATACCCTACTTCAGAAGTGTTTTGAAGCTTTAGATATTCTCATAGATACTTCAATAACATCATACAGAAGGTTCTTCAGCACTTTTATTACCACTATTAGAAACATTATTCTAATTCATTAGTAAAAAAATAAAAATTAAATTAAAAAACACCATTTCCAGACTATACAATAATGCAGCCCTTCTTGATTCTTGTTCAGCAATTTAAGAAAAAAAATGAAAGTTATGTAAAATATTCATTTATAAACAGTAACATTAGGCTCAGTAAATCCCAAAGCAGGAATCAGATTTACTTCTGAATTTAATTTTTAAGCTTCATCTGCCTTTTCTTCAGACTCACATAACACACTTGGAAACTAGGTTTTAAGAAATCCAATACTGTAAAATTCTGTAGAACCAAAATGATGAGGATCCACAGTGCTATGGAATAGAATTGCATGTTGATTCTTCTCTATATTGGGGTCATGTTTTGCTCTACATTGGACAAATATAAGTAATATAAAGTACCTGGAATCAATCTTGTCTTATTCTAGAAATGTGTCTATCTTTAATCGTTAAAATGTGTCTGACTTTATGGGATGCTTAGTACCATTTTCAGTTCATTTCTGGAAATCTACTCATAGAACAATGAGGCTTATGCTAAATTATTCTTCTTTCCTTACTATGGGTTTTGACTTACAGGACAAGAAATTATACAACTGGAAAAAATTGCCCACTCCTGCTATTGCTACTTCTTCCTATCCTAATTTGTGCTGTTGTCTTATTTCAGTGGTGCTTATTTCATGAATTATTTGATATCTCTCTTCCCCTTCATAAGTTGCATTTTTTACATTATTAAAATGAATATTTTGTACTATATAAATCCTCTTCTTTTCCTTCTTTTCTGTAGTTATTTGAAACATCATGAAGAGGTACTACAGGTTTGTCCTCTTTGGTTGGAGTTAAGGTCTTTTATTATACACAAAAGAGGTCAAAAATAACTTGTTCATTTCTCCAATTATTTGACAGATCATAACTTGCCTACTTTGTCATTGTGCTTTATATTTACATTCAAGACTCTTATTGTGGAGCTGTGGTGAGGGTTATGCGGAACTTTATTTAATGCTTCCTCTTTTAAAGTTGAGTAAGGAGAAAGTTGGGTAACAGTTCTTAAGTCTGGGACATTGGTCAAATCTGTGACTTTGGCTATTAGTATAAACAAATGACTCATTCCTTGTGCAGTAAAGCAGAGGAAGAAACTGGAAGTTATCTTGAATCAGTTTACCAAACAGAAGTATTTTGATTGTATTTAAACTACAGACATATGCCATTAAAAATATTTTATTTGGGAAATTGTAGCTTTTGTGAAAATATATTTTGCAAAAAAATTTGCTGTCTGTCACAAATAGATGTAATAATGCCATGAAGTGAGTTATGACTTCTGTAATGTTATTGAAAGTAAAACATACTCAAAATACTGATTTATGTCTACAGCATCAGGCAGGTGGTAAGAATGTCCTGGACCTGACATAACTATTCTCAGAAAACATGCTGTTGTCAATTTGGTAAGTTAACATGATCACTACCAGACCAGATAGGTAAAAATGTCCATCCATTATCTCTAGACTATTTTTATCTGTGGTTGGATAGATTAATCATCAGATGCATTCAATACCCATTTCAGTGAATCTGGACTGTGTTCTTTTCTAATAAACCACTGAAGGTTTAATGTCAGACTTCACCAATCTCAGCTAATTTGTTAGTGCATTTTGAATAAATACAGAATGACAAAATATGTCCCCTGTTCCCAGAACCATGATTATATATAATTTCTGAATATTCAAGGTAAAGATGATTAATTTATTTTCTAGAAAATATATGAAGTTACTAGTACAACTCAGAAAATATATAATTTACTCCAGTCTCTGAATTACATAAATGTACCTCTATACTGTGGATAACTTTCACTTTATTTCATGTTTGTGCTGAAATGCACAGCAGATGCATGCATTAAGGGTACATAGTGTTTTGTAGCCCTGTGAGTTTGCAGGAAAAACTGGGAGATTAAGAAAACCATATGCAACTGCAGGTGAAGGAAAATGCAATATTAATGAAAGAAAAATGGGACACGTGAAAGTATTTGGATATTGGAAATAGCTAAGAAGTAAAGCATTTGAGATCGAGACAAAAATAGTTATGAATGATTATAGTATTTCCTTGCCCATCTCATAACTTTTATGTTCAGGTCACCATATTTGAAGTGTGTTCACACCTTGAACACACAAAGGAATTTACTACGATAAACACTTACACCACAAGCTTTTCAGATTCCACTGAAACATAATACCCAAGCACAGAGAAATATTTCCACTGTATTAAGTGTAAGCTATCATTTTAAATAAGGGTAGTTATTTAAAACTCCACAGCAAAAAATAGCAGAGAAAACACAGGACACACGGGTGTCTCTCTGGCATCAAGTGAAAAGACAGGAAAACATGCCTTTCTGACAGGCTTAGCACTTACCCAGTGCTAAGTGTCTCCATTCCCTTGCTGTTATAATGAGAATGGGTTCTTGTACTCTTATTAAAGAGAGGAAAAATGTCAAAATGTTGTCCACTGGATGGAAATAAATCATCACAATTCCTTGTCCGATATACTGTTTCTAAATCCAAGACAGAATAGCATCCTGGAGATTTTCTTTGGAACAATGCAATTAGGGTCTACGTTTCAGGATTGTCTCACGCAGTCTCAGATGGCTGGTTAATATAAGATGTTGAGTGTTTATAGTGTTTTAGCCATTTTCAATTTAGTTTACAATGAAACTTTTTATTAGAACTTTTCCTGAATTCTTTGTTTTTCCTAAATTCAGAAACTTTGGTTTTGAGAGTTGTGTTCTGTAAACTTGCATGTGAAAAACCACACACACACAAAACACACAAAGCAGTAGTAGAAGAAGAAATCATATTACTGAGTACTTCAGGTTCATAAAAATGCACAATATTGGTTTGGGAAACGTTCAGAAGAAAGGAGTCATTTTTTAGCGGAGTATCAAATTTAAAAGAAAGTCTCTTGCATTAAGGCAGTAATAAAACAGTCCTGAATCATAATAGGAAAAACACTTAGAAAAATGTTGCCAATGGTTATGACAAATTTTATTTGTAAGGGCTCTGGACATGGCTGTAGCCTGTAGCCTCCAGTGGGTATGTATCTTAGAATGAAGCAAGTTGGACAAGATTAGTAACCAAAAGAGTCGTCTTAGGAAAAGGTATGCAAGCAAATGCTATTCTGATGATTCTAAGTATCAGTGGCTAATTCTTTGGGGTAGATTAGCATCTGGTGGTGCTGGTAAACTGGCCAAATTTAAAACTGCATTAAAAATTTCCTGTGTAATCAGTAAGATTAAATTAATCTTGCAGGAAGGCTTATAATTCTCTGCTTGCACAGTGAAATTGTATGAAAGAAACAGTATGATTTGAAATGAGTATGTGTGGAAATGGATGCAGTGATCCCTCTGATCAGTTCAAAATAATTTTGAGATGTAAGGTGCTATATATATTTTTAGTTCTACAATACAGTGGTTTTATTATTAATAAAATAATAATGTATTAGAGGGGGCTAATGAAGCATAGAATATATGAGGTTTCCTCAAGACCTTCAAGAAATACAGAATATTGATTAAGCTCAATGGAAAGAAATATTACAAAAGAAGATTTGGTAGGTTTTGTTTGTTTGTTTGTTTTAATATATGGTCCAAATTCTTAATCTGAGATTTAAAACAGATATTAATAAAACTCTGTTTTGCAAATCTAGTTATATATAAGCTCCTACAGAGACAAGACATTAAGAATAATGAAACTCTCTTAAAAATACAATTAGGAACAACAAATTAACAGTCACCAATAAAGAAAAGTGGCCATGGCTAGGGAGAAGAGATTGTGCTGTGTGGTTTTAAGGGAGAGATGAAAAAGCACCACCATTCTTGTCACAGCATGAATCTTATTCTCTGCTGTGCCATCTCATAGTTTAAGATTACACTTTCATAACTTTAGGACTGCTATTGATGCTCTCTTCCCTCTTACCACCCTTGTGGTAAAAGGTTTTAAAATTACAGCTTTAAATGTTGCTCTGGAATTGTTCTGCACTGAAATTTACTTTTTCATCATATTCTGGGATGATGAAGGAGACTAATATTTTTCCATTGAGTTTTTTTTGAATGTTGCATGAATCATCGGTCTTTTCTTGATTAGAATATCCTTCAAGAAAACTTAATTTTCAAAATTACAGTTGACAAGGAAAGCCTTCCTTCTACTTCATAGTAATATTTTTCCAGAGATAGGCAAAATAAATTGTCAGTATAAATGTGTTGACATGTTTTTGCACATGAATATATATGTGTGTGTGTGAATGTGTGTTTCTATATATAATGAGAGACACAGAGATCCACCTGTATAGTGCAGAGAAAGTTTGTCAGATTAGAGCTTGTAATCCATTCTTATGAGAGAGTATTTGTTTGGATTTCTTAACATCATTTTGCATTTTATATCATAGTTTCCAAGATATCAGTTTTATGGTATATAGAATTAAATTATTTTTCTCTTTCCAAAACATTTGAAAGAAAAGAAAATCATGTTTTTCACATGACCTAGAATAAAAAGAAAAAACACTCCAATGTGAAGAATTTTTCTCAGTTACTTGCTGAATTAAATTTGGCCTTTCCTAAGCAGATCTTTTCATACACCCCTTGGTAACAGTATGTTTTAAGTCAGAAGTTATTTCAAGACATGTGTAGTGTAGCAGGATGAAAACCTACCTGGACCTATAATTAAGGAGTAATAATTTGTTATATCTCAAATAATTCAACATGGTATATTACATAACATAGCAGAGTAATAAATACAGTAATCTTCAAAAAGCATATAAATAAGTTTAAAATAAAAATCAAATTTTACAATATAAGCCCATGGTACTTGAAAATATTGTACTGTTCATGTGGTTCTAACATGTAAATATGCTTAGGTAAAATGACTTTGCTTGTGCATCTATGAAACAAGCTGCTAAATACTAACAAGTGGTTCAAATGGCTGAAATCTTACCTGCAAATTTGATATGGAATTTATTCTCGGGTTTCAGTATCTGAACATACAAAGGACAATTTGGGGCAAAGTCTTTAACTGCCCATGCTCTTAAAATGGTCTGATGATCCTAGGACAAAGAGTATGAGGTGATAACAATAACATACAAATAATCATTGTGTTCCATTAGGAAAACAAAAAACAAAAAAAAGCACTTTCCATTGCAGAAAACTAAAACGTGCAACACCAGCTGGTGTGGTTGTTTATGTACATCTAAGTAAAAATACATATTATGCTTATTGCATAAATCTAAATATGTATATGTATAGACACATTTAGCCAGCTACTGACCAAAGGATTCCAACAGATTTCCCAGCCCGATAGTTTTTCCCACTTGTTACCACATGTCAAGAGTGAGTTAATGAACGGAAGAATACTGCTATTCCATGAAAGAAAAGTATGTGCTAATGCATTTATATATTGAATTTCATGAACTATGGGTAATTTCAATGTATTAATGATCAGTTTTTATTTATTTCAGAACTAAAAATGACTAATTGAGAGCTGTGTGTAGAAAACAATATTTGGGGTGAAATGCTTTGCCTAGTCATGAAATTGGTGCTTTGAAAAGATAATATGTAAAGAATGATTCATTATGGTTGCAGCATCAGCAATAAGAAAAGCTTTCAGACTCATGAACACAAGGGAAAATCTCTGCCTGGAACAGTGCATAATTGATGTTTTCAAACCATAATATTTTAATGTCACTTGAGATGGTAGCAAGCAGTTTTTCTACTAGAAATACTAGAATATAATCATAAGAGAAGGACCTGCTGAGGACGGTAAAATGCTTCATTTCATGTTTTTCACATTAACCTTTTCATGAAAGCTGTAGGATTACTGTGCCTGTTCAGGAAATTTCAGAACTTTGATATACCATGCCATAAGATTTCCGTGTATGCAGTCATGTTTTCTTCACTTTTTCTGAATTATAGGGTTTGTTTTGCATTTGTTTGTTTTTGTTTTGTTTTGTTTTCCCTGTTTAGACTCAAGGGAATAAAACGCCAACGCAGTTGAAAAGTAACAAAAGGCTATGTAATGGGATAGATGGAGGTTATAGTGATACACTACAGGAGAAGTAAGAGGTTAAGGGGTGGATTGGGGACTGATTTGAAAACTTGTATTATTGCAGATATGTCATCTATTTTTTTATGCAAAAGGTGTCAGGAAAACAGAAAAGGTGTCAGAAAAATAGTCTTTAGAGTTGTTTGCACTGATTATGTAGCTTCATCACAGTTTGACATTACTGCAAAAATGGTGGCTTTCTGTTTTATGTTTATAGTAATTTCTATACTATAGTGCAGTGACTTTAAAATTTTGGTATTTCTCCAATGTAAAAAGGCAGCATATATGGGTATATTATAAACAGAGACAGCTAATGTAAAAGTATGCTTCTATCCTCTTTATAAAACATATGCTTCTTTGAGAAATGAAGGGAAAAAATGCATTCTCTTGTGTGTGCATTCCACATAGTAACTTGCAGACAGTGATCAAAAATTACCAGTTATACTGATGCTGATAAATATAGAGGTGATATTTAAGTTCATGTATTAAAAGCTACAAGTTTTAAAGTGCGTGTAATGGGAATTTACATCATCAGAATTCAAACCAAGATTGATTTAATATATTTTTGAATAGTATTGTTAATTTATTTTTTTTCTTACTCCACACTTAGGTTAGCAGTATACTAGTGTCACTCCATTTGATTAAAGAAAGGAAGAAAAGGTGCAACCTTGAAATCAGCAATTTCCATGTTTTTGGAAAGCATCAGAACAAAGCTTTTGGCAGTAGAACTCATCTTTCACATACTTACATAGCCTATTAATGAGTTATCTATAGGATAGTTCACTTTTCCCATCCTTTAGCGGGTTAAAATAGCAGGTGTACTGTTTCAGGAACCTTAGTTTTGTGGAGCAATTTGATGTAGACAGCCCACTGAATTCACTTTTAAGAGTTGCATCCTACTGTGTGAAACAGATGTCTGTCTTGCATTCTATAGCAGAAGAGCAGCTTACATCTTGGTCTGAGATGTCGAAATAGCTTTTGATAAAATTAAACTTGGCAAAGCTCTCTCTTGCCAAAATAGAGAGAGTTGCTGGTAGGAGACTTTGGAAAGCTGACAAATTCTTGCTCTGACTATTGAAATTCCTACTTCTTCAAGTGAAAAAGCAAACAATTTTTATCAAGTAACTGCTTGTCAACTGTTATTGTACTTCTGAGTTGCTGTTGAAATCCATGGATCAGAAGCAGCATAAACTTTGGCAATGGAATTTAACTAAGAAAATAGGAAGTAATGAACTATCAGAGGCAGCTAAAATGAACAGATCCTCTGCTGAGGACTAGCTGGAGAGATAAAGCCTCATTGGCTTCGAAAAATCACACAAGTAACAACAGCTGTTCTGGTAAGGGATCTCCTCGATGCATCTTTTATTTCAACAGCTGTCAGAAGTAGGATAGGATCCAAGGCACTCCTACAGTTTGTTGGCTTCTTAAGCACAGTGGGGTAAAAAATCAGTTGTAAACTGATTCTGAGATGGACTTAGATGAAATAACACCAGCTCAGCAACAAAATGTAACCTTGTGTTCTACATTACTGAAATCCTCAGTACAGCCTAGAGCTGGAACAATGTAGAAAATAAATTCTATTTCATTTCAAAGCTCTAGGGGGTAGTAAAATATAACAAAGTAAAAAAAGGAAAAAAAAAAAGAAAAAAAAGAAAAAAAAGAAACAAACTTGTTCAATTTCCTACTTACAGATAATTGTATTCCCTGTGAAAAGGAAATCTGAACAACAAAAACAGAGTGGGGGTGTAATCTTGGTTAAAAACTTCAAAATACACTGACCCAAACAGTCTTATTCTTACAGCTGAGATTCTTGACTTTCTCCATTCTCCTTTGGAGCCACAGAATAATGACTTCTTTGAATCTTAATGCTCTGGGATTTCAAGGCTCCCAGGTCTGTGACAGAATTGAGAATTGAGACGTGAGCTAGCAGGATCCAAAGTTGATAGCTAGAAGCTGGAAACCCTGTTGCTTCCAGCTCCAGGGAGCCCTAATAGCAGGCTTTGTTATGGAACCTTCAGCAGTTAAAGCTGTGTGAGCTCTAGCAAATTACAAGATACGTTGCTTTTCTATAAACAGTTCTGAACCTGATAGATATGCTAGGAACAATTTTGATGAATTGATTTTGTCCAGCAAATGTTTTTGATTGGAAAGGTTTTAACTCATTCAAGTAGAAGCATTTATGGAAGTTTTAGTAGGTTTTTGACTTGAAGTTAATCCCCTTTATGCAAAATCTGTGTGTTTAATCAGCTACCTTTAATCTCCTCTTCATAAAACAAACCTCAGTTCCTGAGAGGGTATAAGGGCATAACAGTTTAAACAGCATGCACACTCATTCTTGGTTATTTCTTCAGAACTTACAGCTGCTGTCCGATCCACCTCACAGCGGCTACTCAGAATGAAACAAGCTTCAGCATCATCCATTCTAGAAGAAGGGGGGAGAAAACCCTGTTATATACCAAAAAAAAAACCCTTCTGTTGACTTGTGTTTCACAGTTTACAGTCTTGTGTGCTTATAGATACAGAACACAGAGAAAGTTTAGTCTATCTTGTGTACTAACTCACAGAACTATCACTACTTCTTGACCACGTTCTAGGAAATTCTTTACCCAGTGCCAGTAGAAGCTGTGCCAACATAAAAAAACAAGGTGGTCTCAAACACATTTTCTTTGCAAAATAAGTATCTATCTGCCATGAGTATAAAAGGTGAATAAATAGCACCAGTTCATATACCATGTAAATGTACAATATGTACACGTTATTATTGATAGAAGAAGTGAGTGGGGGCTGATGATACAGAATTGTCTTCCATAGCACTAACAAAGAATATGGGTAGATGTGGTAGAGTAATGTGTTAGGGATAAATAACTTCTCTGTGTACGTATGCAATAAATCAATTGTTTCTGTCCGTGGCCTCTTTGAGAACTTTTAATTCTTAATTGTTCTCTTCAGGTTACAGGTCATGTAGTAAAAACAGGGATGGTGGAAGTGGGGACGAAAAACTCTCTGACTAAAGGTCTTGTGAAAGCTTGCTTTTTGACTCTTGTCTTAGATCTTACTGATCTTGCCTAAGATCCTACTGATCTGAGATCTAGTAGGACTCATCCTCCAGTGAGTCCTACTTTGCCTACTGGTGCAGGGAAGCAAAGAAATGCGGACTTGGCTGACCTGCTTGGGAAGACAGGACTTCATGGGCAAAGAAAAACAGGATGACCAGAATCGGTTTCCTGGAAAGGGGAAAAGGGAGACATAAGCTGGCGAAAATTAACTGCTTCTTACAGCAACTCTGGAATGGGACCTGAGATTCCCAAATCATTGATTTCTCTGCTGCAAGAAAATGGAAGTGGTGGTTGCTAGTAATACTTTAGGTCATTGGGACCCAGGGCTTAGACTGAGAGCCTATTCTATTAGGTGCTGTGTACACACAGAACAAAAAGACAATTATCATGAGAGAAAGTCATCTCACTAGATATCAGAGCAGAGAACAGATTGAAGAGAGGATGCAATGGAGAATACTAGCATTACTTTGTAGATGTTTCTGAGTAATTCGTCCCAGACTGAAGGGAGAACACAGGTGAAATCACAGTGGGATTTGTATGCTAATCTGTTGTTTGTGTGAAAGAGAATAGTATTATAGGCTTATCAGAAAGTTTCATCTCTATAAGGACCAGGAGTAGCAGGCTAAATGAGAATAAGGGGTCACTTCTTGATGTGAAAAGAAACGTAAGCCAGGGAAGAACTGCAATGAGAGGTAAAGCAATGGACTACATAAATTACATAAATAATATTTCCAGAGTGTTCTGAAACAAGAATTTAGAGACTTGAGATGATATATTAAAAAACATAACCATTGTTTGAGTGAGATTAAAATGAGAGATTCCGTGAGAAAACACTTGAAACATGCAGTTTCAGTCTACATAGGGTGCTTTACAAGATGATTCCAAGCTTATGATTAACAATAGCATACTGGTTTTATTTGGGCAGAAAAAAATTAAGATGTATTTTCAACTATCTGGAATTAAACTAAAGTTGATGAATAGATATGAGAAGCCAGATAGATTGGGCAACCTAGTAATGTATGGCTACAGAAATGGTGAATAAATACATGGTTTGTGTGAGGTCATTCAGAGAAATTACAAAGAGAAGGATAAGGTCAGGTCATTGTAGGTTCCCCCATAAGCAGTAAACAGCAGGAAAACAAGGGAAGATTTAGAAAATTGAAGTATCACAAATGGAAAAAACATTGCAACAAAGGCAAATCCATATATCTAAAACAGTAAGGTCAAGTGCAGCTGATGTGGAGAAGTGAGGACAGGAGGCTGATTCTAATCACTAATTAAGAAGAAATCATGGGAGCTGTATGAGTCATTTCAGTGAAGCATGAGAACATAAATAGGAATGTATTTAAGGTATTTAAGGTATTATTATTTAAAAAAAAAAATGTTAGAAAGAAAATTCAGTGAAATGAGTGATGGAACATGTTTTGATGAGAGATGATGAGGGACCAACAGCATGTATAGATGATTTTGTAAGAAAATGAAACTTCATTGATCGTATTCACCATTTTCTTCAATGTTTTTTGAAGTTTCTTGAATCACTTCAGCTACATTTGACAAGGGTAACAACCCCTTTGATATTAACATTCTGGGGATATCATGAATTTAGACAACAGAAACACTAATAACAACTATGTTAAACACAATAATATGCTTATGAAACATTTTAACAATGTTCTAACAATTGGGAAAGCTTTGTCAATTACACCATTTTTATATGCCAGAAAATCTGCATCTGCAAAAAAACAGTTCTTCCACTGCTTGAGGATGACAGAATTTAAAGGTGCTTTATATATTGAGGATAAATTTGTGGAAAGAAAAATGTATAAAGTAAAAAAATGAGTGGATATGAAGAGGATTAAGATTTGTGCAGGGTTCACTGAAGTGGATAAGTGTAAGGAGAGAAAAAATATTTTTTTATGACAGAGACTGGGAGAAATCTCTAGGGGATAGGAAATCAAGCACAGTAGTGTTCACATTCTAGTAATAGTCTGCATGAACAATGAGAGCTGCTTTAATCAGTTACTGTGCTATTTCAAATGCTGAAGTAGATAAAAGTTCTAGTTGTACTGATGAACAATGTAAGTGGCAGTATGATACCACAGGATAGAATCTGTTTTTTCTTGTTAATGCTGGACATGTGAACACTGTTCAGAGAACACATAAAAAATGCAAAATAAAACTCTCAAAGATAGGAAGCATGAACAAGTATCATTTTTTTGTAAAGTCAGATTGTGTACGAAGGCTTAGAAAGAAAAATACAGTCCTTAGTTAACTATTTACTAATTATCTAGTCTGCGAAGTTTTGGTATTCCTTTTCTTTTTTGGTGAGACCTTTATCACGACATTTTGGCATTGCATTTCACGTATATGTATAAACTTTGATTAAAAAAAAAAAAAACCTTCTTTATTTTGTTGTTGTTGTTAACCATTACTTTATTAGAAGTTGTTTACCATGCGCCTTGCTATCTTCTCAGTACATTATGTTCTCATTAAAAAGAAATATAGCAAACATTTAGATACTGGGTTATAGTTCATATTAAATGTTCTATTAAATTCCTACTATGCTTCTTCCCTCAGGAGAGGTTGAAAATTATTCTATGACAGGTACATTCAATTACATGTTCTGCAAAAAAAAGCACAGTTGACTACCTCCAGGTTATTATATGTGAAATTCATGATTATCTTTAGGGAACAGTCTAATTTTTCTTTTCTCAATGTGTAGAACAAATGCCAGCCAAATCCCCATATGAATTCCACCTTAAAATCAGCAACACTCTTTAAAAAAAAAAAAACAACAACAACAACAAAAAAAGTTTGTAATCCTGAAAATAAGCTTTGCAGTATTTTCAAAATTTAAACAGATAAGAAAGTAGCTTTTTTTTAGTGGCAGATATTTGAAAAGATACCACTGCTTACAAGATTTCTCGCAGTTTAGATTCTTGTGAATAATTCTTTAGAAGGCTGAGTGACACAAGTACTGAGTTACTGGCTTAATTTTAGATATCTGTATTAGTTGATTAATTTAAGTGATGACAGGTAAGTTCTTATAAAGAGCAGTGCAGGTAAGTTAAATCAGTTATTTGCAAAGTATCACCTTTCTCTTTGGAGAGTTTTAAGAGACAGTCCTCCTACGTGAATTCCACTGTGAATTCCTTCCCACCTTTAAGTGATTGAGCAATGGTGGGTGGTTTTTTTGTTTATTTTTTTTTTCTTTTTTTGCGAAATGGTGTTTGACGGATGTGTTTTGAATAATGTCATTCAATAAGAACTGGCAGAAGGGCTTTTTTTAGAAGTGGTAGAAGTGTGGGGTAAGAGGAAGGTCCTGAAGGAAGAGTATTTGGATGTATAGTAGAGTAGTTGCATTTATTACCAGGATGAACTTAGTATGAAAACAAGACTGTGCAATGGATTCAAAGGGTTATAATAATTTTTCACTCCTCCCCATCCCCTTTTAATTGGTCAGGAGAGCTACTGTTATCTTTATTATCTGTGTACTAGGAACAGAAACAAATTCTAGCATTATCGGAAGTTTGGTAATTTTCTATACTGCTTTTTCAGAAGAAATTACAACAGGCACTTTCTTTCAATACCTTCAGAAACTGAGAAAGAAAAAACAGTCAAGAAAAAATTGGTGAAATGAAAGAGCTTACAAATATACATCCCTTGAAAATTTTCAGATATTAGGAAAAACAAATTACATCAAAGATCACTGCTTTCTAAATACACATGCTCTCTTTCTAGCACAGCAGCTTTTGTTGTCTGTCAAGCTCATTTATCAAATAGCATGAGTGAAACAAAAGTAAAAAACAAATCTTAGTCAATATTTGCCTACTTAGCTCTCAACAAGTCTTGATCTTTTAGTGCTGAGCCTTGCAAATAGATAACTCTCTGAGACCACATTGGGATTTGTAACACCCTTCGGACCTGAGCATCCATCTCAGTAGGACACAAAATGACGACATAATAGTCCTGCAAAAAAACATAATGGGAAATAATCACGTCATTATTTGATGTTACCATTTGTTGTTGCAGGTGAGGCAATAGAGAGTCAGGGTGTCAAAAACTTGTGTTAATTCTCAAATTTAATGAACAACAGGTATTTGAATACAGATGTGTAAAGTACTGAATTCTTCTTAAATAAAAATGGCTGGACAGTTGTCCACAGCTCATGAAGGACTTAAAAGGTGGCCACTGGAGTCCAGTTAGAAACATTTTTGTTTCCGTACAAGTGTAATTTTTTTAGATACAATTCACTTTTCTGTAATTCCGGCTGGAAAATGTAAGAAGCTTTCTGCACTCAAAACAGAATTACTTTATCCAGCTCTATTAGTCCTTGAAATCTTTTCCTCCACGCTAATGGGCTGATCTAAACTTCGTTTCCTGTTCTACACTTCTTCCTGTTCTGTACTACAGACAAATTCCTATCAGAAAAAGTAAGGTTACTCAGAGGCATATAAGTGTGTATTTATGAAAAGGAGAGAGAGAAGGAATGTAAAGAGGAGAAAGATTGAGAGCTTAGGATAGGCTTGATGTAGAAGTCTTCCTTATCAGACAAAGACTTTTGCTGGAAGCTTACTTGCAGCATCATCTGTGTCTTACAGCTTCCTACTTCAAATATGAAAGGAATGTATATAAGCTGTTTCAGGCTACAGAAGTAGTATTAGGATTTATCTTACTTTGTTTCTAGTGTATGACAGAGTTTGACTCATTATTCAGACTAGTTAAGAAAATTTCGGATTTCAGTTTGTGTATGCATCTGTGAGAAACTGCATTTTTCTATACATTTGCTTATGCTTCTTATTAGCTAATTAATTTGGGGAATAATCTGTGTTTGGGATTTGTCATAGTGCTGCTTGACTGTTTGAAGAACTGTATTTTGTGGGGTTTTTGCATTACTTAATGTATCACAGTTAACCTAGTAATAGACATTGTCAGAGACGTATTTGTAAAAGAAATTGTCTTATAGCAAAGCTAATAATGAATCCGAACTGCTACTTCATATATGCTTTTATGTGATCAGAACAACTTTTATGACATCTGTTTGCATTAACTAGGGAATAAGTGTAAATCGAGAAAAATCTCACACATAACCTTACAAGGTCTTTGTCCTTTAAAGTACATGTAATTTTTTTCTTAATTTCAACATTTCCAAAAGGATCTAATTTTCCTAACACTGATGAAAAACAAAGCAAAATGACAAAACCAATGACAAAGCCAAATTCTTTGGCTTGCAAGGGGTTTTGGATACCGTCCCAAAACAAGAGGAAAAAAGAATTTGAACATTTTTCATTTCTTGTCTACTTTAAATAGAATAAAAGGAAGTTGCATGGAAATAACTGTTTCTGAAAGGACTAGCATAATTCAACAAGACAGTAATTCTATCTATTTAATCCTGTTAGCTCAATTCAAAATTATTGTCTCCATACTGTATCTCAGCTTCTTACTGCAATTATAGATTCCCAATTCAGTCAACTATTCCCAAATTCAGTTTTTCAAATTAAAGGTCATTCCAGAACACTGTCTCCAGAAATCAGTGTTTTGAGTTTTGTTTTGTTTTGTTTTGTTTTTTTCACTGTAAATACCTGCAGTCTGGGGTGAGCATAGAATTCATTTAAGAAATCCATAAGTAAATCAATCTTCAGGGAGCTGACACACAGCACAACATGTTTTTCCGTCTGAGCTCTGTGTCGACTGTAGTTGCCACCAGACTTTTGTCTCTCCATCCACAAGTATGCCAGCTGTTCAAACTGCAATAGATGCCATGTGTCAGTGAAATATAGACAAGCAGCTGAGCAGTAAAACTGTATCATGACTTAACTACATTGCATTATTCAGCTCACACCTTTATGAAAAGATGTCCTTAGCTCCCAATGCAATTTTCTTTGTAAAAAAGTTCTCTAATAAGTGGGTTAGCTCAATAAAAAAACATGGCAACACAGCCAGTCTCTATGATACACAAATAGCAGGGTACGTCCATCAAGATATCATGTGATACTCAGTCACAAAAATTTGGAAAAGAATGAAGACTGTACCTTATTTACTTTATTTATTTCACACCTCTGATCTGTTTTTCCAGTGCCCTGTTACCTAAATGCTTCTCTCAAATGAAAGGTTAAATTTTCATACATTTAGGTCGCTGTAAGTATAAATGTTCAGATAGAAACACCATTTTTCTTTGGACAATGACTCTCCTCAGAGATTTTATAATATTTTGAAGGTGACAATATCATTGTGTATTCCTATCAAATCTATACTCACTTATCTGTTTTATACGCATAGATACCACTTAAATATATGGCAGCTGTTAATACAGCAATTTTGCATTTGCCAGCTGCTGAATGATATATGCATTCAGCTAACAGTGTATGCAGGCTAACAGTAATACCTATTTTGTACTCTTGCAAAGGGAAGCCTAGTGCACAATAGGCTAGGAAATATGAATTAGTCATTAAGTATATAAAATGTTGCTCTTCTACTCTGAATCTGTTAGACTAAAGATAATATTGTAATGATCTGTGCCATTAATAAAACACAAATGCTATCTCAAAGCTTCTTGTAGTAAGTAATACGCATTTAATCTTGAGCTCCATTTAACTGTCTTTGATAACTTCTTTTTCTCACTCCATCAATTGATGGAGAAACTGAATTGTGAATAATAATTGTATTTATGTCATAGAAGGACAAAAGCTCAAGAGATCAGAGGATTATAGTAAATGGGTTTAGATCAGGCTGGTGGCCAGTCACTAGTGGGGTACACCAGGGCTCCATTTTGGGAGGACAGTTCTCTTCAATGTTTTTATGAATAATCTGTACAAAGGACTTGAATGCATACTAAGTTTGCAAATGATCTTAATTAGGAGGAGCTGTTGACTCCCTCTAGGGCAGGGAGGTCTTGCAGAGAGATCTTGACAGACTAGAGTGCTAGGCAATCACTAGGTGTATGAAATTTAACAAGAGCAAGTGCTGGATTCTGCAACTGGGGCAGCAACCCTGGATATATATACAGACTGAGGAACAAGCAGCTGGAGGGCAGCTCGGTGGAGAAGGGTCTGGGGCTTCTGGTCAATGGTAAGGTCAACAGTGCGCCCTGGCAGCCAAGGGGCCACCTGTCTCCTGGGGAGCATCAAGCACAGCATTGCTAGCCGGTCAAGGAAAGCGATTGACCCACTTTACTCTGCTGGTACAGCCTCATCTCCAGTACTGTACACAGTTTGGGGCACCACAGTATACGGAAACAAAATTAGGGTGTCTAAAGGAGGGCAACAAAATGGTGAAGGATCTAGAGGGGAGGATGTATGAGGTGTGGCTGTGGTCCCTTGGTTTGTTCAGCCTGGAGAAGAGGAGACTGAGGGGAGGCCTCATGGTGGCTTGCAGTTTCCTCACGGGCAATGTGATATACATGATGCTTAAGTGTGTATTAGAAGTACTTCAAAGATGAAATTTCTATTTCTGCGGAACTTCCAAAATTCTTAAAGCATATTTTAATCTCAAAAGGAATATGAATTTTACTAAATTGCCACTGAGTGGGAATATAATTGTATTAGTGCATATGTTTGTGTATGCAGACATTAAATATTTAGCTATAATTAAAATGTTCAATTTTTTTCAAGGAAATTAATGCTGACAGCTCAAGCTTCAAGCCCTTCAAGGGATTCTGTGGTGTTTGCTCATGGTAAGCTTTAGTTCACCATCAGAGCAGCAGAGTCTGGAAATCATAGCCATGTGAGAAACTGCAGCTTCAAGGTCTATCAGGCCTACTGCAACATTTGATAAGCATGCATGGTGTCTCCTCACGCTTCCCTTTTGTGTCCAGGAGGTCTAGGTCATCACCAAGTGTCAGACCATTAACATCATGACAGTGCTGCCTTATAGTCTGAGGGTGTCTGACATCAAACATTTGCTTGAGCTGACAAATGTTGGGTAAATTTAATGAAACTGATTGATTCCATGAAATACTTGGATTTTAATAAATCAACCTTTTCTTGTAGAAATGGGTTAGAAGGCCTAAGCCTGACATAAACAGATGTGAAGAGAATTTGCTTGAGTTGCAGATTTAATTAGCTGTTGTTTTGTTTTTTTAAGTTAGCACTGAGCTGTAAGAGTGAGAGAGGAAGTGGAGAGAACCAACATTAGAAACAGGGAGAGCCTGCAGAGGAAATGTTATACTCACAAAGAAAGCACTGGCTACTGTTCTGGTTTGTTGGTTAGTTGGTTTGGTTTTGTTTGGTTGTTTTTTGTTTGTTTTGTGTTGCTTTTTTTAAATTGCTCCATTAATAACCCATATCTCAGGATGAAGACAAGGACTATGTGGTACTAGATATCTTTTGCCAGCAGTTGAAAACTGGTTTTAGTGTTCCGTATTTCATTACAAATCTAAACTATATGAGGACAAACAGTGGAAACAGTATAAATAGAAGATACAGAAGATAGTCATTTTCTGATATTTTATATGCAATAATAACAGTATTTTTTCAGTTGTTTTGTTTTAAAAACAATTCTAAAGAGAAGAAAAAATCCACATTTACCTGTATAGGCAACACCACAAGAGCAACACATATCATAATGACAACAAGCAGCTTTGAAGGCCATATCTTTGGTGTAACATCCCCAAAGCCCACAGTGGAAAATGTCACTATGCAGAAATAAAGGGAGTCAAAGAGAGTCAACCTGTTTCCTGCTCGTTCCAGATGCTGAATTCCACAAATACTATGTAGAAAAGAATGAATAAAGACACGAAAAATAAAAACTGCACTTAGGTTCAGTTCAAGTTTGATGATTATGTTATATATGCAGAAAATTATTTATTTTAGAGTGGATACATTGCTCAGCAAAGACATTTTTTTTCAAAAAGAGGAGAAATGAGTATCAAACCAGAATTTTCTTATTAGTATAATTTTTACATCATTTATAATAAAGTAATATCATTTTTCAATATTTTGATATGATAGAACTTTGTTGCTAGGTTTTGCTTAGTGGCTGTTGTGAGGGAGAGGTGGTATATAGAACATCATGCATTGATGCAATTCCTTTCTAAACCAGAACAAAACAGATGGTATATAGTTGCCACCGTTCAGAATTTTTTAAAAAGCATTTTTTAACTTTTTTAGGGAGCGTTTGCTGGTATGACCAAGAGAATGTACATAATACTTTATTTAAATCACTCTTTATGTTGGTCTATATTGCTTTGTATGGTAAGAGCTACTAGAATGAAATTGTTATGAGAGTACATGTTGCATACTAGAAACATAATGTTGGTATAAATGAGTACCGACTGTCTAGAATAAACTGAATGTGAGAATTGGAGGCTATCCAATTGTCAGAGGAATAAGTGTCCAGGGCCAAACTTCAGGTAGAAGGTGCCAACTGTTATAAAGTTCCTGCTTGCTACAAGTACAGAATAGAAACATATGGGTTGGTTGTTTTTGACAGCAGAACAAATGATGTCCATTCCTTTCGGTCACACATTCCTATGAACAAGTCAATGTGCTCCACATGTTACTTGGTAATTATTTCTCTTGTAATCAGAATGATTTGTGTAAATTAATGTTCTTTTGGTTTTTAGAAGTAGTGACAGAATCTGTTTAGAGGTCCTACTGCTGTTTTGTATTTTGCATGCTTTAAAAATACTTCAGTTTGAAAAACTATACCATGATGAAGAGCTTTCCAAGCTTAAAATATGATCTTCATTAAGACAGTTGAATCATGTAAACAAATTCAGCTTTTAAACCATATTCACCTACAAGCAGAAAATTGATCTGTGAACCACTCTGAATAGCATTGTGGTTTTTTATCCATGGAGTTAGCTGAATGATTTCTCCTTGGAGAATTTGACAGGTAATCGGTAAATAATACCATATTCAT
Organism: Heteronetta atricapilla; assembly: GCA_011075105.1. Lineage (NCBI taxonomy): Eukaryota > Metazoa > Chordata > Aves > Anseriformes > Anatidae > Heteronetta > Heteronetta atricapilla. The sequence continues at coordinate 7,352,280 of CM021738.1, read as the reverse complement.
TGGTAATTATTATTCTAGAACGTACCAAAGATTATTTGTTCATATACCATATCCAGATGGTAATAGTCACTCATTAATATCTGCCATGGTAAAATTTTTGCATCACCAGGGAGAGCCTGTGTTTATAACAGCTTTAGCAGTTGTTCTTCTGTTCTCCATTCTGTTCTCCAAAAATAATTCAGCAGTGGGCAGTGGCATTTCCAGAACATATGGATCAAATTCCCAGTTTCCTTTTCACAGTTCTAGCATTTGTAGTTTTCACACTTCTCGAAATGTTCTAAAAAGGGTGGTGTTTTTTTTTTTTTTTCTGTTTGCATAAGTTTCATCCTTCAGTCAGAACTGATACTTTTATATTCCTATCCAACTTGTTCCACATTTTTCACTGGTGTTGTAATCTAGATCTTCCATAATTTCACTATGTTCCCAGTTTGTTTTTTTCTTTCTTTGTTTCTTTGTTTTCACTCCCTTCTTAGAAAAAAATGGCAATTATATTGTTCCTGAAAATATTAACAGAGGGACTGTCTGGAAACATGCTAATGAAGAACACTTTCTTTTGGTCTCAGGCAAGGAAGTTTTTCAGCTAGCTCCTATTCCAGTCTCAATTTGAAATAATGGAGTACACTGCAGAGGCATCCAAGTGCAAAAAAAACCCTTATTTTAATATCATTATTCACATAACTTTTATGTGTAATTTTAACAACAGATTTATGGTGTGTTTTTTTGTTGTTGTTGCTATTATTCCTGAAAACCCTGGTGTGTTTTCTTCTCTTCAGTTGTCTTTTATGGGTACATCTCTAAAATATAACCTTGACTTCTGGAATTAAATCCAGGAAAGTAGCAATTACACGTAGTCAGTGATACGGCCATAACAGGACTATTGTAACATTCCACTGAGAGTGTTAAGTATCTGCAGATAGGTTTGCATTGAACTATAATCCTATCATTGGTAGCAGTGTATTTTCTCTAATGCTGGTGCCTGTGAAATTGCTTAGTGTTTACATAAGCAAAAGGGTCAGCTAACAGAACAGATTAAAATGTATAAAATCTGTTTGTTTTTTTTTTGTTTGTTCTGTTTTGTTTTGTTTTGTTTTACATTTTCAAGGAGTGTGAATTGTTTCTTCACTTTTTATTCATTTTGCAAAACCTTAGAAAAATCTTTACTAATTTGCTTTTAGGAAAACTCACAGCTTGATGAAGGGGATATCCTCTTTATTAATATTATTCTTCATGTACTTTAGCCAACCAACCCAATTATACTCTTGCTAACCTTCCAGCCTTTTCTAAGTGAACAGCAAAATGCCCATTGAATTTAGTGAGTCCATCATTTTATTAGCTGTACTCCTTTATAATCCTCTATATTCATATTCCTTGAAGCTGTCAAAATAATTTTGTGCCTTAGCCAAACTGTTGTGGATTCAAGTTGTCTTTTGCTGAACTCAGTAGGCATAAACCAGTGCTTCTCACTTTTAGTTACAAATATTAAAGTCAGTAAGTCATGGGAGCTTTACTGAACCAGAAATTAATCTCTCCTTAGAACTTGAAAAAAATATTTTTCTTCAAAATTACTTGCACCTCATCTGCAGTTCTACAAAATTATACCTGAGGCCCTAACCCTGAATGCAAAGGAATGATATATCCAAAAATAGTTTACCAAGTCTTAATTTCACTGGTCATTTTGCTGCTCTGTCTGTTGTTTTTAGTAGAGCAAGGGATCACAAAATTGCAGAAAAAGTGACTTTTGAGAGACAGCTTTATGAGAATCTAATTCCAGTAAAAGCTGTGTCAGCAAATTTACTAAAAACTTATGAAGAAAAGTTATTTTAAACATATAGATGTAATATCTGAAGATCAGTCATGTTTTGTTTAGTTAGGTATCATTTGAACTTTTGAGAGTTCAATCTTCATTTTACTGGAATTTTTTTTTTTTTTTAATTCCGGGAATACTTGCTTGCTTAAGTATTTTGTGTGCCAAAACTAACTACAGTTTGTAAATAACCTATCTCCACATGCAGTACAGAAGCTATCTCAAAAAAAAAAAAAAAAATTACTTTCTAAGACATAAGAAGTTAATATACAAAAGGATTGATTACAACATGGTTACTACCAGGAGTTTACTGTTTTCTCCCCCATCTCTTAGTTGAGTATTTAACTGTACTGATAAAATAACCAAATGTTAAGATTGAAATGATAATACACTGGTGTGACATAGATATGCAAGTTTCTAACTGCTTCATGCTAAAAAGACAGCCCTTCTATAAGGAAACTCAGATGTTTAAACAGAACAGAGAGGATGATGCTGTAGCTTATACCTAGGGACAGTCCAGTTAAATATAAAGCTAGCCTTGCCCACTTCCTTTTCCTGAATGTGTGCACTGCTTGGTTTGTTCCTCTTTTACCACAGAACCTTAATGCTTCACTCTGCGTATCCTAAGTTTGCATATCCTATGCAATCCAATTTGAAATGAACTAACATGTTAGGGAAAAACTGAGCACAGAAGAGGGGACAGTTCACAACACAGTGAGAATTCAAAGGGCATTATGACATTAGTCCATACCAAGGAACTAGACAAATGTTTGGGGGCCTGAAATTTTACTTTATTGATTCAGTTTATAAATAGTAGCATACTGCAATAACACTGGATTGCTGTCTGCTATGCCTTAACAAAATATTCTATATTCTACAGGGAGGAAAAAAAAAAAAAAAAAAAAAAGTTACAATTACCCAACTATTTTATATATAAAAAGAATAAAATTACAATGTTGCTCCTGCAGTGCTGTTAAGCAAGTCACCTGGACAGGTGGAAATCAGAGGAATAAGGAAAACTTGTACTTTATTTTATTTCAAACCCAGTTCCTATTTGTTTCTGAGCATCTGCTGTTAGAAATAAATACTGCATAGTTAAAATAATCCCTGAGATTAAATCAGGTTGCTACCATGCTGTGGCAGTATGTCACAGAAATGGGCACAAGAATTTGGATAGCAATTTGCAAGTATTGTACATGAACTACTTTTATATATTATCGTTATAAATTGGTTTGTGTTTTCATTTGTCAGTGGTGCCAAATATATCTAATATTTCTTTATTTCCGCTTTTACTGAAAATTATTATTTAGAGGTACAACCTCTTGAGGTCTAAAATAATGTATCAGAGGCTAAAGCCAAAAGTTAGAGATACTTAGGTGTTTTCAGGATTAGGTGGCATTTAACAGAATTGTTTTCCTTGGACTTTGAGCTTCCACTTGACTAATTACTTCTGTAGTGTTTCAAGTAAGTAGCTCACTGTAAGGAATAGCTAATGAGTATGTTGAACTCGCTGGGGATAAACTGTAACGCGTTCAGTGAGATCCTGTGGTACAGGCTCAGTGCTTCAGAAGTTACATCTGAAATAACTCAGAAATACGGTAATTCTGCAGCCCATATTAAGTAAGTGTTCCCATTTAATTCAATAGTTTCTCACATCCAAATGTCTTTAAAGTTTCCACATATCTGAATATGGAATGGTGACGTTACAACAAATGACAAATTAAATTACAATTACTTGATTGATCTGTGCTGCCAATTAATATTTGCATTATTTTAAAATTTTCTGATGCTACTTTCACAGACTTTTTTTTTTCTGTGTGAAAAAGATTGGAATGAACCCTTTGCTGATAGACTATCAACTATAGTAAATACCTATGGTCAAAATACAGAGCATAATAATGATGACAACAACCATGTAAACTTCCTAGGAAGTACATGGCAGGTCCTTGAGATATACGTTACCACTATAGTGGTTGTAACTAGTTGCATTAGAAAGTGAAGATTTGGAACAGTTCACCCAGGTTGTTAAAAGAAATTTCCTCAATCAAAATCAAAATGTGGCTATTAGAACAGTTCATACTTCAGTCGTCAGAAGACGTTTAGTATATTTTAGTACTTTGATAAATGTACTGAAGTTTTGCCTGAAATTGGCAAAAGGTGTTCACTGTGGGCTAAAGATGCTAATATTAAGTTGGCGGTAGTCTAAAGTCCCTGAAACGAAAGCGATGTTAGGACTAATGCTGTATTTGAAGAATGCCCTGCTTTGAACTGAAGGTAATAACTTTTCATACTGCAAGTTGTCTCTGTAGGGTATGCTGTGCTGTTCAGGGTACTGATGTAGAGATAGATGCAGATTTGCCCTGTATTTTCCTATGCTTTAAAGTTAGGCATTATTGGAAAAGCATCTCTCAGTGCTGGTAGAAATGCTACCAGATACAGAGAATCATTAAAAGCTCAATTTATACTTCACAAAACTTTGTGTTGAATGATGATGTAACTAGAATGACATTAAAGTGACTTTTTTATTTACTATATCATAGTTATGGAAATACTATATGTTAACTTCTGAATGACAACATATGTCCTCCGAATTTTGATTATCTCCTATGAGACTACAGAGCTTTGCAATCTGAACCTACAGTCAGAAAAGGTGAAGATGTTGCTAACCACTTTACGCATGATCTAACAGTCTAATGCTTTCTAATAGCCTCCGATTCTTTTGTAATGAAGGAGAGGCAAAGAAAAGAAGAAGGAATGATCAGAATCTATAGCAAGTAAATGAAGAAAGAGAGACAATCAGAAAATACTCTGACCAATAACAATATCTCTACCCTCCTCAAACCTCCCAAAACTAAGGTTTTAAGTTGCTGAAAACAAAATGCTTCACTTTTTCCAAGCCCTGTGATGTCTCCTCAGGTCTTTCGTAAAGTCTGTTTTGTCTGAGTATTTATTTTTCTGAAAAGAAATTTTCCATAAACAGCATTAAAATAGGAAAACAAAAATGACTTGTTTAAAGAGATTTGCAATTTCCAAAGTGTTAAAATGACAGAATCTGGTACAATATATCACAGAATCACAGAATTGTAGGGGTTGGAATATCCAAATATATACAATATAATTGTAGCGGTTGGATAAATATATCACACATAATATATTAAATTTAAGAATTAGAATGAGAAGTTCCAATTTGCTCCTTTCGTTCCATATAATAGGCTTTAAAGCTGTAGGAATAACTGACTTCCAAGACACAGAAATGATTAATTATATGCAAGACAGTGAAAGAAATGAGGGAGGAATGCTGATTGGAAAGAAGATAAAGGTTGTTATACTGTCTTTAAACTGAGTGAGTCAAGAAATATACTTGCTATTCTTAGTTGAACCCTAAGTGCAGTAGAACATGCTGAAATATATTCTAAGACTGACTGGACACAGTATCTCAGATATTTTTGCAAGTCTAATGCCACTTCATCAGACAGCCCAATGTCTTTATACTTTTCCAGAATGTTTTCTTTTCAGAGGCAAATGTTTTCATATAACACTCTCACTTTTTCCCAAAATCACTGTAGTGATGAAAAATACTCAGATAACTTCAACAGGCTTTGAATCAAGCTTTTGGGTTCTGTAGGACTTTGTAAATACAAGTTGAGGTATGGGTGGAACATTGTCTGTCTTACTTTATACAGCAGTCCCACGATGTCAGAAATGAATACTGAATTTCTCTTCAGCTGAAAAGGTAACCATTTTCTGTTCCAATTCCATATCCAGTCAAAATGATCTCGCCTGATGATGTATTATTGCTTATCCATGTCTAATTTAAGTGTTTTCCTTCCCCAAGGAAGTTATATGTAGCTAATGGTACAAAAGCTGAACTTACAAAAATAAACTTCTACTAATACGCCATGTGACTTCCAGAAAATGCAGAACATCTTGTTAAGCAGAATAGGATATTATGAAATGAACAAGTGTATATAAATATTTGCTGAAGTTGAGTGAAAACCTTTCTACTCCTGCTGCTGCATTTTGTGAAGTGGAGCCGCAGTGTAAGAACCCTGGTCATTGGAACTGCTCAAGTAGAGTCCCACTGTGAGCAGCATTCAGCTCAGAGTGTTTCCATAAAAAGATTTGTGCACGTTTCAATCTGTAAATCCTGAGAACTATCTGTATTTTTGTATGCTTTCAGTCTGCCCCAGAGCTTTGATGGTCAACAAAGTAAACCTTGACATTCTGACTTCAGTGTGTCAGTACTGTTACAGCTAAGAGCCTGCTGGAGCCTGAGGTTTTGTACTGCTCACACAAGGAGTCAGTCACTCTTCAGGAAATAGAAACATGCAAGTCATACTTTAACCACTAGGAAATCTACAGAACTAGGTAATATTACAATACCTATCCTTTTTCAGGAAACAAAATTAGGTAATCTACAATACAAAGAAATTATATATGTTATGCTGGAAAATTCAGATGAAAACTTCTAATTTCATAAGTGATCTGCACCAGATATGGTATGCTTTGGAAAATCATGCTTAATGTTTCTTCTAATACATTTGAAACACTCCCAAGAGGGTAATAGTCATTATGCAAACCATCCATATTCCCTCTTCCAACAAAATGTTTAAATTAAATTAACAATTGAAGGATTCAATAGCCAAACATTTGCTAAATATACATAAGAAGAAACTAACCCATAGAATTAGGATAGGAATTGGAGACAGATTTGCATATATTTCAATCACAAGTAACAGAACAGAGTCCAAAGTTATCCTCTTAGCATAAATCACTGTTGAAAGTAATAAAAAATCCTTATAAAGATAGCCTAAAAAGTGGAAAGAAAAAAAAAAAGTGAACTACCTCTAAAACTGCCTGGATATTTGCTGGAATCTGACATTGCTCTGAGGTAACTCGTAGAAAAATATTTTGCATTTCCAAAGCCTGATATTTTACCCCTGTCACCACAAAAGTTGCTTGATTATGTATTTGACAGATTTGTCATTTTTAATCATGTTAAACTTTTTAAATATCTGATTTTAATAATCAGATGCATTTAAAAAAAAACATATTCTAGGTTGGCTAAGAGAAGACAATAGTAATAAAGAAATGGGAACTCAATCTTTTAAAACTCTACTACAATACTCAGGTTATATCCACTATGGAAGCACTACTTTTTATCATTTTTATTATTTGCTTATTTTTAAAGGAACTAATCATTATTTGTTAGATTGCCACTGGAATATGGAAGATCCAGTTTCATATTTATCCTCTATGACTGTGAATTCAAATTCACATCCCCCACTTCTAAGGAAATAGTAAATAGGTCATGAAATAAGCTTGATTGACTCAGACTTTTCTACCAAAGCTTTTTCTCTTGGTGTGGAATCATTAAAAATGCATTATTTGAGAGCAATGGGGGGTGGGGGGGATTAATAAAAGTGAGAGGAGGACTACCCAGCCTAGAGAGAGGGCTGGCACCTAGGAATGCTCCATGCCCTTTTACAATAATTGATTTTGTGTTACACAGGTCAATCATAGTAAAACATGTTTAAACCCTGCTTTCCATATTTTGCATGACAGGTAGTATTATGTTTACAAATAGTCTGTCTCCATTGCATAGGTAGATTAAATCCAAATAGGCTTTAATTTCCCCTTTCAGGAGAAGGTAAGGTGGGCTTAGACAAATTGGAGTTCCAGGGTCAGCTATATTTTACAAAAGAAAACAAGCCTGCTCTATTTTCCTGAATCCATCAATCACTTTTCATTCCTGCTTCTGTTTTTTTAGCAACTCTCTTTGTTAAGTCACGTGAATCAGAGGACAAAATTATGTTCCAAATTCATTACTTTATTTCTGCTCAGAAAGTTTTTAAACATCACACGTGTTATCTTTGGCTCTGTATCTTTGTCAGGTGTAGCTGTTAATCTGTGGCAACAGTGTGTCTAAGCTACTCAGGAGCCATGAAGATCAAGCAGGCCATCAAATACACTTCCCACTCTTTGGAATATATGTTCAGGATTACTTGAAATGGTATTCCCAAGTATAGAATCACAGAATCATCTAGGTTGGATAGCTTCAGAGAATCAAGATTCAGAGAATCAAGTGTGGGACACTTACGTTTTTTCAGACATTACCAGATGGAAAAAGTATTCTGCATCTATAATTTACATTGACAGCCTCTCCTATTATTCTAGTTTTTTTTTGATTTTTGAACAATATTAGTTCCAAGTCAAATACTGCAGGTGCAATAATATGGTGTATGAACTGTTGAAACTCTGCTAAAACTCTACCTCAGCTTTGGGGAGGGAGATATTCCTACTTTGCACCATGTACAGCTACTCATTGTGCTCAGTTTTTACTCAATTTTTACTTTCAGAAAAGAGTACAGGGATTTTTACTTACTATGTTCTGGCCTTTTAGATGTCTGCCTCCCAGACAGTTCTATAGCTATGTCCATCGCACCTTTGAGAACATCTTCTGAAAAACTGTGTCAAACTGTTTTTCAGTCATATCAAGAACCAAACATTTCTTTATTGATGCCTTCTGATTAAACCAGAGTTGTAGCCAATTATCTTGCACGGTTGGCAAGCCCTAGGTTTGCTGAAGTCTCATACCATTTTATGATCTCTCAAAACAGTAAAAACCTTCTCAGACTTTCGTGCACTGCATGTTCTTATCTTGCAACTAATAGTTGGAGCTATTTTACTAAAAATAGGTTTAGTCACTGACTTGAACAGCTGCAGAGTTCATTATGCTCCAAAACCTCTTCATTAAATGACAAAATTGTTTACAACCCTATCTTTTGCCAGAGTCAAAAATGAAGAAAAATCTATGAACTCTCACAGGATCCTTTAAGGATCTTCTCCTGCTTCTTTCCTCTTTATGATAGTGAAGGAGAGATCTAGTAAGACAGGTAAAATGATTTTCAAGTTAGATGAATAGAGAAAAGTTTCTAAAGTACTGACAAAAAATGGCAATGTCCATATTAGGTTAGGCAAAGGCTCCTTTAATTCACTGCCTGTTTCTGAGAGCAATAAATAGCAGATGTTCAATGAAAGAGTAATCAAAAAGAGCATAGAAGGATTGTTCCAAGAGATACTCCACCTACATTAAAGAACTTGTAATAATAATTCAGTGTCTATCTTAGTTGTGCTCCACAAGCAGACTTTCTCTTGTGAAGGGAAAATCATTTCTGTCCATCTTAGCCTAGGTATACTCCAGTCTCCTTACAAAACACTGATTTTTTTGTAAACAAGCCTGCAACTCCTATCCTTGAAGTATCCTCTCTAATGTTTACATGTATTCTGTACTAAACTTGCCTGTGCTAGGAGTGTTTCCAGACCTCACTGAAATGTGTAATATCTTTCAGTACCATTTATTTGGTTTCCTGGAAAATCCCAGATGCCAATATTACTTTATGGCAGCTTATTAGATTTATGCAGTTCCTTGTGTGGATCTGTGGTAGTGAAACACCTTAGCTTCAGTCTGTTCTGACAGTCTGTCCACAACATATCTAATTTACTAAATATCTGATCCCATATAAGCTAGGCCATGAAATTAAATAAATGTTTAGGGAAAGAGTTGATTAGAAATAGTAATAATAATAATAAAATAACAGTTTTACAGCCACTCAAGACAGGGTCAGTCTTAGGTGTTCACTCCCCTATAACTGTTACAGCATTACAAAATGGTCAATAAGCTACTGATAAATGGTTTTATTTATTTTCAGCCTCATAGCATTTCTCTGATGACAAACAACATTCCTATTATTGTTTAATATTGGTTCTGGTTTATCTTAGACTATTATCTATTAAACAGCTATACCCAAGCTCTGTCAGAAGTCAGTTTTACCTCTGGACATGGAATAAACTGAGTTCTGCTTTCTTTGTTTATATTTCACTCATAACTTTTTAATATGGTATTACCAACAATCCTCAATGTCTGCATTAAGCTCATCTTTTTCCCAGAAACTTTTGTTCATGTCTGTTTTCATCACCAATTATCTAACAGGACTGCACAGTATGATAATAATAACAATAATAATCTTTTCATGGTGTTACACACGGAGAACTGAGTCTGATATCAGGAAGCTGACTTTTCCTGATGCAGTAAATCGTGTCTGAGGCCCCCTTGAACCACCATCTACCTTGCAAACTCTACCCTTCTCATTCTAGGTATTGTGAGTCTAGCTTGTAGAGTAATTATTCCAATTCCATATTTCTCGTGTTGCTAGCACTGAGAGAAAATGAGAAATTATACATAATTATTGGTTTCCATTCTTGTATGGGCTTTATAGTTGAAGAAAGAAAAACTAGCCAAGGAGCATCATTTATTAGAAACAGTTTTTCATGTTTCCCAGGTTTATGGATTATTTTTTCAGACACCCAAAAAGGATAAAAGCATTTCTTAAGAGAAATGATAGAATATGCACGTGCAGAATATGAATAAATAGAAGACCCAGACATGAAGGCTTGAAACTGGTAAGAAATATCTGTTTCCCATGATAGGTGCTTGCTGTACTTTATATAATCTTTCTGGATTATGTAAAACAAAGGAGGGAGGTTTGCAGATTCAAAGACAAGACGGATGATGGACTGACATTTTGAGAAGCCCAAATGAAAGTCCACTATGAAATGCTACAGGTATGTAGGACCACAGAGATCTGTTGTATTCCTTCTATTGTACAGGGCCTATCTTTACAAAAAGGAGTTCATTCTGCAGTTTAATATTTACAGATGGGTGAATGGTCAGATCATTGAAATCCAGGGTCTTACAGGACTACTCTGAAACGTGAGGCATCACTTCTAATAATAGCAAGTATGTTTAATATGGGTTATGATCAATTCCCAACAATCAACAGTCTCAAAATACACTACTTGATTGTACTCATCATTTAAAGGAAGAATACGTGGTTGTGGTATCAGGACATCGAACAAATGAGGTGGGGAGCTGATTATAATAGCCAGCAAAATAATATAGGATTAATAATAATAATACTTGAAAGATGAGGAAGAAGAAAGATCACTGTGACTACCAGGGGTGACAGCACACTATGTTATATGGTATATACATGTTACAGAAGACAGCCTCTTCTATGTTCTGTCTAGCATATTTTTCATTTGACTGCTTAACCCCTAGAGAATATTCTTACTAGATGCTCACTACAACCCTTGGAGTTGGACTTCTACGCTAAATATTCAAGACAAAGTATTTTACATTAGCCTTAAAGTTGGCTGAATCTTTATTTGCTGCATTTTTTTTTCTTTTTTAGCTTCAGGTGAAAAAAAGAAGATTGAGTGAAGGAATACAGTTGAAACATGATCTACAATCATTCATTTTGCCATATTTAACTTCAGTGAATCATAGAATCATAGAACGGTTTGGGTAAGAAGGGATGTAAAAGTTAGACATTGGAATGGGTTGCACAGGGAGGTGGTGGAGTCACCATCCCTGTGAGTGTTTAAGGAAAGGCTGTATGTGGTACTTAGGGACATAGTTTAGTGGGTAATATTGGTGATAGGGGGATGTTGGCCCAGATGATCTTGGAGGTCTTTTCTTACCCTTTGTTCTATCTCTACACTCCCTGATAAAGAGTCCCCCTCCAGCTTTCTTGTAGGCCCCCTTTTACATACATGTACATATAGTTATGTACATAAATGTACACACAAATATACATACACAACCACACATAACTCTATCCTCTTTTATTTTGAACTTCCCTGCATAAAATCCTTCAATTTAATTAGTTTTCTCTGCTTATCACTAATGATAAAAAACTTGCAAAATATAGGACTGGATTTGTTTGACATCAACACACTGTAAACTGAAAAACAAATTTAGTACCAATACTCATTCTCTGCTTTTCTTTATTCCTAAGTAAGTGGCAGTGGATTATCTTTTATCATATATATATTAGCTGATAATGATAGATGTCCTGATAATATGAGAAAGGTAATTCAAAAATGTATTGGAATTTCATGAAGAATTTTATTCTTGCACTGTGAAGTTAAGTGAAGTAGTAGAATACATGCAATTATAGGAGACTATAATGCATTGGATGCTTTTAAACAGCCTCACCCCTTATATGATCTCCTATTCCTTTTGTAATATATTGGTATGCATACTGTTTTGCTGTGGAATGTAATTAGGTATGGTACTCTGTGCTCAAAGGAATTGACTATTTGATTTCATGCCTGTTGTTAAGCATTCAGTCTTCAAAATCAACCCACAGTTTCTACTTCAATGTTTAGTAAATGAATACTAATTCCTTTTTGTTCCTTATTGCTGTGACTCAGGGACTTCCACTCTGATGTTAATATTTCATGTACGTTTCAGAAATGTACAACTTCCACAAACAAAAAATGTAGTTGTATTTTTGTAAAGAATGGGAGCATAAATCCAGCTTTAGGCTTAGATTCAGTTTCCTTTATAAGCATAGTGTTACATGATGATCAGACTTGATCTAAAGGGTCTTTTCTAACCTAAATGATTCTATGATTCTATACAATTAGATGTTTTACCAAAGTTGAGAACTCCCTATAATGTACTATTTTTAATTTTTTTAGGAGAAGGTTTTTATTGCCGAAGGAAGTAAAGACTTCATTAATCTGACTGCTACTAGCCAACATAAGTTATATAACCTTTTTTCCTATATCTCTTTGCCATTTATTTGAATTATGTCCTTTATTAATAAGACTTCTACTTTGTGGGGGGTGAGGAAGAATGGAAATTAGTATCTGTTGACAATGCTAGAAATGTAAAATTATCAAAGTTGAGATACAATTTGGAGATTAATTTTAATACTTTTTGACCCACATTTACTTTTTATTGTGATGATTAGGTCAAGTGGTTGACTAATTTGTATCTTCTATTAACAACTTCTGTTGGTTTCCACAAGCAATTATCAGAGATTACATTTAAATGTAGCATTTTCATAATGAATCGTAGTTTTAATTCTTTATATGCTTTATTTGAGCTCAGTAAGTGATTTTGTCATGTTGCATCTGGCATGAGGAATGGAAACCCTATTGCTAGTGGAAAGAACATCATACACAGGTGAGTTAGAGAAATTTAAAGACATCTGACTTAAGTTTATCACCCAAATGTGGTACTGTGTTTAGATGACTGTTTACCCCTCTAGCCTTCACCTGTTTGAAGAACATCTGGCTAAACATCATAGCAATTTGGAAAACAAGTATACAGAAAAACAAAATGAGAATTCTTTCTTTAAAAAATCACTGTCTGAAAATTCTTTCTTCTTATTTTTAGATCATCTTACATTGCAATTCTAACTATGCCAAAGTCTCTCAGACATCCCTTCAATATCCAGTAAAGTTATACCTAATGTAAGCGAGTAATTCCTGGTGGCTGGTGCCAGCTTCTGTTGGTAAGTCCAAATTTGCAGCACCATCTTTTTTAATTCTTTTGATTTGAGAAATATTAACTTTGCTAAACTCCAAAATCTGAAAAATATGTTTGGAATATGTAAAAGACAATAAAAGTCATCAAATCACTACACATAATTACTGTTCATCAGAGAAGTGATGGCATTTAATGTAACATTTAAATGTGTTAGCATAAACCAACACAAACACGAAATCTTACTAATGTAAAGTAAATAGTTTGTCAGGCTAATGAATCAGTCAATTAAATATTATACATATATATGTATTAATTAATTCTGCATGCTAATGAAAACTTCATTTTTGAGCCAGGAATAGTGAGTGACGACAGGTTGATGCCAGGCATTGAATTTAAATAGTGAAGTAACATCCTCAACCTAATTAGTCATCTGCTGCTACACATGGCATTCTGCTTGCTAGTGTCTAAAATAATAGAACACTCTCAAAGACAGCATGGCAATATCAGATTTTTCTTTTAATTGCAAAGGTAAAAAGAAGGATGTGATATGCAATGCCTTCATGAAATTAAAAAAAAAAAAAAAAAGACAAGTTTTTAACACTTGGTATATGTATTAAATTGCTTCTTTGAGAGGATCTTTATCTGCTTTTATAGAAGTCCTCCAAAATCAAAGCGGAACCTAAAATTTATTTATTTATTTTAACCAGTAAGATGATAAAGTATTCCACAATCTGCAAACCACAGTTTGCATTCCAGATTGACTTTTATTCTAGCTATCTCTTTTACCAAAGTTATTCTTGTCACCCCTAATCTGAAGAGAACATGCATATTTTGCATATGTAACATTTACATTTTCACAAAAGGTATCTACTTACAAGTCTGTGATTCAGCAGCAGATATGTGTTCATGTGTATTTGTAAATGAATTGAAAGCTTACTGGGGAGCCCATATTCCAATAATTTTCATGGCTTTGCATGCTTCTCAATTTTACATCTGTAGTTTCCTATGTCTCAAGGCTCCCTGTGGGAGCTCTTTGCCCACCTTTATCTAAATTCACTTTGGAACTACTTTTCAGCCTAATGATCTGCAACAACCTGTGCTAGAAAATCTGCAAAGCTCTGATTATAACTTGAAAAGAACACAAGTACCTAAAACCCCTACTCGTCTTCCAGGGTATAGTAAAACAACAGAAATCCTTCAGTCATATTGTTTACTTCTTTAATTTAACATTCCTCTACATATGAAAAAAAAAAAAAAAAAAAGATTTGCTTATAAATAATCTGATTCTCCATTTTAAAATGGAAAATCTTCTGTATTTTCTATATTCTAAATCTTCTATATTCTAAACTCTCCATTTTATAGAAACTTTGTGAAGGGCAGCTTTCTAAACTACCATTTAGCCTTTCTGATTATTTTTTATTTTCAGAAGAAGATGACTACAACAAATGGTATCTTTCACACTCAGAAGATAATACAGATTGGACTATCTAATCTTTCTGACTTTGCACCACAGACCACAATAAACAGGCTACTCAAATTATTTTTAATTTCACTGGTCTCTGCATCTAGTTTTAAATGTTCTATTACATCTGTTGCACAAAGAATTCCCTGCAAGCAGCATGGGAAAGACTCTGACCTAATTATTTTAGAAATAACTATGTAGAAACATCTAAAAAGATTAACAAAGGAAATATTATGTCACTACCAAATTAATAACTAAAATAGCATGAAAATCACTGTATAATTATCTGAGTTTCCATAGCAACCATGTTTGATGGGTAGCCAAGAAGACTTCTGATTGGGCTTTCATAATTCTGCTCTGCCTACAATAAACATGATTTCTTTTCTGCCTTCCATAAACAACTCACCAGTTTTTTAGTAGCTTGTATCCTATACTCTTATAGCAGCACTCTTTAACAGTTTTGATCAGCCATATTGTTTTTTTAAGATCTGAACTCTTGGACTTAAAATGTAAAAATCTTTTTTTAAATGTATAATGACAAATACCACACTATCATCCAAATGAAATAAGAGTATAAATGTCCATATGGCAATTGTCACAATACAATAGTTGCATTAAAATAAGCAAGGGGCATCATTAATGCATGAAAGTTTCTTTTTATTACATTTTGTCATTGTAATTTTTCATTACCTTTTCTAATTGAGTTTTCTGAAAGTCTTTGGCCTACAAGTACTAATAGTACTGACATAAGCAAATGACCCCCATTGCTAGAGAAGGTGAGAAAGATGTGGCCCATCCAAGAAGACCCTATTCCATTATAAACAATAGTTTTATGTGCATTTTGTTTCATTTATATAATCTAGACTGTCAACTACTTGTGGCAATACTGTTCTCACATTGTTCTTATAAAGCAGATTTTACCAAAGCTACCTTAGCAATTTCTCTACCTAACAAAACATATGCTCTGTATGCATTACTGACAACTGCATTGATCTGAAAATTTTAACAGAAAAATTAACTTTAAGTAAGTTAAATAGTTAAATAAATGCTTTTAGCAGATCCAGCAGACTGGATCACAAATCAGCTTTTTCAGTGGAAATTCAAACCTGATTAGATAACTCTTGCCAACGTGTTTGAGAAGTGATATACAGAGTATATCATAGTAATTAGCTACTAGCAAACTTATAAAATCTGTGAAGAAATTAAAAACATTGGACTATTTTGTCCTTTTGTTTTTGCTTTAGGATGTAAAAATGTCAGACAGTATTCTTTGCAGTAAATTTTTGACTTGAAATACTACCGCTGGGTAAATTTATTCTCTTTTGCCTGTTCATATCTGTCATATGGAAGCTAAGTGCTGGCCATGCTGAAAGCTCAACAGTTAACCTACAGATAAAAATGTGCTGATTCATGTTCAGTTATCCTCAGCTATCTCTGCCACTTCTGCCTAAACTAAATACCTGAAAACAACCTATATCAATCTATTCGTTAATTGTCTTGGCTAACTCCCTTAATTATGAGATAAGGAGCACCAACTCCTGACATCTATCCAAGATGCAAAGCAGTTACTTTGTCAGTTCATGACAAACATGAACCAACAATGTAATCAGCAGTTTGCTTTACTACTTAAATGTCTGTTTAATAGCTTAAATCTCAAAATACTTATTTCTTGGTTAATTTTAACAAGTTCAGGAACATTGGTTTTTTTCCTGTTTTTCAAATGGCATATATGACCATCAAAAAATAATATTGTTACAGCTTTAATGATATCCAGATACAACCTTGGAAATACTTGGTCACTACAGACACACAGAAATGTAGCACAGCCACAGTGAAATCAGTAAGACTTTGACTACTGCATCGATGCCAGAAATCAGGGCCAACTCTGAATTCCTCCACAATCTTCTATTAAAATACAATTTACATTATATCAGTAAATACATTTCTGTCCTACTGAAGTTGATGAAAATGTTGTCTTCCTGTTCATCTACACTTTTTTTTCCCAGAAAAGAATATTTTAGATAAACTTTTATTGAATTTATAGATTAGTTGCCCACAAATAACAAATGTACATTTTAAGAAACGTTTTGTTATTGACTTTCCAGAGGCTTCACAACCTTGTTCCATCACTTAAGGTAGCATTAAGGTAGCATCTGAAGTAGAACTCAATCCTAATTGTACACACTCACAAAAAAACTATCCCTACTCCCCACCCTGATTTCAGCAACCAAGAAACAGGACATGGGTAGGGTGGAAGATGGTACAATGGATTTGGGAGGTATTTACTGCTCTTGACTACCTGAAGCACTACCTGGCTTACTTCTAAGATCTAATTTTTCTGTTTGAAGAGCACTGCATAGGAATATTTCAAAACAGAAAATAGAGATCCTTTGTTGGAAACAGGCAAGTTCCTGACAGTTCCTGATTCATTTCAGAGACAGAAAAGAACAACTGCTATTATTTAATACTTTGTGAGATTCTTGTAATAGTTGAATAATTTATTTTTTATTATTTACAGTTACTTAGGCCTTTCAGTTAATGTTCTAAAATATTCTGGGACATAAATTCCACAATTCCTGTTTAGTCCTTAAGATCCTGAGACTTGATGGGCTGTATCATTTGAAAATCATTGGATTTGATCAAACTAAATGACATAATCACAGTTTAATTTTGTGCTATTTTTGAATGTAAATAATCTCTGTAAATCATAAACTGAGACTGGGCCTGAGCACTGGGTATGCTGTACAACAAAACATAACAGCATAGAAAGAAGTGGACACACAAAAAAAACACACATTATTCTACATTACATAATCCACCCACGCTCTCTGAGTTCATCCTACATAATGTTAGGCATCTTTCTTGGAGAATTGCCATTGTCGGCTCCCGCTATAACCAACACAGAAAGGCAGAGAATTAGACCTGCATGAAGTGATTCAGTTGACTTCAGATCTGCACTGCGTTCTGAGGTGGCTGCCTCTATTATTGATAATAAAAGGAACTGGAGCATTGAGGTGCTCCATTTTTTCTAACACTTGAGATTATTCCTTTTTTTTTTTCTTCTTCATCTTCTGTAACATAGTGTTCGAAGTCTGAAGCCTTGTTTAGACTAGGTTGTTGTCTGGATATGTTTTCATCCTTACAAGCAACTTATTCCTACTGTTTCCTCCAGATTAGAATTTTTAATTGATATTGAGGCTACAGTATTGGCATACTACAGGTATTCTGTGAGTGAGTTTGTGGAAACATCCTCATTTTCTGATGCTGAAAGCACTGAAGGATAGGTAATGTTAAGATTTTTCTCAGTGAGCTTTCAATGAGTAGTTTGTGCAGGCTTCTTACATTCTTCAGTATGAAAAAATTAATCTGTAGCCACTTTTTTTCACAAGCTAATTATTCTACACTGGTGATATATGATTAACATTGATTTAAAAAACAAAGTCTTAATAGATGATTCACTGTGTTATAGAAAGATGCCTGAAATAGTCATTCACTGTTATTTGTAAACTGTAGAGTTTACAGAAGTAATTAGTATTCCATTTGGCAAGCAAATGCAAACATCCATTAGCTAAATGACACAATATATACTTTGACTATCTCTGTAACTTTCACTAAAAGTCTATCAACAGTAATTGCTGAACATTTTGTCATATAGGTGGGCACTTCTTTTACTTAGGAGATCACTGTCATATTTAAAGGAAGAGAAATTATTGATAGCCTAATGTATCCTTGGAATCAGAAGAAAAGATTTAAAAACTCCTGTATGTAACTTGTAAACTGCAGATACATGGAGTTAGGCTTATTAATTTGCTAGTCTGCAGATGAGTTCTACCCCCAGATCCATAAACAATTATTAAAAATCAAAGAATAGCGTAGACCACAAATTTTGTTATGTGATTACTGTTTGTTCTGTAATAACACCAGAAATTGTCAGCTGTATGCAAAAACTTAAGAGCTTTTTCCAGCTAAATTATAAGTGCAAAGGACAGCTTGAATAATGACTTTCTAAAAATTGTAAAATATAGATGTTTGTGTATATATGTGTGTATATATATGTAAAATATAAATTTTTTTAATCTTTTAATCTGAAAGCTTATTTCTGAGTTATAAAACATAGGTTGGAATGTGTTACTACCACTTACAAGACTGCTGAGTTGTAACTGATGTTTTTGATGATGATGCATGAGGCAGAATTTAATTCATTTTCTGTGGGTTTTCTGCTAGCTATCAGAAGTTCAATTACTTTGAAAGCACATATGAAGATAGTAGCAAAGTTGATGAGGAAGAGCTACTTTTAGGCATTTTTTTTTTTTAATGTTTTCTATAAATGCTGCTTCTTTTCAGCTAGCATAAGTAATTTCTGTTGAGAAAGATGATAAATCAAATGGCAGCAAATGTGATGAAAAAGGGAAAATGTTAGACACACTTAATCTTCTCCCTCCATTGTAAAGCAGTGGGATGTCAGCAGGTCCAGCCAGATTCATCTCCAGCGTCCTGGGTGTGCTGTGGCATTTCTAAATGATGGGACTGAACATTTCCTCCACATTTAAGAAAGAAACATTTCAGTTCTGCCTAGACAGAACTAGCATGGCATGTTGCAGCTCACTAGACTTGCACACAGACAAAGATCAGACAGAACTATCTCCTGACATAAATAACCTCTTACTCTGTTAACATGTGGGCTCTCAGAAAAGAGTCTTTAGAATACACTCTGCAGCAAAATTGTACTTTCAGAATTATCTGTGGAAACATGTCAGCTCCAACAAGCTGATACACATCCAGCTGTTTTGTACTCCTTGAAAAACTACAGAGTTCTGTAGTTACACAAGGAAGCAACTCTTTCCCATTTCAGGTACCTAGCAAAAACAATATTTTTAAAGATATTAAAAACATACACAAAACTAAAAACAATAATAAAAAATAAGGAACATGTCTTTTAAATATGGACTAATTACTTGATAGTACTTATGTTTCAGCATTAATTTATTTAAAATTTTCTTATAGAAAGGATCATCACAAGTCTTACAAAAGCTGTCAGTCTCATTTAAAGCAGTAAGAAAACAGTTTTGCTACACTTTCTTAGTGCACCAGACTAACCGAGAAGGTAAAAAAAAAAAAAAAAAGTAGAAAGGGGAGTCCTTCTGTTCTTCATTCCATCTTGGACTTCCTATAGAATGATGTAATTCCCATAAGAAGTTTAGTGCCTCCTCTTTCTATGTGTCTGCTAGAAAAGGCAAACTTTTGAACAGAAACCTGTGTTGTAAAGTTCTATACACTTCAATAGTACTGAGAAACCAATGTACTTATTTAAGCAGATAGTAAAAGCAAGGCTGCAACCAGCAACTACTAAGTCCCATACCGCTACAATTTAATACATAGAGTGCCTGGAAGCCATTATCTCATTAACTTTAAAGCTGGGGAGGTAGACATAGTAGGGACAGTTAGCAGTGCTACCAAAAGCACACCATGAGCATGTCTCCATAGTACTGAAAGTACTATAAGGAGAAAATGCAAAACTATGGATGAGTGCAATTGCTCTGAAACCACACACACTGTATTCAAACTACTAAGCTAGGCTTATCAATTCTGCATTACTGTGCTAACTTGTGGACCGAGGTAATATCTCTAAATGTCACCAAAATGTGTTTATGAAACCTGACTGATGCTAGCTCTAAACTTTTTTTTTTCTCCTTGTTTTTTTTTTTTTTTTTTAATGTATTCTATCACATGTATAAATAAACCCATATCTAGTCCCATATGAGTCTGGGGGAAATACAGTCAATCAGTTAGAGCTTGCTATTGTAGAAAGTACGAAAGAACAGCCTGATCAAACCCAACCACAAGTGGGCAGATTCTAGATTCTAGAAACAGACTTTGCTTCTCCTTCAGCATGACAAAACTCATGTAATCTCTAAAAGATGTCTCCTAAATTGAGATACTCCCTCAAATTTACCTTGGATATAATATAATTTGAAGACATTAAGCTGATTTTGACTGTTTACAAATAATTTCTTAGATATGTTTAAAATATACTCTGTAATACAAGGTCATACCTTAATAATAAAGGTATGACCTTATAAAAAAGGTCATATGCAGATGGATTAAAAGAATATAAAAACACCATTTTTTTCTGTATGTAAGCAATAGTAAAAATGCCTAAACAGAACCCCAGTCTTAGGCAAGCTTCAAATGCTAGAACATCTAATCTTGGTCATTCCAAAAGTACTTAATTTCCTTAGTTTACTGCATTAATGAGTATTCTCATCATATTTGGCTTATTTTGCAGTCTAGTAGGGTCAATACTAGGTCAGTATATAATGATCTGTAATGAGCTGCTATCTACAACTGTTGAGAGCAGACATGATTACTGCAGGTGAGCTTGCCATTTTCTTCATGTTTTATTGTTCTTTATTAAAATGCCTGGTGGTAAGCAGGATGTTCCATTTTCGCTGCATCTTCTGTACCGTATCAACCAGGAATGATCACAGTCAGTTCTTAGGAAATGTTGTTACTAGCTTACTAGAACTGACAGCATTTGTCATGGAATTGTATGGCCATAAAACCAAGGACCATTCATTTAGCCACTGGCTAGAATAAACTCCTCTTCCTGAATAAAGAATAGAGACAGGACTGAAAAAGGCCATGTGTTATTTATTTTACGCTGTTATTACCAAAAGAGTTAGGAGGCACCTAACAGCAGCTATCAAGAACAAGCCAGAGAAATAAAGAGAAATCTAATCACTGTCCCCAAAATGACAGACAAATCTTTATCTGTGTGCTAACCCAAAGGCACTCTGTCTGGCAAAATACTTTGTACTTCCATTGGTACTCTTCAAGCAACTTTACCAGTGAGAATGCACTCTTACTATGTATGTGTATTTCACCCCACCCCTTTCTCCTGTGCTTTTGCATCATATATGTTTCCTCCCTTAGAGTAAGAATAAGTCTCACTCCAATGAATGCATGTTGTTTCCAAACCCAGTGTATCAAGACTCCAGTAGTACTAGGTGCTAATTAACACTTTCATTGCAAGCATATTATTCTTTTCATTTCAATGTATGATTTCTAAAATGCCTGTTTTATCATCATGTACTGAAGTGAGAAAAATCAATATTTATAAAAAACACAAACGGAATTTGGCCACTTACCAAGTGAAGATAAGACACAGTAAGGTGGATATTAAAATGAGGACTTGGTTAAACATTGCAGACTGTGTACGTTGGATGGCTCTGTGAAGATCATTCTACATTAATGGAAAATAGCTGTTATTTTTGGCTTTGAATTAATAAATACGAACTGATTCTATATAGTGGAATTATATAGTGCCCTGATAAAATGCACTTAGAATTTGCTGATTGCATAGAAGAGTACAAAAGAGACAGCTGTAATTTAGTGAAAATTTAACTAGTTCTTTGCTCATCCCGGCACAATTTTGATACTTTTGATACTATTGCAAGCTGCCTCAAGGTTTGTCTGCTCATATCTAGCTTACAAATTATAGGCTGCAAGGACCAATTAAGGCATAGCACTTGAGTTCCCTATAATTGTATATGAATAGAGTAGCAAAAGAACCAGACATTCTAACTTTGCGTCACTGGCACAGCAGCAATTTATGCTAATTTGAGATTCCACTTGACATCATTTTTTTTTCTAATTTTGATGGAGAATGCAGCTTTAGCAATGTTTGACCATTTGTATAATATAACTACAGATCTGGTTAGCTTCCTAACAAAGTTGAACAGTGGATTGCCATGCCAAAATCCCACTACAGACAATATACTAAGATAATAGAAAGTACGAATTAGTTATTTGCTTTGTCATACTTACAATCATATTCTCCAAAGCATGCTTTGCCAACCAACAATTTAAAAATACAGGAATAAACAAGTTTCTTAGGACTGGCCAGAAAATCTGAAGGAAAAATTGACAAATTCATTAAAAATTTACTATTCAAGAAACTAGCAGCAATGAAACACTCAGTAAAAAAAAAAAAAATTAATTAAAAAAAAAATCTTATTAATGTGTGTCTAGTATAAGGCTTTGAAGAACACTTTTTCTTTTTGATGAACTGTATTTTAAACAATATGGTAAAATACAGAAAATCAGTTTCCAGTGCAGACACAAGAGATTCTTAGATTTTTATGTTTAGCTGGTTTGCTGTGTTGATTGCACTTTAATTTGAGTTTGGGGTCTTTGGGTTTTTTTGCCCCCTTTTGGGGAGGAACTGTTATGTATTGTTTCCATTTAAGTAGAAAACTGTCTCCTTCTTCTTGTTGACTAATGTTGATTCCCATAGGCACAAATCTAACATCCACACAAGACAGACGTTTATTTCAATAAAAATTAAGAGTACTCATGCAGCTATAAAAGTGTAATGTGCAAATGTATTAATTCAAATAGGTTTACCGTTATGATGAAAGGGACAGCATTTATTATTTCAAGTAGGAAGGGTATTCTCAGAATTTGTTCCCAGATATTTCCCTTTAAAGAAAAGGAAAGAAAAGGAAATATATATATATATATATATTTGTATATATATATATATATAAACACAATAAGTTTACATATAAGTCTGATAAGGAATATATGTAATATTCCAATGCCATATATGGAGTCTCTCCTAGTAGCTGAGTTTTAGGAGGATGATTTGTCTCTCAGATGTAAACATACATATAAAATGTGAATAGAATATAGGACACTATGGCCTAACTATTTTTCTTACTGTTTATCATAATTTACCTCATGTGTATACTTATTCAATCTGTATTTTTACTACAGCAGTTCCCTGCTTCCATATGACCATATATTTCCTTGCTATGACCTAGTTAGTAAGACAGCTCAAATGAAGAATTCTACTTGCACTAACTAGTCAACTCATTCTCTCAGCTAATGAAGAGCTTCATGAAATTAAGTTTTCAATTTTTTCAAAGAATAATGTTTCTGTTTCCTTCTATTGCATTTTTAGGTACCTTGGAATCCTACATAGAGATCCTGTTGCTGCTTTTTTTCTTCTTCCAAGGTTGGCTTACTTTTATTTTTACATGACACTAACACAGATAAGGAGATAAGCCTCCTGTCCTACAAAATTTATCTTTTTAATAATTGTAGTTTTTCACTGAATCTTCATACAAGTAATGGCCTAACCTGCTGGCAAATTCTACCTGTAATTATTTCTACTTAGAAGCCTCTAAATCTCTAAAATTGTGCATTGCAATGCTTTAGCTGTTTTGTGTTTGTTTTTTTTTTCTTTTAGCTTTTGATTGCGCCAAAGTTTTTCTCACTTTAGTACTTATTATTTATGACTGCCTAAAAACTAGAGACAAAGCTCCAGTGCAGTATAAGAATTGTATAGACATATGCAAAGGATGTGTCCTACTCTGAAAATTTTTGATTATCCTTAATCAAAAGGACAAGTGACTGCACTATAATCGAAATCAACATTTATGTAGAATGATGACCCACATCTCTGTACATCCTTCTGATAGAATCTCAGGGCAGAATATAAAGTAAAAGAGGAGTATAAATGTTTTTCTTTTTCCGAAAGAAAAATACCAGCTCATTTTCTCTTAATCTTATTTCATTAGCTTCTGCATGTTAGTCAGTCACAGAGGTCTGCATGTTTCTCTTTATTAATTCCAATCCTACTACTAAGATAGTAAGATACTAATTAAGAAATAAGTATTAAAAAGAGGAATGCAGTTACATTAGGAAAAGATACCTGTACTCTATAGTAAGTCCTTTGCATTTATGCTCTTTTACCTTTACTTCATATCCTCTAATTCCCAACTTGTTTGGAGAGAGATGTAAGGAAGACAGTCTAGTGTTTAATATTTGAATTATAACTACAAGATCAAAATTCTATATTTTTGCCACAAACACTTCATTTCAGGGCACGCTTTTTGGACCTTGATCATGCTTACATGAAACCAGAGGTCTTCCCATGTAATTCAAAGAAAGTAGTACAGATCTCTTTATCTTTACCACTAGGTGCAGAATTCGGAATACCATCTTTTCCATGTATGAGCAGTGATTGTAAATGATTAGATGTTTGGATGAAAATCTATTTATTTAATAAAGAAGGTATTTAAAATTAAGTGACTTACAGGTATTTTAACTCTGTATATTAACAGTCCATCATAGGTAATGCAGTAACAATGCAGCATATGTAGTTATAATATTGTAATAATTTGCCAATACAGCATCGTATTTTCAGTTGCAATTATACATTAATCTTTCCTGTTAAAATAAACATCTGATATAGCAACTTAAAATTAAGCTGCATTGTGTATAACATTCTTTTTCTACTTCTATTTTTCCCTTTTGCATCTAGAAGCCATTGTACCTAAGGTGCAGAGATTATTTTCTTCAATGTAATTGTAACTGGTAGCAGTTAAGACATACTTAAATAATCTTTAATATCTTGTGTGATAAGCAGCCCTATATGGAGAATTGAAGTTATGAGACTGTAAGCTGATTTTTAATGTAGGAATAATAAAATGAAAAGAAAATTTGATTTTCAAATTTCCTATCTGCTAACAACTGACCTATTCCATGTTTTTGCTAATTTCCTCATTTTTAATGTTAAGAGCTATCTTTTCTGCCTTCACAAAAAGAAGCATCACATAATTTACTTCTGCAGGCAAAATGCCTGTGACGATGTGCTCTAGGGATGTAGCGATGCTTGCTGTTTCAAGGTTCTAGCTCCCACATGCAAGTACATCGTGTCTTCTGCAAAATTGCCTCTTGTAGTGAGAGTGCACAGTACTTATACAAGCAGCTAAGACTGCTTGTGCATAAGTGATATATAAGAGGATTGCCCAACTATTGCTACAGGTTTTGACAATGAACATTTCTAATGTAGACATTCTTCAGAATTCTGGCCAAGGGCAAACCTTCATGTAATGTGTTAAGCTGTGAGAACATAGATTGTAATCCATTATTTCTTGGATCCAAGTGTTTAGCGGTACAATACAGTGCTATGTTCTTTGCCTTTCTCACCATATACAAGGAATAAAACATGCAAATTCACTGTATCTTTGTAACATACTATTATGTCCTCAATATTCTGCAGGTTGAATCACATCTTATGTCACCATCCAAGTATCAGAACGCTAAATTACTTGGAGCATTCTCTTAAATGACTGCCTTATTTATTTCACAGATCATCTGTGCAATCCTAGAAGTGTGTGTTCTTTTCTTCCTCCTTGTCCTCTGACCTGTGTCTAAATACTATTAGCTTTGGAAATGGTAGCATGAAATAAGTAGTCTGTCACAGATTTACAAACACCAAGACTCCTCCAGTCTTCCTGGCTGTGTGGAAAGGCCTTACAGCATCTGAAATAACAGCCTTTTTGGCTTACCAAGACTGCTGTAAAACTGGGGTAAATGTCTCTATCATGATGTTTCCAGATTTTAAGCATCAGGACAGGAATAAAGGGAAGGAGGTGTTTGCATTGGTAGATTGCCTAACTGCATTTCAGTACTATTATTCTTCCTTATATTATTCTTATTCCCTTATGGAGAGTAGAAATATAGCCACCCTAAAATTGCCTCAACTTCTGTGACAGGTATGTACAGCTTTATACCCATTGTACAATAGTAAGTAATTTCTCATTGGAGCTGACTTCCCAATATTTCTATCATCTTCTGTACTCATTGAAATTGGTGCATACCACAAGCACAGGGGATAGGGATCAAATGCTGACTAATAAATTCAGGAACTGTGTAAATTGCAATTGCTCGTCATGGTTTTGGCACTAGATGTATTAATTTAATTTGGATTGTTTCTGCCTACAATTGATTTGCATTTGTAAACCACAACACCTAAATAGCATATACTGCTTACGAGGATTAGGAAGAACAATTTTTAGCCAGTAGACAGTTTTAAGGCTCTCAGCATTATAGGGCACTAAGGAGAACATTTATGCCTTGATAAGTACACTAAAATACAATTCTGTAACTTCAGTGGCTCTTATAGCTACTGAATGGCAGTAATGCAGAAATAAAAAATCAGTGTTCCAAGATATTTTCAGCTTTGTAAACCAAGTCTTTTTGCATTAAATTTTATAAATTTTTTTAATCTTTTCTTTTTCCCTGGATAGTCAAAATGCTAAAAGTCACTAGGATATCAGTTAACAAAATTAATTAATTACATGATGAAAATCCAATAAATATATTAGGAGAATATAGCTTTCTAAGGAGAATGAAATACAAAAGTATATCTTATTCCCATGCTTTTATCAGAGGATTTCAAGGCCTAATGCTATCAGAGAGATAGATAACATAAATATGTAGGTACCTAGGTTATCGTAAAAAATAAAATAAAAAATACTGCCATGGCCAAAGCCTTTGTTGTGTAGTTTTAGAAGCTGTGTAGTTTTAGAAGCTGTGTAGTTTTACAAGCCTGAAATATAAGTTATAGATATTGAGTAGGTACAGATTTGATATCAATGAGAATCACATGTCCATTGTATTAAGAACTCCAAACACACATAAAACTGCACTTGAAAATTGGTATCCAAAAAACAAGATTTTCAAATGACAACATGTCCGTGAAAAAAGTTTAAAAATGGAAGTTCAATTACTGACTTCCACTTCCTAGATATTTACCATTTGCCTATCAAGTTGGGAAACACGAACAGGGCTGCCTGTCCTCCATATACTGTCTTCTGTATGTGTATTTTTCTCAAACTCTTGCTTGTACATCAATGTGGACTCAAATGCAAGCATGTGAAAATCATATTGAAATATTTAACTCAGTTACTTTTTGTTTTAATATGATTTTCATTGGAATTTTTACTGCAGTTTTGTGGTCTACTGTTAGTATATATATTAACATCAAAAGGAATGTTTCAGAAAACTTACACTTTCTTAGCATCTCTCTCTTGTTAGGGGCTGTGTCCCAGTGTTAGTAACCCTGTACTGATTTGAAAAAAAAAACAGCACACCCTCTTGCTTTGGATTCAGTGGGGATGCAAGTCAGGCAACTGAAGTACTTACCTTGTAGCTTAGGTAACTCAGCAGCAGTGTTTCGAAGAGACTTATTAATGCCACTGAAACCTTAACAGAAGAGAGAAAATATTTATATTAATATTGGCTTCTACACACTATGACATAAAATATCACTTTGAAAAGGATAAGATAATATAAAAGTGTTTCTGTGCATCCTCTGAATTCATCTCAGTTAACAGAATTTAGCATGAAGCTTAAATATTCATTTTTCTGACTAAAGCATAGGCTGTGACTTGAGTCCCATTGCTCTTTTCCAACATAAAATAGAATCACAGAATGGCTTGGGTTTGAATGGACCTTAAATATGATCTAGTTCCAAATTCCCATAGGCAGGGACACCTCCCACTAGACCAGGTTGCCCAAGTCCCATCCAGTCTGGCCTTGAACACTTCCAGGGATGGGGCATCCACAGCTTCTCTGGGCAACCTGTTCCAGTGCCTCACCTCCCTCTGAAGAATTTCCTCCTAAACTCAAGTCTAAATCTCCCCTCTTTTAGTTTAAAACCATTCCTTTTTGTCCTGTCATTATCTACTCAAGCAAAAAGTTGCTCTCCTTCATTTTTGTAAGCCCCCCTTAAGCAGTGAAAAGCTGCAATGAGTTCTCTTGGGAGCCTTCTCTTTTTCAGGCTGAACATTCCCAGCTCTCTCAGTCGCCTTTCAATGGCTTTTAGGGAGCCCAGCACACAGTCAGCCAATGTTTCTCCGAGTAAGCAACACATCTTTATATACAATCATATTGTTTCTCAAATAAAAATAAATCTTTTTTTTAAACTCTCATATATATCCTACTGTGAATGCACGTGTATTTACACAGGTATACATAGACACATGTATATAAATTCTGATGTTAATTAAATAAAATTATGAGATTAAGATTATAATCATCTGAGTGTCTAGGTCAAACTTTGTTTATTCAAACCGCATATTTTAAGCAAGGAATTGAAAGGTACTTCCATCAAGTGATTCTTTAGTAAAATAGTATATTGTACAGGGGGTACAAATCACTACAGTGGCATTGCACTAAGTATAGTGCAAGAATATAATGGTATAAATATTCTAGAAGCTTACATATTTTTTTGTGGAAAAATGCACTTTATAGGGAGAGCTCCCACAAATGGTTTTAAAGTACTGGAGAAAGTGCAAATAATGTAGTATTTTATATATTCCGTAAATCGTGATTTTTAATAAATATTAGCTCAGTTTTAAGAGACATTAAGCACTTGAAAGTCCTATTGTTTTTAGTTAGGTGGTTAAATTTCCAAGAGAAGCAACAAGGTAGTTTTGCCTATTTTAAAGAAAAACAAATGCAACAAAAAAGTCTGTACACCAGAAGGCAAAATTACTAAACTGTAATACAATACAGATGAAGTATGCAAATCTTCTTCACTTTGCATTACATCTTTTAGGCTGGTTTGGTTGTTGGTTTTTTGTTTGTTGTTTTTTTTTTTTTCCTGAAGTGAATTAAAAATGTGAATTCTGAAACATTTCTTTAAGGTAAGAAATGTAGATTATTATGGACCAGGGTATGGAGCAATCATGAAACTATTCTTCCCCTTTCTCAATTACCAGTAAAATAATCATATAAATATTTTTTCATCCCTTAGAAAGATAGAACAATTGTGACTGAGTTTCTGCATTGGGTGGTAAGAACACTTGACTACAGTGCTGTCCGTGAGTTAAAAAAAAAAAAAAAAAAAAAAAAAAACGTTTGAAAGCGAGCAGGGGCACTCCAGGACACTGAGAATTGAACCAAGGACTTCAAAAGATCTCCAAGACCCACAAAGGACTGATGTAATGCATTTTTTGTAACATACACCTCTAAACATATGGCTTCTATAATACGAAGTAACCTTAACTTTCTAGAAAACTTAACATGAAAGCCCAGGAAACATGTCATAAAATGCTAACCATAAGCGATTATGAAATTTAAACTCATCATTATAGCCAATATTTACTACAAGACTCAACAGAGTTAGATAATTCTAAGAGAAAAGGCTATCCCAATTCTACAATATTTTGCTATAAGTTTTAATACTTTATAAATATATTGTAAAGTCATATAAATTTAAATCAGCTCAGATCAGCTCATCTTTACATTATGCTTTTGTTGTACTTGTAATCAAGTAGATTCCTTAACATTAAGTTTTCCACATATCCTTTAACATCACTAAAATGCTGTAAATCAATATTGCCTACAGTTATTAAATGGAATTAGTTAAATTGGCCATTTACATATTACCTGTAATCCCCATAAAGGCAAACTTCGATTCACCCAAATAATAGGAGACCTGTTCATTACAGCACAAAAATACAAAAATAAACAAAAGCTGGTTAACGTTCCAAAAAATAGTATGTCAATGGAAATTACAGCAACCTTATACTTAAAATCTCAATAATTAAATCAGTAGCTATCTGAGTATTGTCCTTCTTTGTCTTTCTAATCCAGAGCCAGTCAAAAAGTTCACATAGGAATAATCCAACACCCAGTAACATCGAAGTATTTTACTGCCTTCAGAGCTTGCTAGTTCATCTCCTATGATTCTAGAAATAATATATCAATTTGAGGTTTTTATTCTAGAGATGCAGAGGAATAATGACCTGTTCCAAGAAAAAGAAATTCGGCAATTTTTACATTTCAATTTTTTGTTATCATCTCTGTAATGGTATAAATAGTAACTACATTGTAGGAACTGTCATATTTTGGAAAAAATTTATGTTGTTTTAGTATTTACTAAACCCAATAATACTTGATAGAGCTCTACTGAAATCTGGCACCCTCAATGGCACGGTAAATTACTGTTAGTCATTTACTCTTAGTCATCTTTTTTTTTTTTCTAAATAATAAGGGTGTTTTTTGTTGCCTTTTTTAAGTGTGTTTTTGTGTTTTGTTTTTTTTTTTCAGCAAGATTGCAGGAATTCAGATCTTGCAACAGCATCCAATCCAACAGTTCAGTCACACAATCACAGAAATAGAATTTAAAACTCAATTTTGAATATGCAGAAACTTGAAAATGCTTAAGAGTTATAGAAATGTCACCATTATTTGTTAAAATATCACCATTCAAGACAGAAGTGTATTTGTCTTCCTGCTCCGCTCCCCTTCCCACTATTATATGGACTTTTGGTTTTCTTTTTCAAGCTAGGCACTCACCAATCAATTGTTCCAGGTGTGTAGTTTTGATTGGAACAACCCCGGTTTAATTCTTTACTGATAGTTGTCATCACATCCATGGAAAGTTCATTTTCATTAGCACATATACATGAGATTATGATTGTGTAATCATAAAAATATATGAGTGAAAAGCATATTAGTTACATTATTAACAGTTTTCTGTAATATACATGCACTAGTCTGTAACACTAGACAATGGATATAGACATTTAAAAATAATATTTTTAAAAAAGTAGTACTGTATATGTTCTGTATCCACAGATAAAGACTATAAAGCATTTTAGGTTACAACTTTTTAAGACATTTTCAAACATGATCCAATTCAAAAACAATATAACAAAGTATGCTTTCAAAACCTATACAATAGATATTGAAGATCTAGACATACTAGAAACCCTATCGCACAGGTCACACTGGTTAGGATAGAAAGATCATATCCACTTGGCATACTCTCAACAACAAAGATTGCATCCAACTACTCTTAATAACCTCTTGTGAGGAGTTGAGGTGGGCTGGGGTTTCATGAAGCAGTAATTTGAGTAAGAAATTACTGAAGGCTGATGACCTTGATGTAAAATAAATAAATAAATAAATAAAAAATAAAAGGTGCTATGTACATTTAATGTTCTCTTTCCTTGAATTGCTGTTACAAATCCTTCCTTCTAACAGTCATGTAAAGATGTGAGAAAATATTTTTGTGTAAATGATGGTAAATATCCTTGTTTGTTCCTGGCAAGCAAGGTAAGCAAAAAAGAAAAGAATCTGTGGACCACAGATAAGTAATAGTGGTATTTTTACCAACTATGAGCAAGACAGATGCTAAATGGTGTCCATTAATAAGGACACTTTATGTTGTAAGCACTTCTCTGTACATCTGCTGTGCCTGAAGGAGTAAATGAAAGACAGTAACTTATGCTAGGATTTCTGAGACAGGCAATAAATCTGTAGGGAGAGTTTGTGATGAAAAGCATACCTCCCAGAATTGTCCCTTTAAAGTCAACCAGATGATAGTGGTTTTTTTGTGGCTGCTGTGCCAGTGCCTTGGCTAGTTTCATTCATTAGACTGTGACACAGTGTCTAGAAAGGATTTTTTTTTTTTTCACAGCAATTGTAAAAATGCATTATGGCAGTAGTTTAGGTAGGTATCAAGCCCTTGGGATCTGTATAGGTAAAACCATTGACAAAATTGACTATTTGTGCACAGGGTCTGTTTGTCTGGTATAGCTGCTAAGGCTGGTTTTTGGTGAGCATGCAGAAGTGACTTACCTGAAATTTTACAGCCAGACAAGTGTTATATACACAAAACAAACTAACTAGTCTATACCACAACACAATACAATGGAGTAATATATAGAAAAGACAAATACACTGGCTGGTGACTTATGAAACATTTAGACTCGAGGAACATTAGACATTAGGAAATGCCTGGAGAATTAAGCAACCTGCAAGATGAAGAAAGATTTCTGTATATGAATAAAAAAGTATCAAAGTATACCTGCCAGAGGCAGAAGTGATGTTCTAATCCATTCTACACAGCCCGCCATAACATTCCTCTGTAAAACACTCATTTGTGCTCACTACAGTTCTCAGAATAAGACAATATAAGCAGCTTCTTCATGCCAGAAACCATTAGCCACAAAAACATCTGAACTATAGGTTTCTTTTTCACTTGAAAATTGCATTACTTTAAATTGGATCCACGATGTCCAATTTTACTTTCTGTTATCCAATTGTGCTTCAAACTTCAACACCAAGTGCATTATTTATTCAAAACCAGAAGAATAATGTAATTGTTTCAATTTCTACAAAATCCCTTCTGTAGCCGCAATTATTTTTAAACATATGTATATATCTTTCAGTGTTTGGATTTGACATTTTTTTTACAAAAGCTGTATTTGTAGCAAACTGCACATGAATTAATACCGCTCTTCTGAACAAGGCATTATAAAGTATTGCTCCCTGTGCAGATTTCGCAACTTAATGCTCAAACATCTCCCTCGTTTCACATTACGTCTTTTAAAATCCTGATTTTTTACTGCTTCTCACTGTAGAACAGCAAATAACATCAAGTTTAAAATCCTACACAGTGATTTTATTTTATGAAAATTTGTTTGCATTTTTTTTAGTCAAAGTATTAAAAGCAGTAACTTGAACAATCTTTTGAAAGTTGTCTCTGAAGATCATGATCAATTTACATCAGTGACTACCGGTTACATACAACATCACCCTGACAACACATACTCGGATATAACATGCTGAGAGGACAATTGACTACATTGTTCAATGATGAACATATTAGTCACAAGAAAAATCAACAGGACCTGATCAGGATTACATAGGACTGTTGAGACTGTGTCCCTGCCCCAGGAGGTCACTGTGATCTTGGCAATCTTTTGCTAATGTGGTCCCTATTTGATTGCTATGGCCTACTGAGAATATTAAAAGTACATTTTGGCAAACTCATTTTGACTGAAAGTTTAGGGAGTTCATGTACAGGCACATGAGACAGGCAGCAGTGTCCACCAGGCACAAGCAGATAAGTTAATAGAATAGTGGTTCTTATTAGCATTCACAATTTAAAAGATTCAATATATCCAGGATACAAATACAACTGAAGTACAGGATTACAAAAAATTATAAATATCACTTCTTCTATAATTGTTGATTGATTGTATAAAACTTGAAAAAAAAGCATATCAGATGACCCATATAGAATGTCATACTGCCAATTGTAGGTATGAAAAAATCATCCATTACAACGACAGAACAACATGAACATATAATGTACCTTTGGTCTCCCTCTCTTCTAAGTGTTTAGAGAAAGTAGAGGGCTAAAAAATTATCATCAATATCATTTGCATGAAAGCTCATTTTCATGCATTTGTTTGCTTGTCTGCAAAATCTGGGGTTTTAAGACAGCTAACATTCGAATATTTGTGTCATAGATAAGTCACAACCATATATGATAAGCTATCTTATTTACAACTAACATTGAAAGGACTTTCTATTCAGGTGTCTGAGAACAACTGCAGAGCAACACATACATTTTTTGGCAGGAGACTTAATAAACTACTAAAAAACTACTACTGATAAGTTGTTTCTCTGCCAGCTGATGCACCAGAAGGAAACTGCTATCTAGGGACATTATATGCCCAAGAAGAAGAACGGTGGTTCTTAACAGCTCTAAACCATTCCTAGTTCCGCTTAACTCCTGTCCTATGTTTTATAACCACAAAACAAATAATACATGTGTTTTAGATGTAGTCTCTGGAAAACCTTTCTTTATTCCCTCCAAAGTACGGTTCCTCGATCATCTCCCAATTTTTCCTGGCTTGGTTCTCCCCACTCTTCAGCTACCAGCCACTGTTCTGTACAGATACTGAAAGTACTGTTACAGTACTGTTGTTGCATAAACTAGTATCCAGGTGTCTGTAATTTCATTTTTATATAAATCAAAACACAAATATCACACACAGAAATGTTTTGTAGTAATAAAACCAAAAGATACATTTGCACAATTATGTCTTTTGCACAGTATCTGCACAAATAGCCAGTATTATTTTATCAGTAAAATGAAAAGATATTATTGTATTATTTCCCTTCAAAACGTAAGACTAGTTTTATAATTCATTCATAATATCTGGAAGACATAAAACTAAATCCCTGTTGGCAGGATACCAAACATTTATTCATACAATTAATTTATTTCATTTAAGTTAAACAGTAATTTGAGAGGACAAATAACAAAACAAATATTACCATCCATGTCCTTGTGTTGGATCATCTAGAAGCACACGAATTATGTATAAGAAACAGCTTAGTAGCTTGAGAGAAAAATTGAATAATCGTATTCTCAGGCCTATTAAAAGAAAAAGAAAATACAGAAATTCAGACTATATTTTCACTCACTTTTAAGGTAGAACTAAAAGGAGGTAGAATAGCCATGCTGCAAAGGTCTATCCACCCACTAACCTGTCCCTGATATTGGCCTTTGGCATATCATACAGAAGAATGTAGCAATATGCCTATATACATAAAGTATGCCTTTCTAGCTTCCAGAAGTCTCTGGGTTAAGTTTTGGTCTGTTTAATGTGAAGATCTACTCAGTCATTTGCTTCAAAGCTATCCTATGACATTCATCTTTCCTGAGGCCATTCTTTGTGTAGCTTTACAAATTTGTTCTCAAAAGGAGAACCAGAAGGGCATATAATATTTGAGATGCAAGAGACAGTAACATGAAGAAGAGATACTTTCAACCATAGGCAGAGGATATCCAATGGCAAATACATAAATATTAATACCTGAAAGTCTTCATGCAGTACCTCCTCATACAGAATATATAAATACTCTCCTAACATAAAAATATTAAGTTTTAGTTATTTAACATTGAAGTTGCATAATTACGCATCCAAGAATCAGGACACATGAAAGTCATGTTGAATGCACAACTTGAAATGAATCAACACCTTGTTCTATGGACCATGTGAATAGTGAAATGTTCTAGCTGATAGGTCTCAAATATTAAATGCTATCACAAAATATTACAGTATATCTCACAAACATAGGTCTACTGCACAGAAACAGGATTCCTTCCAAGGGATCCACTTGGATTGTTGGTTCTATCACATGGGCATTTTAATTCAGTGCTAATTGTTGCCATTGTCTGTTACGATGAAACTTAACTGTATTTTAATCAGGTTTTGCAATCATTAGAGTATTAGAGTTTAAATCCTCAATCTTGTTATTAAGTTCATTACTCTTAAACGTAAATATTTACCAGTGTAAATATTTGCATCTAACTCTTGCTTTTAAGTTTTCATTCACTAATTAAGTTAAAACTGTTGGTTGGCTAAGGTTAAATGGGGGCAGGCAACCCTAAGAGCTATTTTGTTTCAGTCATGTCAACCAAGTGTCCAATTCCATGCAGTTGAACCCTTTTGTCCAAAGCAGAACACTGCTGATTGAATGGGTCTCACACAGATCTGATTTCTTCTGTACCTAGTCAAAATAAAGATAGGCTATTTTACTGCTGTGTTGCAAACATGTTAGCAGGCCTGTTGGGCTTGATATAACTATTTCTATGGTTTGAGAACTACTGGTTCATTGTGCATATCCAAATCTGTGTGCATACATTCCATTTTAAAGAAATAATTACCTTATGGTTTTGTTACAAACTTTTTCACCTCTCTCAGCCCTGTGTTCAAAATGTACACCTTACAGACAGGACCAGAAAAATCACCCTTTTTACCTCCTAGTTCCATTTCCATTAAAACAAGACAGACAGCAATCATAGAAAAATAAAGACTAGATTCTTAACTATTCTACCATGTAATTGGTAAAGGAAACCTTAAAATTTATTACACAATACTGTTTATTAATTTAACTGTGAAGCTGCAATCATTGCACGAGAACTGGATGGACTTTTACAGCATTTCATCATCTGTAAACTGGGGGTGGGAGGGGGGTTTGAAATTCTGTGCCTATGTTTTGACCATGAGAAGTCCCACAGCCGTTATTGGTAATTAGGTTTGTGAACATTAACCTAAGTGATTCCTGCTGTCTTATCAAGCCTAATTAGCCACAGACTATTTATTCCCCAAAGCTGAGTGAGGTGAATAAAATAGTAAAAGTATTAGGGGGCTGTAGAAGGTAGGTAAGTGTGTTGTTATTGCTATTATTTTGCTAGGAAGTACCCTAGTACTTTTTTTTGGACTATGCTAGAATCTTTCTTGTATGCTTTCTGACCTGTTGGTGATGAAAATGTAAATTGTTTGTCTGCATTGACAATTTTGTTAGTTAAGTTTACCAGTCTTCTACTTGTTTCTTCTGTTCTTAGCTCTGTAAATATTAATCTTGGTCTTCATTGCTTCTTTTCTATGTTGATGATGTGCCAACTTCTACTAATCATTTGAAATCAAATGTTGGTTTCAATGCCAAAAGAAAATAGTGCTGTTCCAATTTAAAGACTAAATCAATGCATGGGACTGATGCTCCTGGCTGTTGCCTTGAACTCTCATGTCTTCTTCCTAAGAGATCTACAGCTACTCACACATTTAATATTAAAACTTCCCAGATCTATTCCTGTCTGTGTTTAAGTGCTTCAGGCTCTGGATGTCTTAACAGGAATGGCTGTTTCCCACAGAATGAGGCAGGGTTTTCACACCACATATGGTTTCTATGTAAGGGCTCTTGTTAGTGTAGATGAAGTATGTATTATCATGGACTGGGTTGTATTGACAAGGTAATATGACAGACCTACTGTACAAGACTGGGTCAGGCATTACAATATTAATGCAGAAGAACAGACCAAGTATGTCCTCTGTCTCAAAAATAATACTAGTTTTGTATGTGTCAGCCTCTAGAAATAGGATGTGTTGTCAGAGGGTGTGTATTCAGTCACTACTGCTAAATCTGGTATAACAAACATGCATACAGAATAAGTATTCTCTGGTCAAAATACTATGTAGCCTTAGGATGCAGGGGTGTCACCTGTGAATTGGAAAAAATACACTTATTCCACTATTACAGAGTTCTAAGATTTCAAATCAGGGAAGGGCTGGGCTGTCACGGTATTAGATAAAAGGCTGAACTTTAACTTTTCATTTCTTACCCTCTTACAAAGAAAGTAGTTCGTATTAATGTTTGCTGGTTGGCTATTTTGGTCCTCTATTTTACGTGCTGTCAGTGGAGCAACATGGTCTGCTTGACTTAATTTCTTTTTCTCATTCCCAGCCAGACTGTTCAAGTAGCTGGGTCATTTCCACTGAATCTCAATTCTGATGTTGGTGTCTGAAACTTGTATTCAGCTATATCAATCATATACTGTTATGAATTGTTTAATGAAATTATAACTTCACCGTGTGCCTGTAACCATAGAGATAGATGCTTTGTCTTCTTCAAAAGAAGAAATTGATAATAACAGTTCAAAGTCTGTTTGTTTTGTGAAATAATTATAACTACATCAAATGTTAATGTTTCCTCCTTAGTTTGAAGAAGTATCTGTTAGCTTTCTCGCCAGCAGTTCTAAGTATAGACTGATACATCATACTTAATCAGTAC
Source organism: Heteronetta atricapilla (assembly GCA_011075105.1). Taxonomy (NCBI): domain Eukaryota; kingdom Metazoa; phylum Chordata; class Aves; order Anseriformes; family Anatidae; genus Heteronetta; species Heteronetta atricapilla. Next base: position 7,314,429 of record CM021738.1, on the reverse strand, counting down.
TGACTGTAACTTTGATTTTTGTTTATTATAACTTCTTGACGCTTCCCTTACAAGTATTTTCAGAGATCAATCTTCCAATTTAGAGACCTGATCTAAATCAAAGTACAAGTGACAAGGACAGCAGCTGAAGATTTTACCATCACCTTCTATTATTTCCTCCTTGCAAGTCTGTAACCTACATTTGGTTTTTAGCAAAATCTTCTCACTAGCAGTTAGCTTTAGGAGTTGGATCAAAGTATACTGTTAATAATTCATATCCTGATGATGATTATCTGTCTTATTCCCTCTCCACTGAATTGAAATTTCACTTATCTTTTTCCTTTGAGACTTATTTTAAACGGTGTGTGATCTCAGCAAGAGCAAGCAAGTCTTACAAGTGTGTTTTTATTTGTGACTGACTGACACCTTTTAAAATGCATTATGTGTATTGTTTGAACTTTGATTACAAAGTTGTTTGCAAAAAGCATGAGCAGTAGCTAGGTTGACGTTAGATTTTAGTTATTTTACTGGCTTATAGAAATACCTTCAAAAATGCAACAATGATTGAAACAGCTGATATTTCATGCTACTGGTCTTTTTATGATCAAATAAATTAGTATTCTATTGAAATTAATATAAATTCTGGACTAATATTGCCAGACCAAATGTTATTACTTCTTGTTCTCTTACCTACTTGAAGCCTTGAGGATTAGTGAAAAGTGTTTAACTAAATCAATCTCCAAATGTTCACTATACTGTCTGAAAACTTGAGGAAAATGTGTAAGTAGAATCACAACAAGGAGAATTAGATGTTTAGTATGTGAAGGAAGGCTTTTGGTGTTTTCACTGAATACTAATATCTAAAGGGTGATGTTTTTATATTTGAAAAATAAATGATTTTATTTCATTAAACACTTCCACATCATTCCTCTTCCTTAGCCCAGTACTTGTCCAATCATAACCTAGGTGAGATGCCCCAGTATAATAACTTAAGATGACTCTTTTAAAGTGCTTAGCCAGAAGGGTAAGCACTTGCCAAAGTAATTAGCAAATTAACTAACCAATTAAGTAATCTATTAACTAACTTAAGGTTTCATTTTGTGCTGCTGTTAACTTACATTTTTAAATGTACAGTCTTCAGTACTGCCATCAAAATAAGCATTTTTTAATCTTGTTAATATCTAAGGGGCGGGGGGGGCCGGGGAAATTACTGACCTTACCTCAAGCAAGTAGGAATTGAGAACCTTCCTATCTTATCAGTGAAAAGAATTTTACAAAGAGTCAGGTCTTAATTCTATAGATCTTACTAAGTAAACAGGAGTGTATCAAATCTGTTTTGTGGATTAATTCAGGGAACAAAAATAAACCTATTTACTGCCTACTGCATCTCTAGCCAGGAGTAATATTTTTTCCCTAGTTGAGAATGTTTTTCCTTTTTTTTTCCCCCTCTTACTCCATTACACGCTATATCAACTATCTCAAAAGTTGACGACTAAAGATATAAACTACTTGAGACTAAATGTCACAGGGCAAAAAGTAGAGAACTAAAACCATTGGAGAAGTCATAGTGCAATTAACTACACTTAAAATGTAAATTTAATATCTTAATCTGTAACTCTGAGCAAAGCTTCATTTTTTGAAAAAAAAAAAAAAAAATGCTTTTCTAAACCTAGGAGTATGAAATTGTTCTTCCTGTATCCCCTTTCTTTATGTGCATGCTGAGATTTTGTACAGAGACTTCCCATATTGGCCAAAATATAATAGAGCTCTAACCTATGCTAATGCAAAATTACTTAAGTTAAAAATTTTCACTGGAAAACAAATCTACCAACCAAATCTAGTTAGATATATAACTGTGGTTAAAACCAAACAAAAATAAGCTACCCTGTGACCTATCTAAGTTTAGAAATTAAGAAGATACTTAAAGGCTACCCACAGCACTTGCTAGGAGAGGTAGGCCTCTGCTTTCTATGTTATTAGGGTACCTGAGTTAAGGTGACTCTTCCCCTATGCCGTCTTTCTAAGTTGAAAAACAAAAAAGTAAATATTCATATCATAGTAAAGATTTTCACATCCCTAAGTTACCTCCTAAGAACCTACATCCCTATGAACCTCCAGCAAGTTTGTTAGACTTGATTCTCCAGATAGAAATCTGCAAATAATTCCAAAGATGAAATTCCAAATGTCAATTTTACAGTACAATACTTCTTTGAGGGGGGCTTAGTATAATATTTTGCATATCTCAATTTGAAAGTTAAAGAAGCCAATAAAAAGATCATGTCCTGTGATTTTAGACTATTATTTGTTTAATGGTAGGTCTTATAGATAGATCTTGTGGTCTGTCTTTAAAAAAAAAAAAAAAAAACTGCATCTAGTTTCTCCAATATGTCTTAAAAATTGGGACACTGAGAAAGTGAAGTTCATTGCTTCTTCCTTTCTGTCCTTTTGCAAATGGAATGCCATGGAGCCATCTTAACTATATTATGAAGACCAGAAGGCATTCCTGCTATTTTAAGAACTTGTATAAAATGTGTAAAACTACCTATAAAACTGTTGTGATTTTTAGAGCTTTACAGGTGTAGGGTAAAGGGAGGTGGACAATCATTCTACACAGACAAAAATGAAGTTCAGCTACTGCTCTTCTCAGCTGTGAACTTACTGGTTTAACGAAGACTTGATAACATATACAGTGTTTTATCCCTGTTGAATCAGTTGAGTGGGTGGATGAGTGTCTTAGTTTTTCTTCTACGAAAGCTTATGAATTTAAGTGCATGTGTCAATGAAGATACATTGTTAAATCAGACTAAAAAGCTACTACTTTCAGGAAATCTGAGAATTTAGTATATCTTTCCCATGGTTTGACTTACAAATCACTTTTTTTGTACGGAAAAGATTTGATATTTATTTAGGAATACTTAACATTATTAAACACTTCTGGAGAAGCACCCATCTTTTTGCTTTCTTCAACATTTTGGAAGTTCTATTTCTTAAACATAAAGTCAGGACATGTTAATAAGCACTGCAATATCAAATGACTGCAAGTTAGTCAGCATGATCACCATACACCAATAAAATCACATACCTACAAATATTTGATCCTACAAAGTAAGTATTTTTAAGTTTTTAGATATGTCTGTATGTATTATGGAAATCAATTAAAATGGACTCCTTTGAGGGAAAAATTAGCTCCAAAGAAAACTATTGATAACTTTGCTGTTGTTTTTAATGGAATTGGACCCTACCCAAAGTATCGCAATTATACTTTATAGAAATTAATCCAACTGCTTACTTGATCTTTGGTTTTTGATGAAGAAGAGCTTTAGTCTCTCTTTAAATGTATTTTCATTCATATAGAATTCAACTTGCACCCTGAAATATAAAAGGAAGGATTAGAATCGAATATGAAAGGCAATACATATTTTTAAAAATCACTTTCCCTAATAATCTATCTTTCTATATGACTGGAGGAACAAAGTGTTCATTCAAAAGCTTACTGAGATTTGAATGGTTAATATTAAGACTAAAATTTAAACAAAAATGTATCTAGTTCATCCTCTTCACATGCAGAATCATTTTCAAGGTATTTGGATGCTCTACACTGAGAAGTCAGACACTTCTATGTTTTTTGAATTTTCACTGAAAATTTTTAATTGGTCAGGTTAAACCATCTGTGTTAAATTATTTCTCTAAAGTTGGCATTCTAATGACTTCTTTTTCTATTTGCTTCACACCTTTGTTTGCTAGTTTCAAATGGTCAAATGCTCCCGTACTATGCACACCACCTTCTGAATTTTATTGGTTTCTGTCAACAAAACTGAGACCCGAAAGCAAGACCATAATGCAGTCATCTGATGCTGAACAGCAAGCAGTTCCTCTTGATTTTGTTAAAGCAACAGTAACGCTTTTCCTCCATTTCCCCCCAATCTTGCCAGGATCCTTTTCATGTCTTTGTCCCTCAGTTCAGCCTGAGTATAACCTATGCAATAGCTCTCAAAGAGGAAGGGAGAACAGTGTTGTAGATGTGAGCAAGGGGAAAAAGGTGTACATTAACTGTACAGAAAAACTTAGGCCATTCCAGGATTGTGGAACTGTGCAGTTTGCTCTAAGATGAGTGCAGCGTTAACTCCATTTTCACTGCATTCCCTGCTACTTTCAATTATCTGGACCTTCTTCACAAATCCTACTTTTCCTGTGAAGAATGCTTATTCACTTCACCCCAGAACAATTTCTGTACCTCTTTGAGAAGCCAGTCAGTTTGAGAACTGCTGTACTACTGCTGAAATGACATTGCAAAAGCAAGTGGGAATTCTACTGCTTCCTATTTAAAGGATGCCCCCCAAAAAAGCTTGTTTCTAAGCATGTATGTATATTGAAACTATGTTCTGTAACTTAGAGAATTTTAAATTTATTTCTGTGAAATAACACATCTGATAGAGTTAAGAGCGTATCACAGGATTTACTAGCTTTCCTGCTCTAACTGGCTCTACCCCTTCAGAGTTAAGATCTGTAAGCAGTTGGAAATAAAGAGAAGAAATGCACCTGTCTTCCTCTTCATAAACTAAGGGTAGCCACAGCTATGTATTTAGAACAGCTTAGGCATATAGGAATGTCCTAGAGTCCCACCAGTCTAGAGGAAAAGTCCATCAGACAATGAACAGCTTGTTACTGGGATTTTCTTGTATTGAGGTTAGACACAAATAGAGTGTTATGCTGCTCAAGACTTCAGGAGGCTCTGGCATTAACAGAAATACAGGTTAGACTGTAATCTTTACGCAAGTTAAAGAAGCGTGTCCAGGTGTTAATTAGTAGGTGAACGGGTTTGTGGTGGCCTGAGTTCTGCTTCAGTTCTTTTCTACCTATTTCCTAAAGTACTTACTGTTACTGTGACAGTTTTGGTGGGAAACATTTATTTCCCGTGACTTGGCAACTGCAATGTAAGTGTATATGCTTAATCTTCCAGGATGAGTTTCAGTAGGTAAACAAAGTGGCACAAGCTATTGAAGTGAGAGATGTTATGTAAAAGCAGCACAGTATTGGTTATCTTTTTACATTAATATTTGATCTTAGGTAAGAAAATTAGTTGTCACCTTGAAAGAACATGTTAACAGAAAGCCATGATTTAATGATATTGAGGGAAGAGGATGTGGGAGCTAATCACCCTCCTATCACTATGGTTAGGAACTGCTCTGCTAGCCCTCTAGCAGCTGTCTGCTTCCACCTCACTTTCCTTAGCAACCAGAGCTTGCAGCAGGCTGGGATTCCATGTTGCAGCAGTTTCCATGGCAAAATGCATTATGAATGCTGCTAACACCATTCCTATGGTTCAACTCCTCCTTCCACTGGTTGTTTGTTTTGCTTTTTTTTTTTTTTAACTTCAGTAAGAACTATGCTGACCTATATTTGCAGGAAATACCTTATCACACACATGATCACTGTAATTTCATAATACTCTGGCTACTGGACAGAGAGTATTTCACTTAGGAAACAGCAACCTTTAAGAAACAAAGTAAAACCAAGAATAATTGGCTGAAGGAGCCACTGGCAGGGATAAGGATGGAAAGTGCTGGATACTGTTCTTTCCCAATATTCTGCTTTTTAATTTGGGGGAGAATGTTCATTGTACTTCAAACATTGCTGTGTTCTTTAAATGAATAATTGTTTGCCCCACATATTTGCTCTGTTCTCTCTTATTCCTGCTCTGAAGTATAACAGAAAATGAGTGTTTCAGGAACAAAATGTAAATAAGTTCTTATCTTTGCCTGCAGTGTTATGATCACCTATTATTGCTAGTGAAGGGCTTGCACAAGCTTTTTCTGCACTCATTATGTGTTAGTTAGGATGTTTCATTGCAATATGTTATGAAACATTCTGTTGCAGCAGAAACACTAGTTGGGATTTGGTTCCAAGCAAATGGAACTGGTGGTTCTGCTGTTGATGAATGGCACCTGTGATGTGCAGGCTGGAATCTGTGTATGTAGATCTAGCCTATGGTGTAGGTTTGGTTTTGTTCTATGTTCCTAGGGTTTTTCGTCTCCATATACGCAGCAGTTGTAGTTCAGTGTGCCCTGATCAAAAAGTAAATCAAGCTGGTGGATTATTACGCTCATGCTTGATGATGGTTACTGGGACAGAAATGTTTAATGAACACAAGAATCTTGTGTACATAGTCAGTCAATCATTTCTAACTTAATCTGTGTGGGAGGCAGTGAATATACCATGTGAATCTGCTTAGGGGAGTTTAAGAGCAGATATTTAGCTTTACTGACTCTTGCTTCAGCTTTACTGAAAATACACAAATACGTGGCTAACATATCTCTGGCACAAACAACTGAAGTAATGACTCTATTGAGGGCATTTTATTGGCTTTTGTGTGTGCTGTGTGTGCTGTTCATGCTTTAAAAGCTTCTTCCTAGAATTAAATACTATTAGTAGAGATCTTCCCCATCTTAACTCTGAAGAGAGATGTAAGATATATTATAAAACATTCCACTGACAGTACCAAAGTACAAATATGCATTGCACTCTACTAATTCAGTCAAAATGTAACTTGACTAATACACTTTAATGTAATACAAAGTATAGCAGAAAAATACTAATTCACATCAAGGACACCAATGCAAAATCCTGTTCTCATGACTATATCACTGGAACCAGTTACTTAACTAATTTTTCCTGCATTTCTCTTTACTATTTATAATGTCATTCTAACTCCATAGACACACTTTAGTGTAGTTACAGTACTACCCTGCACCCTCAAATTTACAAATTGTTTTTCTTTTGTGTTAAACAGTAGCAGATGTGACAAATAATCCTTTCAGAAATTGAAGTGTGAGTGGGATTTCTCACTATGTGCATACTGAGAGCTGCAGAATATTTATGCTTAATATTGCTTGACATGGGAACCAAGAAAAGGCATCAACTGTACAAGTGGAACCAATCTGAAGATAACTATATCCATTTATTTGAATCTGTCTTTATGGCAAGAGACACTTCATGCTGTCTTTCTTACAAGAAGAGCTTTGTAATATAGGCACGATGTTCTTTTTAATTGGGGTTTGCCAATCTAATATATGTGAAATCCTGTTAGATTTCAAACTTGGAAGTTTAAGTATGTTGTAGCTAGGTGATTCAAAACAAAGTATTTGAAACGTTAAAGTGAATTGTCAGGGCTTATTTTACAATGAACAAGGAATGGACGTTTTTCTCACTGTTTCTAAGAAAAGACTAGTGTGTTCTAATGACTGCCTTGGGTAGAAGCTCTTTTTTGAAGTTTTGCAGGTTCAGGAATACATGGAACCCTGATTTGTTCAGAGCATCACAAAGAAATGGTTATATCAACACTAGATTTTCTGGGCCTGCTTTTTTTTTTATCAAAATCAGTATTACCAATCAAGACCATTTGTCAAATGATACTTCATCTTTCCATGCTGAAGGAAAGAACAATAAGACTAACAGTGTTCCATTACTGTTTCTTTGCTCAGGGAGGTCTTTGTTTCTGGTAAGAAATGAGTCTCCCGATGCACAGGTCAAGAGGAACACTAAAAAGTTCTGAGTCTTTCCAACTCCTCTCCATACTGAATGACAGAAAGTCATTTGAGGAGGTGCTTGTCTGATCCCACTTATTGGAGAGACAGAAAAGATGATGTGTTTTGTAGCTTCCTGATTTGTTAGTCCATTTTTGTGGTATGAGCATGATATGACAGTTGTGGAGATCACAGCCTCAATGTTTTTTGGGGTACCTTATGACAATTTTTAAAAGCTGTCTTTACTGAAGCCATTTGCCAAGCATTATGTTGATGAAATCTAGTACTTGCAATATGTCCCTGTATCTTCTTAAAGAATACTTCTGACAAGAGTAGAATAATTAAAACTGACAGGTATAAGGTCTTTTTCCGATAGATGTTATCTACTTGTTATGAAAAAACTGAATATTTTCAAAATCTCTGCAGAACTGCATTTGTGTGATACTGTCTGATACAATATTGACTATCTCTTCATTTCACTGTCAAGATGTGCAGAATGTGGAATTTCAAATTGTAGTGAAGCATTTTGACATTTGGGGTTTTTACTTTTCTAAAGTCATTGGGCTCTGGACAGCCACCACTACTTATTCTGTGTGACATCCCAGTAACAGCTAGGAGGTCTCAGGTAAATTAGCTCCTATGGCTCTTATGTATGCTGTGTTTGTGTGTGTTTTTTTTTTTTTAAAAAAAAAAAAAAAAGCTGTGTACTGAAACTCCATGATTGCAAACCACACAGGCTTTAAACTAAGACTTAATATTTACATTTGCCTTATCTTAATGCTTCCTCATTATGGAATGAAACATTCACTGAATAGTGAATCAAAGTAGTCTTCCTATTATGCCTGTAGAACACAAGGAAGATATTACCCAGCTGTTCTAGTTTGACTTAAATATTCCAGATTTACTAATCTTAGTGCTGTAATTGTCTTCTATTTAAAGGCATTCATTATCAAACCCATGAGCAGTCTCAACTGCTTGTTTGCCAAGTTTAAATTATCTCCAAACATTATTCTAAAACATATCTACATGATTAACATTTTGATCTGTATCTTATTCTTATCAGATACAGATTCCACCAATGCTGCCAACAGTTGTCCCGCTAATTGCATTAATCAATTTTCTATTACTATTTGACAAAAATGACTGCAGCTTTAGGATGATATTATGTAATGTCATTTAATTTTACATATATACTATAACTCTCTGTATGCTCTCAAAACTAGAGGATGTTCTCAGGGAAGCACCATCTGAGGCTTATCAGGGAGACCTCACTGAGGCTGCGAGTTCTTTCCTTATCTCCCTTAAGTTTCTGATGTTGCAGCAACTCTGAGTAACAGGTTTTCATGAGTCTGATTCCAGACCATATTCAGTTTTTATGTAGTTGTGCCAGTTAACTATACCTGAATTGAATAAATATTGGTTGTGTTTTTTAATAATGTTGGTAACTCCTTTTCAGAAAGACTTGGAACAAATTTGTTGAATACTAGGCATGCTGATAAGACTTCTCAGTTGCTGTCAACCCAGATTTAATTGTATATTATAGTGTTAGGAGCAAAAGACACAGTAACACAAAATACTATATTTTTATTTTTGCTCCTTGCATATTATTCTATGTTCACCAGACTGATTTATCTATTGCCTTCCTGAAATTATTTTTCTATACCAACTTTTCTCTATACCATTCAAAAATATTTTTTTTATTTCAAGAGAAAGCTTGCTTTGCTATGAAAGGCAATAGGACAGCTGGTGAGCCATGAGTAAAGAAACTGCCTTAGGAGGAGGCCAATTCATGTGCCTAAAATGCTCTACTCCTCTATCACAGCTACATGTCCCTATCACCTGTTGACATTTTAAAGCAAAAGTTAGTTGGCAGATTCTTCTCCTACAGCTACATCAGTCTATTCATTGAATCTATGCTCTCTGACAGGCAAGGTATACACAGGGTCATGCAGCTTGCTGCGGTAAACTGCATATGTTGTATGAAGGAATTAGAAATAATTGCTCTTAGATTATTAAAGCTATTTATTAATGCTTACTAGATTTCTGTATGCATAACTTTTCCAATGAGTTACCTTAGTAAGACTCATTCTTTCATTCTCTCTCCTGAAATAAAAATCCTTGTAAGTTTCCCCAGGTAGACATATTTGTGTCTACACTAAAGCTTTAAAGACCATTCCTGGCCCTACAGACTGTTTTAGGAAGTGCTTATAGACCTCCGTCCCTTTACATTCTTGCCCACCTCTTTCTTTGGTCCTTGGAGACCTCTTCTCCATGCTTAGCTCACAACTTACGCTCCACTGACCTGTCTTCCTCCCCATTCCTCCATCTGAAATGTGAAATACTTCAGTCTTCTTCCACAGTCCTTTTCTCCAGTTCCTTGCAGAACTCACCCTGTCTTGTCTTTCTCTGCACTACAGAATGTCATTTTTTTTTCCACCTGAAGATACTGAGGGAAAATAGCACAATCACGTGGCTTTTTTTTTTCTGTAATTCTCCACATGAACCTTTGGTTTCAACACACCTTTCTTCTTTACATGCTCACCATCTGGAAATGTAACTCAGAATTCTGTTTTCCTTACTGCTAGTAACTAATCCTTTTCTATTCTCCTCTGGGAACTTCCCCTCCTTCTGGTCAAAGTCTTCCATTCTCTTATTTTTACTTCTGCTTTTTCATTTGTACAAATAATTCATTTTCTCCCATAGCACCACCACATCTAACTCTAACTACAAACAAAACAGAATGTGTAGCCTTCTCTCTAGATCTCTCATATGCCACTGTCAACAGTTTCACTGGTCTTTAAGTGTCATTAAGTTAGTGTTATCTGTGGCAACTCCTTTGTCTCTTTAATTATCCATCTGCTTCTGTTCTTTTTAGCTTAATAGTAAATTGAAGTCATTCCGTCTGAATTACTAATGTACAAAATATTCACTTGTGCCATGGGTCTCTCTGACAATTCCTGCTCTCAATGTTATCACTTCATAACCTTAAGAGATCTCAGTCTTCTGAGATGTTTGTCTTCCCTCCCCTCATGGATTATTTCATCAATTTTCAGCCTATATTCTGTATTGCTTATTAAGATAGTCCACAGATATCAGGGCTTTAATAAACTCTGAACTGTATAAATGCCATATGGGCCCCCTTACTGTTGGTGCTATGTGGTCCCTAAAAGATACCACTTTCTCAGGCCAATCTGAAACTTAATGTTCACCACACATTGTAATATCCATTGTCTGTTCAAAATGGATGGATGGAGGTGAGGAGTTGTACTGTTCCTTTTCCAACACTTAAAACCTACTGTGAAATAGCATCAAATTTTAGTAAGTTTAGATACTGTTTTCATATTTTCAATTTAACACTTTTCTCTTACAAAGCTAGCAGTTAAACGCTGAGGGACATTGTCATGGAGATTACCCAGATAAAGATAGAAACAGGTGTTCAGATAAATCGAAGCCTTAAATTCTGGTAGATTCTGCCATCTCAAAATAAAAGAATCTCAGACTCATTGCTCTCTTTAGATATCAGCACCTTTCTTATAAATGAGAAGACAAATTGTCTTTATTCTGGCATAACAGATTTTTTTTGTTTTGCTTTTCATTTTTGTAGTGGCCAAGGACTTCAAACAGTAGGAAGAACTGTGTTTGCATAGGTCCTTTGTTTAATAAGGATAAAACCAAAGTGTCTTGACATTAAGGAAATTCTAAGTAAACACTCTTCAAGTCTGGTCACTTGCAAGTCTCTCAAATCAGCTTCTTAATAACAGATATCCAAATTACTAATCACTTAAACTCCACTTCTTATCCATAAGACAAACTTCTCTTGCTATTCTGTTATTGCTCATCTGTGAAGTTACCTTTATCTTCCTTCTAGTTTCTCAAGATTACACCTTTTCAAAAACAGGAAGTAGGACAAAGCTGGGAGCTGTTAGCACATAGTACCCTCACAGATTGGCTCTCTTATCTTGATTTTATTTTTACTTAAAAAGTTAGAAATTAAGATTTCATTTTTTTTTTTTTTTTTGAAAATGGAGCAGCAGGGAGAAGACAAAAAGAGCAGATGTATGTAGAAAAAAAAAAGGGAACAAAAATCCTTGTGGGTGAATCCCAATCTGTCACCTTTAAAGTATCATGTGACCAAGTGTAAAACATAACTTTAAATATGACTTGCCAACTGAAATGCACAGCCAGCTTCCTGGAAGGTCAGACCCAATGCCTGCTAAGGTCAACAAAAAGATTCTCTTCACTTAGAGTTGAGTGAGTTTAGGGACCAAGTAATAAAATGACACTAGATATTCACTTATTGATTTGGTTATTTGCGTCTAGTAGTTACCTTTCATTTTGGGATAAAAATTGTATCTTATTTTAACTGTACAACATATTCTACACAACCCTGGAGATCAAGTGTGAGATTTGGAAGAGGATGTATATTGATCCTTTTCTAATACAACTCCACAGCTTTTTATTGTTAACATATTTTTTTATAATTACTTCTGTTTCATGGCTTTTCTGTTTTTTATGTTTGCTATTCTTCCATTAAAACTGACTGTGGCTTAGAAAAATGGATAGCATAATTACATCAAGCCAAATTTTGAAGATTTTTTTCTTGAAATGTTGGGGCTTACTAAGATAACCTATATTGTTTACATATAACATAGTAAATTATAGAGAAGTATTATTTGTATCCACACAGAGTAAATTATAGACAAATATTAGTTCTTTCCACACAAAGACACAAGCTTATGGAAAAAAGTCTTAAACTACAGCAGTCAGGGTAACGTTGGTAGTAGGATGATGGTTGGACCAGATGATCTTGAAGGTCTTTTCCAAACTTAATGATTCTACAGATCTAAATGACCTTTGTATGCAGTCTTACTGATTAATATTTCTTAAGGAGAGGTTTCAGAAAATAAATTCTGAATTTTAAGACAATGTCAACACATCATGTCAAAATCACAAATTCATGTCTTCCCTCTGAAAACTGTTTTGTTCAAGAAGGTAATTATACTTTGTTTCCTTTATTGTTCCTTAAGCAGAAAATCTATTCAAATTTTCCGTGCAAAGTTCATACATCAACCCAAACAACAGTATTGTTTTGGTCTCATTTTTTTGTATTGGAATTCTGGAATTTTGTAACTTTTTGTAGCCCTGCATAAAACTACAGTTACTATGCCTGACATTATGCTGCCTTTTGTATCACATTGACTTAGTGGGATGTGATCTGCATTGTGTCCTCACTTTTGAGAGCTGTGTTCTTATACTTCTTTGTCCTAGCTTTGTCTTGATTACTTTCTAGATAACTACATGGAGATTATAATGATTCTTAGCTGTTTAACAGCTTCCCACAGAGCTCTGCAGTAAAAATGGCAAAAAAAAAAAAAAAGCTTGCCTTTGCTGAAAATACCAAGAAAGCTCTATAAGAAGCATCAGATAAACTGGAAGTGTCTGTCAGAAAAACAACACTGCATTTGTACTTCAAACGTGGAAGACTTTCTTCCAAAGTGTTAAGCTAAAAGTGAATACATTTTACACTTAAGATCCTACTTTTTTTTTTTTAATTGGCCACCAGATAGATGTCTCTAACCAGTCTGAATTATCTCATCCCATCCAGACTGACCTGATTTCTTTTTGTTTTTATTCAGTTTCCTAAAGCTGCTTCCTTCAAGACAAACTAAGGATAACTTACTTGCTTTATTTCACACACAATGACTGTATTGCAGATTTTTGGAGGATAAATGAAGCATGAAATTTAGCCTGTTTCTCTAAAACAATTATAAACCTGAAGTGGAGATAACTATTAACCATGAGCAAAAAGCATAGCAAGTTTCTGGATCTAAGAATCTAGCTTCAAAGTGAACCCAGTAAAATGTCTTCTGCATTTCCTGTAATGTAAAACTAACATGATGTCTCGAGCCTTAATCATGCAATTCTCTCAAATATTTTCAGCTTGCTATATGTAAAAAAAATAATAATAATAATAATAATGCAGGTGGAACTCATCTCCAGTCAATGAAAGTTTGGCATGCATTATGCAATTCACAAGTGGCTTTTCTGCAAAGGCAAGCTGGGTATGAACTATGTTTTCAGAAAATAGATGAGTTTACTGCCACTGCTAGGTCATGAGGAAACCAAGCACTGAAATGCTTGAGACAGTATCTCTTTCATATATTTAGCACTTCACGATAATTAAGCTGATGCTAACTTTAATCTCCAGTGACATCACCTGTACTCTGTATGTACAATTCTATATTCCTGTCATACATACATATTTGATTCCTTGATTATTTTACCCCTCACTTCTTTCCTTCAGGGGGAAAAAAAAAAAACTTCCTTCACTTTTGAAGATGGGAAGAGGAAAAAAATATTCAATTTCACTTTCTGTTACCACCATTGTCACTTACTCCTTTCCTTTGATCCCTAATCCTCACAACTTCCTCTTGCCACCCACAGTTGTCACCACAGTTTCATTTGTCACCTCCTAATCCCCTCCAGAGAAGGATATGATGAGTGTGGAGTAAGTGCCAAAGCTGCTCTCTGGGGTCCTGTGTAGCAGACTCACAGAAGGCTGCATAAAGAAGGCTGTGTGAGTTTACATAGTGATGTAAACATAAATAACTGTAGGACCGAGGAGCTAAAATATTTTAAAGTCAAAAAATGACTTAAAACCTTTATTTGACAGGTACAATGTAGTTCAAGGCTATTTAAATAAAAGTCCCCACTGCTACTGCAATAGTAATCCACAAAGCCAAAGGGACAGGAGTGATTATTTATGCAGTTGGATTTTGATTGTTACAAAGGAGGCACAGACTGCTATAATGAAACCTAAGAGAAAGCAGGAGGAAGCTGTAAAAAAGCCTTGAAGAAATCTTACAATGTGACATATAAAAGTAGATATCCAGGATTCTTATGTAGGCAGTAGCTACTTTACCCAAGAGAATAATGGGCCTTCATTACTTTTACAATTTGAAGACCATGGAATAGCAGCTCTGAAAGGAGGAGAGGCCCAAGCTTTGGCCTTTGATTTGAGCTTGCTATTACACGTGACAGTGTGAAAAGTGTTAACTTGATTTGTGTCAGTATGGAACAATGCTAGGGCCACGTGATGAAATATAACATTCTAGTTAAGAAAAACAGAGTGATTAGTGCACAGTTTTTGTATCATGCAAACGAAGGGTACAGCAATTTGTGTAAATAGAGGGTTTGAAGGGCGAACATTGAGACTCTAGTCTGGGAGATAAGAGGACCAAGGAGGTTTTTTTTTTTTTTTTTAAGAAACTGCTGACTTTTGCATGGGATGCTGCCTAAGTGTCTGATATCCAGCAAAGAGATCCACAAAATAAGGAGAAAGGGGGAGTTGAAGGATGACCAAAGGACAAAGCCTAGGAGGAAGACTACAAGCCTTCAGTACAAGAGACCCCCAGAAAGACCACCACAGACTGATATGCATGTGTCCAGAGAGGGTTTGGATTCTGGGAACTAATTATAATAACCCTGCCTTTTCTAGGAATAGTGATGAATATGTATTAGTCTAGGAGCATAAAAATCAGCCCCCTGATGTAACAGGTGTGCATCTTGGTGGAGCAGAGACTCCCGGTGCATCCAGCGCTGTTTGCTTGCCTCTATTTGCTTAATAAGTTACAAACTTTAATTTTAATCCTATTTGGGACTCAGTCACTTATCACAACAGAGAGAGGGTGATGTCTAGGACATGAGGCTAAACGTAGACTGCACTGCCAGGCCTACCAATATCAGTTTGAGCTAGCTTAATGTTTAACATTGTGATGTATAAGTGATAAACTTGCAGCCAAGTGTATATGTAATATGGAAAATACATGTGTGCAGTGCAGAGTTATTTACTGGGGTAAATTTGAGATCTGTCTGCAGAAGCAGCAAAATTATTACAAAATAGGCAGATGTATTTCCTCATTGAATCATCTAGTTGGTGTTAATTGGCTTCTTGCAGACTTCCAGGAGAGTCAGATAGTTGTCTTTTTATTTTACATGATGCAGTAGCTTTATGATTTATGTTTGGAACTGATGGCTGTTTATTTATCAACATGTAGGTCCCTGTTCTCTCTGCTGCTCTCAACAATGCAATTTTGTGCCAGCTATTGTTAAATCTATCAGTACTCACCAACTAATGCTTGATTTGCATACTACCAGATAAACCAGTGGTACAGACTACTGTATGATTCAGATGTAAGCATAAAAGATCATAAGGCATGTAAAGTGGACCTATTCTGACTGTTGACAGACAGCAGTAGATACACTGTAAATTTAGGATGTCATCTTATGACCAGTGTAAGAATCTGTCATCTCTGTGAAGGGAGGGCTCATGTTGCCCTTACAATGGGGTAATTTCTGTGCGAGTCAGACTAGGGATTTGCTCTGATTGAAAACTATCTTAATATACATGTATTCTCTCTGTTTTGGAGACTAATTTTTTAAATTGGATCAGTTGTCAACCAAACTTACCTTGATCACTGTGATTATCACAGTTAATGCAAAGGAGTAGCACGACTGCCATGTTTGAGTGGCATAAAGTGATTATGAACTATCTCCTTGCATTGGAGTAAAAGACTTAGCATAAACTTGCTGCCATAGAATTAATGGATCAACTCTGCACTTGCCTAAATTACCAAAAAAAAAAAAAAAGTACTGGGAGAAAAGGATGATTGGTTAAACAACCAGGAACTTTAGTTAAGGACTATACACTGTTATGTTCATGTGATGTTTATGGAACTGCATTCATAAATGTGCTTATAAGTACCTGGGTTTACAATGCTATCTAGTTTTTTAATGGTGTTATCCATAACTGTATTTAAAACTAAGCCTTCACTTAGCATAGTAAACTGTTGTACACATATTACTAGTGAGATGTTCACTGGCTATACATATTTCCATAATTGGTCCTTTGCTACAGAGACTTTTAGGAATGGCCTTCCAACAATTCTGTAAAATATCTGTGCTAGTCATAATACATCAATAATAATTGTCATTGCTCTATTATATATTCACTCAAAACTTTTATAATTGGAAAACTTAAACAGTATTTCAAAACTGAGTTGGTTTGATTTTTGCCTCCTTCAAATTTTATCATATTAGTGTAATTAATTCCATGTAGCCACCTTATATTTTAAGTCATTATTAAGTGGTGAACTATAAAGTGCAAAAATGCTTGCAAAAATCCAAAAAATGGATTATGGAAAAAAATATGTAACATCACTATTAGGATGTTAGATCTCCTACAAGGGGTAATTTCAACAGAACTTATCACTTGCTTACTTTATCATGCTAACAACCATACAGCCAAAGCCCATCTCTATGCAAGTTACCCCTGTCTAAGAATTTACAGCTGTTTCTCTACAGCCTTCCCTTAATCACACTGCCTGTATTAGGCTGCCTAGTAACACTTTGTAGATGTTAATTAACGTTAAAAGTTTCAGAGTACATTTTAGCATTTTAGAACACAGCATCAGAAGCATTCATGTCACTAGAAAAACTGTCCTTTGTTTCAATCATAGTAAGGACAAAATAGAGAATAGGGGACCATATATGATAAGTGTTCATGGAGGGGAGAGTTGGAGAAGAGTACACTGGAATGAGACTATATTAGAACAAGAGTTAGTATGTTAACTTGCTCTGCTCTTACACATTTCCTTTTGCCACTTATTACTGTCTGAAAATAACCAACCGATCAGACCAGTATCATCTACTAAATAACAGACTAAGGATTTTAAAAAGAAACCTAGTTGAGTGAAGCCAAGTGTCTGGTAATTGATTAATATTATGAGAACTTTCACCCTTATAACAAAGGGAGTTTAAAAGCTTACAATGTTGAATTTCAGTTATATAAATTCACACAGTCAATTGAAACAGTACTATACCCTGTTAGCTTACTAAAATAAAGCATGATGTAGCCACCTATTCCAATTTGTAGTGCTTGAAAATGATTTACAATCAAAATGGATCATTTCACGTACTAAAGTGTATCTCATCAGTCTCTTGCTTCTCTTCAGGATTAGACATAGCTCAGTACACTGACCTCCTCATTGTTTGATCTATATTTGAAGGACATTATGGTCCTGTGCTCTATCTGCTTGGTGCAAATTCCTTGACTTCTACTATATTCTTCTTGAAATTGAAGTCATATGCTCCTATGTTTCCCTATAGTAATCTTCCACAATGGTCTGATCTGATCCAAGATATCTGGATTTCATACAAATATATATTTGCATTTATTTTAATTATTAATTATATGAAGTTCAAAAGCAGATTTTATATATCCTAGTGCTCTCCTTCTGATGTGTTTTTCCTCCTGTTCTTCTCTTTATGATCTCCCAAATACGTTTTGTGCTTTGTGGTGGTACAGCTGTTTTTGAGGAGTCTCAAAAAAAAATCTTTAGCCATTCAAGTTGGAAACTGCCCTAATATTTTAAACATGAGATAATGTGCAGTGAGTAGTAATTTCAATTTCTGTGGAGATTCATAAGCCACGTTCTTAGCGCAAATATTTTTACACCCCTAACTGCATGTGAACAACATGCATGGGTATAGTAGTCTGAGATATGAAATTCATTGAAGAATATTAACCATATAATTCTGCTTAGTTCTGCATTCCAGTTGTTGAACTCTTAACCCTATTAAGGTTTCCAGGCACAGAAACTAGTTACATGACAGACATCAAATTATCTGTAACCAGGTAATTTGAATTGTAACCACAACATTAGAGAGAAAAGTAGTTTTTTTAAAAAATAATAATAATAATAATAATAATGGTAAAAAGATAACAAAAACACATTCTTGCAATGAAGATCAGGATTGATTAAAATAAAAAAAAAAAATACAAGTACTAGTTAGAATGTCAACAAGAGATAAAAAAGAATAAATGGCACCCATGCCAGGACCTTCAAGTTGGATTTAGCCTGGGAACAAACGAACAAACTAAGAACGAAGGAAATGACAGATATAAATAGAGTATGAGCTGTAGCACTCTGCTCCATTATGAGATAATTGGAAGAGATAGATAAGGGGGAAGTCTGAAGTGAACATCATGTACTTAAATTTTTATAAGGCATTCAAAAAGGTTCTCTGGAGATTGATACTGAAAGTAAAAAAAAAAAAAAAAAAAAAAAAATCAAATACTCTTATTATAAGGAGAAGTAAACAACCTCCTACCCCTACCCAATAACCCCTCCCCCCCTCCCCCATCCCCCCCCCTTCCCCCAAGAAAAAGAAGATATAATACAAAGTGGGAGCCTGTCCTCCAAGAAGACATTCTCTTTAAGAAATAATGTACAGTAATAATGCCATTATGGCCAAAGAAACAGTGTTTTTAATATAATAGAAGTAAATTAGATTGAAAATCAAAGAGGAAAGAAAAAAACCTACTGTGTAGGAAGGTGATTTATCTTTAAGAATAAAATAGTATGCAGTCCTTTTTCAAAAAGGGAATACACATTGCTCCTGTAGTTAGAACAGAGAGAACCCTAATAGAGTAAGTCAGGTAACTTCTTACAGCCATATCAAAGCAGAGGTTTGCTGCACCTATGAAGTACAAGCGGACTAAGCAAGGTAGAATTCATTGTTACTGGCCTTGAAGAACAAGCATGCTAAAATAATGAGTAATGCTGAATATGCATTTTGCAACTTAGGTACATACAACTGAAATGCAAAAGAATAATAAATCCATGTATTTCTAACTTCTTCCTATGGTGTGAATTTACTGATCATTTAGATAAATACATGTTCATCAGCATTTATTAACAAGACTGACTGCTGTACATGTGGTCACAGAAGTGATAAAACTGCTTGGTAGCCTAAAAAGATGGACATACATACTCCAGGTGTAGAATGAGCTATTTTGGCACTGGGGAAGGAAAGCAGTAGGAACAGGTTGTCAGATATATTGCATGGTCCTATGCAAATATGTCAGGTGTTCAGATGATATAGCTGCATGACAAATTGCTAATGATTACCTCTTATTTATTCTGTTGTCTAAATTGCTTTGGTAAAATAACACATAGCTGACATGCTAGCGTTGATTCTAAACATATTTGTGTCTGCTCTGTGAATTTTATTTATCAGTTACGGCAAGCAATGTACTTGGTATGCTCACAGGTGGAGGACCAACTAAGTAACAGATTGCCAAATAAAGACTTTGATTAGCCACACACACACAAAAAGGCTAAACATCAGTTGTTCAGTTCAACTGAATAAAGGTTTCTGAAGGCCATGATTCTGGAACTGTTTCTAGACTTTTTTTACCAGAACACTAAGGATTGCAATAGTTAAGAACATCACTTTGCTAGGTGCTGAGGAGAAAAAAAAACAAAAAGCCTTTGCTTATGAAGAATTTATGACTGAATATATAAAAAGAAATTTTCATGACATTAACTGTTAAGCAGTGGTTTTAGCATAATAGGTATTAAGGTGAGTAGGACTGGAAAGGAAAAAGTAAAAATTCAATTGTTTTTATAAGACACTCATTCCCCTCATTTGCAGGCATCTAAGCAAAATCCTGCACCATTTAAGGAGATGGTTGCTGTTTACCTCACTGTGGACTAAGATTCCATCCTTGTATCTCCTAAGACTGAGAGCAGCTATAACTCTGTGATTTATGTTCTGTTTTCCATCTTCCTTGCTTTATAACAAGGAAATTATTCCATATTAGTAACTTTTCAATCTCAGGTCTTCTCATATTCTGCTGGCAAGAATTTTTTTTGCCACTAAAAGAGTTTTTTTTTTCCCTTTAATAAGGAAAGGCAAAAGGTATGTGAACCATTTCAGTAAACTACTATTCCAAGGTAACTTTTTTTTTCCTAATAGTTCCAATAAGCTCTATGTATTTACCTTCCCCTCCTGGTCCCTATGTGATTGAACTGAAAGGTCTAAAATTGCATTGTTAAAATTGGAAGTCTGAGAAATTATCTAAAAGACAAGGGAAAGCTTAGGACTTGTAGCTTACCACGTGCACTTATAGAGAAGAGGACCTATGGTTATATCGCTCCCAATCTTTTAAATGTGCTGTCATCTAATTTACCAATCTCATGATAGCTAAGGGAAAAGATGGCCTTCTGTTGCATGTCTTTGAGATACTGATTCAAATCCCTTCTCTAGCCTGGATTTCATATATAGTCTGTGATCTCTTGGTTATTTCAGCACTCTACTCTCCAACTCCAAAATGTTACCACAAAACCTACCAATTAATAACAGTTACAAAGTAATGCTTTAATACTTCAGAGTGTTTTGAAATATATATATATTAAAATCACTAGTATAAAGAAGACAGTCTTAGTTAAAAATGAGCATACAACGTCTTCTCTTTGAAATGGTCCAGATTCTTATCATTAATGAAGCCATGAAATAATGACTGGTTTGAGAAAATTTGTTGAGAAAGGTGTAGCCTAAATGCAGTCTAGACTCAGATTAAATTGGCAAATTGAGGTTTTGGTTTTGTTTTCCTCAGAACTGTTTTTTCTGCAATTCTGCATAGTTGAAAATAAAACTTATTTTCAATAGAATAATTCTATTCCAGCTGACTGTGTCAAACTACTTGTCCTGCAGAAATGGAGAAATATCTCTCAACTATACTAAAAAAAAAAATGTTAAATGGTTCCTATTCTGTGGAGTCTATTTGTGTTAGTATTTCAGCATTTATCCACCAATCCTCCTTATGCTACTATATTTGAGGTGAGATGATCAAATGCCAATGGAAAATTTTCTTTACTAGTCTGCCTGTTCTCTGTCATGCCTTTGAAAATTAAAAACTATCAGTAAGCTTATAATTAACTTTAAAATACCTAACTATAGTATTTTGATTTATTCTGGAGATCAATGTGACACTAATTTCATTTTTTTTAGTATTTATCTGTGTAAGTGCTTATCAAAATCTCAGATTAAGATTTAAGGCATTCTGAGCACAGTCAGAGTGCAATGTAGTGACTTAACAATAGCTTTTCTTGTGATATTAATGAGAGCAAAACTTCTCAGCTACGTAAACACCATCTTTTAAATACTAGCTCATATCTGATGTCAGATATCCATTCTGATACAGCTTTTCAAAAAATAAAGTTGTTTCATTTTATTGTTTGACAATGTAAACTTCAGCCTGGGGCATTGTACAAATTGAAATTAATGATTAAAGGAAACACCATAAATGCTTTGTATCATAGTATATCTGAATTTCCCAGACTCATGCTAGTCCACATTAGCCAGTTGTATTCTTTGTTCTCCTGCTAGCAGTAAGAGTACTTGAAATGGGAGCTGATGGCAAAGGCTTACATTTAATCCAAGTGCTGCAATGTCGAGTTGCTATTTTGTTATATGCCTGTTATTAAGCACTGGACTGGACAAGTAGAGTATATTTTTCAAGTGCTCAAAGCATCTCCTTACAATACTGAATATTAACAAATTAACATTTTCAACATTTTGACTGATACACATGACTTATCTGGGAACTTCTCTATCCTCTAGAATGTTCTTAGACTGTCAAATGCTGGTCACTAAGATGTCACCTGAAATAGTCTGTGTAAGACTTACTTACAAGTATACATTGGTAGCACTGCTATTTATAATATGTTACTTTACTTAAAAAAAAAAAAAAAAAAAAAAGTGGGTGGTTTTTCTTGCCAGTTTCTCATAGCTGTCTGAACACTATTTGGCCAACTTTCTTCATCTAGATCCAGTGCTTTTACAGTATTTTAATGAATACTTAATGATACAAAGGGAATGAAATCCTGGCCAAAACCATATTCTAGAATACTAATGTAGTATTCTACAGTCTTGCTACACAGGTCAGAATTTGTGAGTCTACTTGACAATCTGATGGATAGAACATTAGTACTTCACTTGCACAAACTATAGATTCAACTCTAAATCTGTTGGAAGTGAAGGAGTGACTACAGGAAGAAGGAAGGCTGGCAAAGAGACAGAGTAGGTGTTTTGGGATTTTTCCATGTGTGCATAATTTCTAAGGAACAATACCATTTACAAGTTATCTACGTTGGGTTTTGCAATAGGGAATAAATGCTGAAACTTCTTTGCCCTATGATCTAGTAAAAATTGTTAACAAACTTTCTGGAGTGTGAATCTTTAACTTGATCACAGAAGCAGAATAGTACTTCAAAAAGACTTTTCAGCTTTGAAGAGATTAGGCTTCCAGTTAAAATCATGCTTTGTGCTAATTATCACCAAACCACTATTCAATATAACATTTTTTATTCCCATTTATTTTGAGGGAAGGATTAAAATAGTCTCTTCAGTGTTAGTAAAAGTGATTGTGGAAACTTATCGGCCAAGCTGTGTAGTAACATACATAGTCCTTCTCAAATACAAATATATCTAGTTAATTAATCTGATCATTCTTTACCCTCATATGAACTCCATTTACAAGGGGGAAAAATGCACAACAATGTTTTTTTATAGCTATTTCCTGACACTCATCGTAGTCAGCAGTATTCCCAAAGGAGAAATATCACTATTTAATAATAGTGTTCTTAAAAGATAGTAATACTAGATTTATTATTTTTAGAGTTTTTAGAAACTTTAGAAATATTATCCCATTATTTCTTGACTTTATTCTAAAAATGTGCATTGATCACTGTCACAAAGCATGCTGAAACAGAAAAAGATTTACCTCAAACCATTAAAGCTACGTTTTTCTTCTGCAAACACTTTTTCTTTTGCATGTTACATTTTTCCTTCTACTAATAAAAGAAGTACTAAATTAGGTAGGATGTAAAAATTGGACAGCCAGAGCAATACAATAAAACTGCAAATGTTTCATTCATTTTTGTACTCTGCTCAATTTTCAAGTTCCATATTTATATTAGCAGTATTTATTACAGTGTAAGAAATTATAACCATAGGAACTATGCCTGATATGTGAGTTTGTTTTTTTTAAATTAACTTGGTCTGAAACTTCCCACAGATGCTTTAGCAAACCTAGAATGAACTTATCTGAAATTCCATATATAGTCAAAGTGTTAAAAAGTTGGGGGGAAAAAAAGTGATACTGCACATGCTTTGTGTAAAAAAAAAAAAAAAAAAAAAAAAAATCCCCAGGACCATGGTAGCCTTACAAAAAGCAGTGTGGGTTGTTTTTTTCTTTTTTTTCCAAGATGTGTATCCAAACAGTCCAGGCTTGCAATCTGGAAACAGTTACACAGTACCCGCAAAAACTGTTGTAAGAACGCCAACAACTCTGAGAAGTAAATACTGAGATGGACATGAGATTATTACAATCTTCCTATACATGGTCTCCAACAATCATGTGTTTAACAGTTGCACAGAGGATAAATGTGTTTATTTAATAGGTAAATATAAACTAGAAGGGTATTGGGGTAAAGATTTAGAAAACAGGCATGAAATGAAAGCCTGATACCTGATGGTAGGTGTCTTGCCTGAAGTTCCCCAGTGAGGAAATGTTTGCTCCGCCAAATCAACAGAAGAGCACGTTTAGCCCATGCTAATGAAGCTTGCTAAAGTAATTACGCATTGATGCATATCCATCTTTATTTTCTAGAATGTGAAGGTGCTTTGACATCAATTTTACTAGATAGAGAATAAAATACATAGGATTTATGAAGTAATATTTGCAGTTTAACATATACACTACTGCAATATATCTAACAGCGGTCTTTCTTCCTTTCAAATGCAATTTACTGCACAGTACATTCATTATATATGATTACTTTGTTTTTTAATTGTAAGACATTTTTAAATAGCTCATGAAGGAGTTGCAACAATTCAGGAACTTTGAATATAGAATAGAACAGGTGTTGTAAAGTCAGAATCTCTAAAACGTCACTTGTCTGATACTATTCTTTACAGCAACAAGGTACATGTATAATCACAGATTTCATATAAATCTCATTCCTCTTAGTGAACTGTAACATTTCCTGATTAATTTAAAGGATTACTTTGTTTTTCATTAGATTAAGAAAAATTTAAAATATATTTTCAAGTTAAAATATTTTTCAAGTCTATTTCTATCATCTTTATTCATGTTAAATAGCACTATCACAGCACTTTAAAGCACTATTCATCAGCAGTCTGGCTGGTAGAATTCTGTGCCCAGTATTTAATTTTTCAAACTTCCATAACATGCCTAAGGTCTGTTTACAAAATGAGTTAGCCAGGTGCCTTCAGAAAATTTTTTTATTCAATGTAAACTAACTTTTCTTCAACTGTGACTTTCCAAATGAATGCAACTTTGTCATTTTCTTTCTTTGAGAGTCAAACTATTTAAAATCTTTTTAGTTAACTGCGTTGGTGAGATGGATTAGGAAAGGCATTGTTCCATCATCTTGTTTTGATGATGTATATAGATCTCAAGGTTAAGCAGTTACCCTTAGGTGGAATACATGGATACAATGAGCAGAGATTTGAGTTTATGAAATGAACTGGTTGAATTAACATTAGAAGGTAGTAACAAGTAACAGTAACAAATTGTCAAATGTCTGGGTCAATACAAGAAGGTATGTTAGTACTTCCAACTCTTCCTAGAAAGGAATTTCTAAATCCACAGTTCACTGTAGCCTGATAAATAGCTCTACCTCCAGGTCATCCCCACCTTAGAGAAAGACGTCCACCTCATAACTTTGATAATGATGATCTTTTAACAGCTTGTTTGTCTAAAATTGTTGAGAGTAAAATCTGAAGCCCTCCACAACAGCCGCAGACCAGCCCATGATGCACATCACAAGGCTACCTATGAGATGCTCACAGAAGTTCCCTCCCCACTGATAATCAGAGATCCCTATCAATAGCCTTGGAGCTGGTTACTCTGAAGCATTCTCAGCAGCCAGCCCCGTTCCTCCTAACATGCAACACCTCACCAAGGTCACGCTAAAAGAGTCTGAATGACCAGCTGAATCGGTCACAAAGACAAAAAAAATAGCATCGCTTGAGTTTTTGTTACTAGTAAACTGCCACAATTAATAGAATTATATAAATTTATAATGCCAGCAGACATTCAATTATTTTGTTTATTTTTCCTGGACTGAGATCTGTGAACTGCCAAATAAGAGGAAAAATGGGAAGCAAAAACTAATCAGGTCTTTAAAATTTGGTGCACTTAAATGTGATTTTTTTTGTATCATTTTTAGCTCAATCGTAACTTTCATGCAGTCTGATGTCAGTCTCAGTATAAAAACAAATGATCATTTGGGTCACTGTTTAAATATATTTTGAAAATGAGTTTTTCAGTATCAATGTAAGACTGGATATCTGGAACTTGTGAGATAAGCTTTACTCTTATGATACTCTCAGGTGTTGAAAAATCCACTTAATTTTGATAGTCTTCATAAAAACTGGTCAGCTAATCAGCATCTACACATCACAGAATATCTTGATACACTGTGTTTTTGTCTTTTTTGAATGACTACTGAAAGAGCAAAACTAATTAAAATTGGACAATACCTACAAAAATATCTTTTAAATAGTTGCTTGTTTAATTTATTAAACCACTTCGAACAAGTGATCAAATGCAAGTACACAGTGAAAACATAGCTTGCTTATTTTTCAAAAAGGTACATTTAGATGAATATAGAGCCTAGCCTTTAGACCATCTCAGCTATAGCTGTCTGTGCTTGATGGTGAAAATTACAGGACAATAGTGATTGATAAATGACTGGGTCTCTTAACTTATTTTGAATTTGGGAAGATGGGAAACTAAATTTCCTTCTAGAATGTTGTTTATTAACAGGTGCTGTCACATAAGGAACAACTATAATCACAATTTTCCATTTGCAACTCAGCTTGTTGTTTTTTCCCTTTGTATTTGTTTCAGATTTGGTCTGTTAACTCTGCTTTTCTCTTTGCTGAAGTCTTTTCTAGTCACAATGGGAAGAGAAAACAAAGCTAGAAAAAACAAAATCCCTAAAAGAGTTTTGGCTATTTAGAATGATAAGAGTGAGGCTATTTTGTAGTGTTTACTCCTTATTAAGGATTCTAAAAAACACTATAATTTGAAGGAGCTCTGTAACTTAAAGATACTTCATGTACAGTAAATGCTATTAACTTCAACATTGAAAAGCTAAAGCGCAAACTCTTGTTTGCAGAAAGTCAAGATGGTTAGAATCAGGTTACACAATCTAGGAGACAGGGCAGGACTTTCCTGGCAGAGCTAATCCATAGCTAGGACTGTTGCTCAAATCATATAAATCACCCTGTCAGGTGTAGGATCCTAGTCCTAGTTGTTAGATATGCACTTATTAATGGCTAAAGAGAGTGGCAGACATGTAAGACCCAGGCAGAGGGTTAGGCAAAGCTATTTTCTTAATTCAGATATCTTGCCCCTGCACTGGTCCTAATTACTCCCTCCCTCCCTGCTCCCCCCATATTCACCACGGCTATCAAGTCAGGCACAATGATGTCAGATCTACCAACTCTCCACCACAAAACTACACCCCTCCTAACAGACATCTCTGTGAGAGGAGGCAGGATTTGTCCCTCAAGAGATAGTTCTTACTAAATAATATCACTGTTTTATCTGTGAGTATAAACATTGGTTTTGTCTCTTAATGACTCTTTCTGTTTTACTGCTGCTTCCCACCAGGAAGTTGACTGCTAACATAATTAGCAGATGACTGCTTGGGGGAGGCTGAAATCTTTAACAGCTGTTTTAAGCACTCTGTAACAAATCTTCTCCAGTGCTGAACGCTTAAGAGTAGTTGAAGGATGTTCTTTCCAACAATGCAGAGATCATGGGACCATGGGGCAAAGACATATGGGAAGGACTTAGCTTGCTTGTTTAGTTGAGGAGAAAAAAAAAAAGGAGGAATCCCATTTTAAAGCATTTAGTGATTTAGTGGATTAGTACAACTTGTGTGGACTGAATATATCACAGAAATCAGTACAAAAGATCAACTTTACTAGTACAGTCTAGAAACTGGATGCTTAGCAGAATTATTGTATAATAAATATTTCAAAACTTTAGACATTTCAGATGCTCCAAGTGATCCATCCCTTTGTTACAGGATAAAAGGGAAACAATAGGAACCCGTGTTTTTTTACCATTTATTGGAGAAGAGTCATTCTGAGAGTTAGGCACAGTGCAGCACAGAAGTTTACCATTATAAATAATCATAATCCTTGGCTGTGATAGAATAATAATCATAAAATTAAGAGAGAAACCATTTGGGAAGGAACTGCTTCAGTTCCCCATGGAATATTATAGTGTCTGCCAGATGTAAAGTAGCATGTATCAAGTTCTAGATGGAAAAATAAGAGCTTTAGAGTATTAAGTGTATAATTAAGTAATGATTGAAGTACCAAGCACATTTACAAATGGTGTACCATCTTGTCCCAGAGGAAGACTACTTGAACTGTCAGAGTTTTGAAGCTGAGACGCTTGAAGCTTTTCTGCACAAGAAAATTTCTGCTGGGGCACACCATCAAAGTCTTCCACGAAAAGATGCAGATATAACAATACCGAAGTGTTCCTCCTCTTCCTATGTCTTTCCCACAATTCCCATTTGTGTTACTTTAAGTAGACTGCAGAAAAATGCATTTGTGCTTCCACTGCTGTTATAAGAATGACGTCAGAACAGAAATTAACATAAGGCTGACAGAATTGTCTTCTACAAAGCATCTCCCTCTTCCTCGCTTCCACACAAGTAAATACATTCCCCCTTTTTAGCTATAAAAGGAACCTCATCCTACATAAACTTAGAAGGAAGGTGAGTTCTGAGATACATTAAGAACTTACGTATGTGGAACTGTGCTCCTACACTTGCCATCTAAGTATAAACTTGGACTTTCAGCTTTCAGGTGTGGCTGATGCAGCGGTTTTTACAAATGCTATCATTTTTCTTGAATCTTTTTAAATTTAGGTGGCATTGAACAGTGAGAGAGGGCTTGGCCTGTACATGCAGCAATTTTTTTCAGGTTTTAGGGAAACTCAAACTTTCCAACTACTACTGTGCAGAGTCTCACTGCAGATACCATGAAAACACTTTTTCAGGGAATTAATTAGACCATCAGGATCTTAAGCGGTTTCAATCAAAATCACGCTTCTAAAATAGAATTCAGGCTTCTAAATCACTTAATTTATTTTAAAAAATTACTTATGAGGATAAATTGAGATAAACTTGGCAATATTTGCTGAAGTCCTCTTACTTTGCAGCTTCTGTTAAATAAAGAACTCGTAAAAGTTAAATTGACATCAAATTGACAGTATTTCTTAAAGGAAAGAGGAGGATTATTTTGAAGAAAACATAATAGAACCTTCTTTTGAGGAAATTATAATAGAATTTTTGTGCAAGTTGAATCTAGACTCAGGTATTTTAAATCATTTGATTCAGAAATGTGTGGGCTTTTTATCCCCTTTTAGTTTAGCAATCTCTGGTGATTTCCAAAAGGAAAGGCAAAGGGAGCGCTTCACTCAGTAATTCACACTGACAAATGACTGTTAAAGTGCCTTCTGAGACTTACAGTAGGGAGTTGTTCCTTGAAAGTCACCAGTCAACATGACAGCCAGCAGTATACAATTGTCCAAGTGATGTGTGAAGGTGTTCTATATTATCTGAATTTCTTTCCTTCCCAGATAGGTGGTAATGTTCATTTATGTAGTAAGCATATCAGAAGGGAAAACTGGTTTTAATTTCATCCATTAAGTAGCCACTATTAAAAAAGTTCTTGCTCAAAGGTAACATTTAGATCTATAGTTTCATGATGAAATACAGCAAAATTACTCAAATCTTTACCTTGATAAAGGAGCAGTATTTGAAACACATTCCCAGTACCAGCTAATGCCTCTTGTTACTTATGCATCAAAATGAGAATACAGATTTGAGAAATGTAAATTTTTGTTCCATGACTGTGAAATTGTAAATACAGCATATGGAAAAGTTATGAAATCCAATGCTTTGAGGGTGGGGGCTGGAAAATATATCAGGGTTTAGTGTTCACTTTTTAGGTCTTTAATTTTCATCTCTGATTTTGCAGTGGCACAACAATGGTGATTCTTCCTAGAACATATTACCTCTGTATACCACCTTGAACTCCAACAGGCAGTAGAATTAAATAGTATAAAGCAGGTAAGTTATGATTGTACGATCATGTGTAGGATTGCATATACAGTCTATTAATAATGACAGAGTATTAATTCAGCAATTCAATGTTGTAATGTGTACCTCATGGTGTTTTAATATTGCTAGAAATATTCAGCATTGATAAAATTTACCTTTGGTGCGCAAGATCCAAAGAAAGCCTAACATATTGCTGAATCTTACATAAACTCGAAGTGTAAAAGATATTTAAAACATAAAATGCTACATATGCTTCTATGAGGTCAATACAACGAATCTCATTCTGCACATTTTAAAAACATCCATATGTTTCTCTTTTTCTATCTGTAAAATACCGTGGGAAAAGAATTATTCCAATAAATTAAAGCTCTTTAAAAGAATCCTTTTTTCTTTTTTAAGGACTCGGGGACAAAATACACTTATTGCCTACATTTCAGGCTATAATGTGTATTTGAGAAAGGAAGACACCAGGCATAAGCAAGTCTGTGAGTTATAAATGGATATCCCTGTAACACAGCCACCATATATGCATAATCTGAATGTGTGACTGTGCAGGAAATACAGGAGAAGAGAAAGGCAGATCTAGCAGCACAAATGGAAGAAGCGGCACGTAACATTCAAGCATAGAGGTTATTTCCTACAATGACCCACTCTGGGTACGTCTTTACCAGTAAGTTAACATGCCCCTGCACTGACATTAAATTGCACAAAACATCCTACATACACACTGGAAAACTATTTCAGCCCCCAGAATCGGGTGACTGCCTGCAACCTGCCTGCTGGGAGTGTTTTCTTGGACACTCCTACTGCTGAATTGCTTATGGGTGCTGTTCAAGACAGCTTTGGCTAGCTGTTGATAGCCAAAGCATACAGCAGAAAAGTTAAAGAGGTCACTAGTATAAGCAGCCACTCTTTGATTGTGGAGAACATTCCAGAATTGCTTGAATTTACTAAACTAAAACAAACGCAGCCTCATATCCTTACAAGATTCTGAAGAATAGACTAGAAGCACACAAACTGTTTAAGAAATGTGAGGTAAATTTGACTCTTTGAGATACTTAAGCGCTGAGTTTATGACTGACCTTATTTAAAAAAAAAAAAAAAAGCACTCCTATCAGCAGAATTTAAATGTGTTTTTCTTTATTATTTTTATTTTTAACTTAGAATTCTTTCTGTCTCCAGTATCCTCTTATTTGACTTTTTTGAAGTATATAATGACTATATATTTTCACAGGTACATGACACAAGAAAACATGTTTTATTTTCCAAACAGCTCTTTCCAAAGCTGACACAGGACCCTAAAATAAATATCTTGTTTTCTGCCCTTTTCTGAAGCAAGTTATTTACCAGACTTTAAACGTATCAGGTCTTCACTTAGTAGGATATTTTCTATTTTTGCTCTTCAACACAGCTGGCAAGACTAAGATTTGACTATCAGTAGGTTTATGAAAACTGAAACATTTTATTATGTAATTTACTGTTATAATTGCACTTAAGTGAAACCTCACCGAGTTAGTGGGTAAACAACTGTTGTGCTAACCACTGAGTTACCCCTCTACTACTGCTCCCTTCCCAGGCAGCCAAACTGAAAGCCAATTTGCATTATGATGCAAAGAAAAACATCTCAGTTTACTCAGTAAATCAAACTGTTTAGTTTCAGATACTCTCAATGGTGAAAGTAAAATAGGAGCTGCACAAAGGGATATTAGTGATATTTACAAAATTAGTGAAAAAGTCAATTATTCAGTCTTTTCACTACCCTTACTCCACTGGCCAGAATATTTACATGGCCAGAAAAAAACTGGTATGCTACCCTACCTGCTGCAGAAACAGCTCACATGGGGCACACCCCTACTTTAGCTACTGGACCGATCTTTTACCTGCTCTCCTGCGGAAGACTTTCATGTTGATCTAGGCACTATTTAAATATTTTTCATAGTGACAGGAACATGAATGCCTCAACTTACAAAATAAAAAACTAACCACGAAGATCTGAGTAACTTTTTCATATAAAATATGAATAGCTTAATATGAAAAGATTGCCTCAGAATCGTCCAGGTATTTATTTAACTTATTGAGTTAACGTTATCTAATTGTACCAGGTTAAATGGGAGACCTTGGTGAAAGTTTAAGCTATAAGTCAGAAAGAGGGAATTTGTGGTTCCTGTGTGCTGTGAGCATCACCTTTACCTCCACAGTTTTCAAAGGGAACTAGGTCCTTTGAAAATCTAGCCCTTAAAAACAAAATTGGTCTTAACATAATTTTTTTTTTTCCAGGAAAACCTACTCAGCAAATTCATGAATGTTAATGAATTGTTTTAAATAGTTTATGTATTTGCCAAAGACTTGCTGTGTTTTTGTTCACAAAGGAACTTATTTTATGGAAAAGAGTGCACGATACAATTTGATGGTTTGTGGAATACAACAGCCCAGAACCCATCTGCTACTGAGGCCAACTGCAAAGTTTGTTAGGAATCTAAGCTATGCAAATGCAGTCACTTTTTTCTGAGAGAGAAATGCAAAAGTAGTGAGATGGATGTTACCTTATTGGTGAAGTATGGATAAGAAATAGACCATGAAAGACACCAAAGAAAAACCTGAATGAAGCTCCACCATAAGAGAAGTCCTGGAGAGAAAATGAAAACTAGAAATCTGCCTGCAAACAGGCACAGATCTAAGAACAGTTTCCTGAATCAGGATCCTATTACATTAAGCTAAGAACAACTCTACATTTGCAATTTATAAATAAACAGGATCCTTTAAAATAAAGAGCTGATCAAACCCTGAAGAAACGTAACCTGTAAGGTTTCACAAGTGGACGCTACGCTTATGTTGAAAATTTTTCTTCCAGAAAAAAAAAGACCTACATCATTTCAATCATATTTGTTATTAAGTAGTACCCTATGAATTTCTGGAAAACCATTCCTTTGAAACTGAGATTTGGTGGTACAGAACCCTGGCTGGTTTTGTGGCAGGTCAGAGGAATGTTTGCATCTCCTCTCCACTTTGAAGAATCAACAGGCATCTACAAACACGGAGATGGAACATATGCCCCTCAGCCAGCAAAGAGTGAGCATCTTTCCAGAAAGGGCAGAGTGGAAGGAGAAAAGAGACCTGAAGGATGCACAGACAAAAAAGATCAGAAAGGGAATGGGACCAAGACAAGAATCAGAGAGTTTCAGCTGGTAACAGACCTGAAATTCACAGACTACAGATGGAAAACAGTCCATGTAAATCCGAGTGCAGTAGCTGAAAGCAATTGGAAGTATGAAGTTGCAGTGAAGTGGAAATGTGCAGAAAATTATTTCCAGGATCTCAACCAAGAGCAAGTAACTTCCTAAAATGAACTGTCTTGATCACTTGCTATTGCGTGGCCATACTTTAAGGCTGCTTCAACTGTATTTTAACGTTAGGGTATTCTATTCATAGTTAATGCCCTCTTAAGCTGAAGAGAGTGCAAGCAATACCTTTGGCAATACCTGTATTACACATTAATTAAAAGATAACACTAGAAACGTAATTCACTAAAACCAAACTTGGACTGCTTGTTTAAGGTTGCAAAGAAAAAGAATAATGTAAAATAAAGGCATACTTGTAATATTGCTCCTTTGACTAATTATTACAAAGTAACCATTTATCTTAGGGTCCCCACAGGTATGTTGTCTCTTTCATTAAACATTTCATGAAAGTCTAATATTCTAAATACTCCATTTGACAATATTTCTGTGCAGAGTATGCTTTTCATACTAATAGCAAAATAACATAACATAACAGTAATGTTTTATTATTAGAAAAAATCCTTGAACACAGAAATACAAGAATCTCAACAGAATCATATAGTAAGGTGGACAAACAAATTTCTTTTTTTTTTTTAAGAATGGACTTTGTTCAGTTAACAGAAAGCAAGCATCAGAAGAGACTGCTATGGTAACTTGCAGAGCTGGAGGAGAGGAGTGCTGCTATGACAGCCTCATGCAAAGTGGGATCCTGATTGTGTTGCGGGAAAACAACTGTGCAGCCTACCCCCCCGCACCGCAGCTGTGCTTAGCCCTGGCAGAGGACAACACCTGAAGATCTTGAAAGCCATTTCTGCTAACCATTTGCAGTCCCAGGTTTGTATTTTGTATTTCTATGTGTCCAGAGATCTTCCTTGCATTGCCTGAATGAGTATTAACAAAATAACTAAAAGTAACTATTCATTTTCCACTAGTCCTTAGGTATAATTTTCCAACAATAATTATGCTCTGTAATACTGTCATCCTATCGCTCCACTATCAATGTTTTCCAAGGATTATTTCTATATATTTCATCAAGCAGACACAGACTTGCAATAGAAATTTCTATAGCTAAAGAGATGCTGCGGTTTGTAAAGGTGCTTATGCACTATTTTCTACTGAGACCAGGCCATGCTTCTTCCATAAAAGGTAACTTTATAAAGTTTGAGAAAGTCAAACAACTGGTATCCGGGAAGTACTTGGCAGAAATTTGACCTATAACTGGCAAAAGCATTGTCATGGAGCAGTCCAAAGAGAAAATGTATAGAGAATATTTTGTTTATTTTAGCCATCGAAATCCTAGCTAGTAAAATAAGAAAAGTTGTGGGATTTTTTTCTTATTCCAGGGGAAAGTAAAATGTAGGTATAAATTGCCAAGATCCACATTTTCTAAAATCTCAACGCTGTCATGAGAAATTGTGAACACTGAATATACGTATGGTTTAATTCATATTTTAAACATAAAACCATGCTTTGATAAACATCTCTGCATTATATTAAACTAAGACAACGCACTTCCACTGCCATCATTTCCCATCAACAGCATACATTTTTTGTGATCATCGTAACATGTCATTCACCACTTCAAAACTATATTAACACACATAATTTGTTTTTTTCAATGTATACCGCATTCCCATAAACAGAGGTAACAACAAGTTAGGTGTTTGCCTGATCTTGCGATTACCAGCAAGCGCCCATCTTTCTTAGGAATGTGGCTAAAATCTGAAGAAGGTAGACTAGCTTTAAATTCAAAGTTTCTGGCTGCTGAGTTAAAGCATGACTCATTCCAGCTATATAAAAGTATTGAATTAGAATCGATCCAGCATGCCACTGTATACGAGCAGACGATTTCGTCTTCCTGTCATTTAACCATATAATAAATTGTCAGTGCAAAGCGGCTCTCGCACACAATTTTGCCAGGCTGGGTCGTGTAGCAGCTTCCCGACCGGCTGGATGCGTGGTCAAGCAGTGGCATAACCCTCCTGGTGCCGGGGACTCCTGCATCGCGCTTTGCAATTAAACACGCACCGCTGCGCCTTTTCTTGTTTCTTCTAAAGGCGTTAGCCCATTTGCTTAGTAAAGTAAAGGAAACAATTCCTGAATCGGCGAGCGGTGGCTACGCCTCAGCCTAAGACCCGGCACGAAAAGCGTGCAAAGCGGGCACCCTAGCCGTTTTAACACGCGGAGCCGCAGCCGAGGGGCGGTGAGGGGGCTGCCTCCCCTCAGCGCCCGGCCGCGGCGGACCCTCACGCACCGCGGGGCAGGCGGGGTCCTGCCACCCCCCTCTCACCTGTCGTCGCTCTGCCAGCCCTGCTCGCCCAGCAGCAGGTCCCGAAAGCGGTACCGCGGCGGCAGCGGAGGCACCTCGCTGTCCAGGTCCACCATCCTGCCTGGAGGAGGAGGATGAGGAAGCGGCGCTCCCCGGGGTCCCCCCTCAGCCGCCGAGCCGGGGGGCGCCGCGCCGTCCCTCAGCGGGTAACGGTCGCCGGGGGCGGCGGTGGGTCGGCCTCGGCGGCGCGCGCCCACCCACCCACCCACCCAGCCAGCCCTCGCGAGCACGCGCGCCGCCCGCCGCCGTTGACAACAAAGGAGCTGCCTGCCGCCATGCAAATGTCGTTCGGAGCCGCCGCCGCCGGGCCAGCCAATGGGGTGGGCGCTGATTAGCATATTCCAGGGGAGGGGCGGGGATTTCTGCAGCGGCGGCCAATGGGAGGCGCCCCGCCGGCATGCGGGGCAGGGGCTGAGCGGCCCCTGCTGCAGGGGGCTGAACCCCCGCTGGCTGCACCTGGGGGTGCCTCGGTGTGGGACCCGCGTCGGCAGCGCGACGCCGATATAAACCCCTGGGGAGGGGGGTCCGGGTTTGCTCCGTTGGTTGTGGCGGCTCCGTCTGTAGGGAGGCTCTGTGCAGCCCTGCATTACCGACAGCTGTGCAGCCGCGCCCGCTGTCCCCTAACTTTGTCTCCTGCCCACCTGTAGTCCGTTGGGTTGAACCACGGCTCTGGAGGTAAATGCCTCGTCCTGCTTCGTGCCAGCTCTCTGAAACCTCACGTGCAGACGCGATAAGCCACTGGTGAGCTGGCACTGTATTAGGGGCTTTGTCCAACGGAGGAGCAGTATGCAGGCCCTGGAAGAACCGCGGCGGCTGGCTCCCTAAAAAGGGGGCTCTCCTGGGCCCTCAGTTGGGGCCGCTCCATCTGCCGAGGGAGCGCTGACACCTCTGAAACGGTGACAGGGCTTTCACGTGTCCGGCACGGTCCCTTCATGGGGATGCTCGGGAGCCGCTGAGGTTCTTGAGCAGTGCCGTGGCCGTGTGGTTCTGCCTCACGTGTAGGTTGACAGGCCTTAACAAAGGGGCAGAGCTGGCGGAGGGGACATTTCTACGCTTCCTCTTTCCCTGACTACTTATTCCCCACACACACAGAATCTGGAACCTGTGCAGCTGAAATATAACTTTTTTTTTTTTTTTTTTTTTTTTTTTTTTTTTTTTTCCCCCCTGGGTTAGTATTCATTTCTGTCAGTTTCCCAAACCTAAGTGCTGGCAGAAGAGCTAGTGCAGCCGCAGCAGAGCAGCAATCAGGCAGCAACAAGCCCTCATAAGGTGGGGAAGACTTACTCATCTCAGCAGTAGATTTGTGTGAGTTTAAAGGGTTCAATAAACTACAATTTTAGTTTTCTGTGCAAGCATCAACCAAACGTTTCTTATTGATGTATGTGGATGTTGTTTTGCACAATCCTTTGCCATTGTTTCCTATACATTTTCAGTATAATCATCCATCTTACAAGATTTGACTACATGTTGAATGTGTAAGATTGTATGTGGGCGTAAAAAAATTATTTTACAGAATATAATCTAATGTAAAATTTAGTTTCCTTCTTAAAAATAAAAATGTACTATTTGTCTACTAGTGTTTCATTTTTTTTGAGGCCAACACAGATCAGACCAACGACTAAGGGCATCAAAGCAGACATTGTAATGCTTTTTTTTTTCTCTCTCTCTTCCCATGGAAGCAGACATCTTGGTTTTTACTTGAACTGGTTCAGCTCTGAAAACATTTCTAGCACTTTGCTTCCCAAGCTATTTTTTTTTCTGTGTTAGTAGCTGTTTTGAGTGAGACCAAACTGTACCATATTTGAGTGATATTGAAATCAAGTAATCTGCGGATGACTGACACTGCAATGTTAGTCTTAGATCATATTATACTCTTTTAAAGTCTCTGAATTGCACAAGGAAAAGAAAACTGAAAGTTGAAATTTATGGTCAGTGGCTGAAAGTGGGAGACACTCTAGGAAATACTTCAACTTCTCACGTGACTGAGGAAGTACATATTACCAATATGAAGATCAGTTTGAATTCACTGTCCAAATTGAAATAGCAAAGAAAGTTTTTTAGATTTCTTCTTAAAGGTCCACTGTAATCTAGACTGTCATATGTATTGTAGTCATACTCAGTATCTAATGCCACAGCTTTGGTAAACTAAAATACTGTTACATTTTCCCTGGCTGTCATGTCTTCACCTAAGCTCTTCAGTGGTAGCATTCTTTATTAAAATGAAGTCACGCACAGTGTGACACTGATGCAGTCTTTAAGTGTGGATGAGTTTTTTAGTCTTTGTTGGCTCTGAGACTAAGTGAGAAGTTAATCCCTAAATGTGGTCTAAATACTACATGCTTAACTAGGTGCTTACATTAACTTCGTGCATTGGAGATTGAGCCTTCTCTCTTCCATCCAGCTGGATTTTTGTGTTGAAAGTAAGCTAGTTAAAAGCCAATATGGCACAAATGTGATCAGCTTAAGCAAGGCGAGTGTACTGCGTAATAGTGATGTGCCCTGCTGAGAACCTGACTTTAAGCTTCATGTTGCTGTGGGAAGATTTCTACAAGTGACCAAGATGACTAACTGGGGACTTGTTTTCTCTCTTCTGTTGTTACAGACAATGCATCTCTCATTGTTTCTTTAGTGCAGAGTTCTAAATCACTGCTTCTCTGATTGCTATTTCTTTAGAGAATGGGATGTTGTAGCCCAAGTCTTGTAAAATGTTGGGATCACAGGTGGATGATGCTAACCATTTCTCAGAGCTGGTTGCATTCAGAGTTCACAACGTGCTTGTTAGATTAAGCAAGACAGATGCACATATGTGTCAACAGTTCAAAGGTAAGTCACTCTTTGCTTTGGCTGATATGAGAAATAAATAAAATAGTGAATTAGCCTGCTGCCACATTCTTGCCAGTTTTACCATGCTGCATTCTGAAGTCAGAGTTCTGTAAAACTCTAATTTAAGACCAAACAAAAAAAGTACAGGATCTTTCTCCATTAGAATATTTGTTGTGTGCAGTTAATTTTTTTCTTTCTTAGCTGTTTCTCCACCCGAACAAGGTGTCTCTTCTTAGAAAACATTGTTTCCTCACTCTGCCCCTGTGTCTTCTCATCTTGCAAAAACTTCCTTGGGCTCTATGTTTATTCCTGCACTTGAAGCAGAGGGCAACTGTGTATTATAACAAACTGTTGTACAAGTAAAATAGGTTTTAGGCTAACTATAGTCCCTTTCTGAAGTCTGTGAATCACAGATCAGATGAGAAATTAATTGTGTGTCTACTGTATCTTCTAACAGCCTCATTAATTTTTCCACCCTAATTGATTAATTTGTTTTCATGCTTGAGGAGCTAAGTAACAGTAGAAGCTTTTTCACATCTTCTGCCACATGATTGCTTTTCAAAATGGCAGTAGGTATCTGGCATACTAACACCCTGGTAAATAGTTGAGCAGAGTAAATAAAAAGCAAGCTCATAACTGAGTCTATAGTCACTCAATATATACAGAAGCTTAATTTTATTCTCTGAAGTAATATAAACTCTTTGCATTATAAAATAACTGTGTTCTTCCTTTCTGACGGTATGAGG
Source organism: Heteronetta atricapilla (assembly GCA_011075105.1). Taxonomy (NCBI): domain Eukaryota; kingdom Metazoa; phylum Chordata; class Aves; order Anseriformes; family Anatidae; genus Heteronetta; species Heteronetta atricapilla. The sequence goes on along the minus strand of CM021738.1, from coordinate 7,275,723 downwards.
CCTAGTCACTCAAAAAAGTTCTTAAGTGTCTGAAATTGGGAAGAGTTTCTTGTTATCTGAGTCTAATATTTTGATTCGGATTTAAACCCCCTTGAACATCTTCAAGCTGAAGAGACACTGAATTTTCTTCTTGGAGATAAATGCTCTTATACACAAGCTGTTTTACTGGCTCACTATGCTCAAGCTAGGGTTTCTTTCTCCTATGCTTAAGTGTTAAAGAAAAGCTGTGAGCCACACCCACTTCTTTCAAGGTACAGATATAAATTTGCTTAACCTTGAAGATTAAGGGAGGCAGAGTAAGAACTTTGTTGCTGAGTTTTTTGATAGTGATTATATATAAATCTTGACTCATAGTAAGGTATGGAAAATATTTAAAAAAGCATTTAAGTTTCCATTTTAGGTTACTCATATTTTTGGTAGTGTATAGGTAAAAACATATGCTGGCACAATGTCATTAACTTCTGTATGTTTTGGAACACTTGCATTGTATATGGAGGTATATATTATTTATTAATACTGTTCTTAGTTTAAAATGTTCTTCCCATTTACCTAAGTCTGAATTGTGCATTCTGCTGTAATCAAGTAAATCAGATTATCTGGTTAACTTTTGATAGCTTCGTCAAAAAGATTGTATGTTTTTGTTATTATTTAGTTTTCAGACACTGGAACATTCTTTGCTGTTGGTGTTGATACTTACAGTTTTTCAGGTAAATCAAAGCAAAATCCAACTGCAAACAGTTAGAGTAGAATGTTGCTCGTGATAAACTGGTGCATTTTGATGTCTTGAAGTATTGATGGTCCTTTGCATTGTGAAGCCAAAATAGTCTTTATCAGACACAGTTCTTAATTTCTGTTCCCTCCGTTGCTTTTCAATTGTATACCAAATTCAGAGACAATAAATGTTGTCTGACATATCTGTAAAGCTTTTGATCCTATTGTTTTTATTCTTCTAAATACTGTTATTAGGTTGTGGTTAGACAAGAAAGAACACTGTTTAAAGATAAGCTTCTCAAACAAAAGGTGAAGAAGAAAAGGGCATGTATGAAGCAAGTGCATACTAAATTATTTTAAATGGTTCTGTAATACACAGCAGTAATTTGCATGTATTATCCTTTTAAGGAAGATGATAGACTAATATTGTCTTCAATATTCAGTTAACTCACTAAGTAGGCATATGCGAGACGCTTCCCATAGGCCAGTAGTCTAGGCTGTAGTGAAAAACAGTAGGAGGAAATGCCTTCTTATAAAGTTGGCATGCTTTCTCCTAATAGTCTTGTGGTGCTGGTAAAAGGCTAAACATGATTTAAAAAAAAAATGTTTAACTGAAAAATAAATGAAAAAAAAAATCAAACTTATTTTGAAGCCTTTTTTTTCCTGCCCTGGTGCTTACTTCTTAGATATCCCCTCCACCTCCCCCACCCCAAAACCAGGAAGTATCTGGATGTTTATGTAGCTAATGAGAACTTTTCAAACTCTACTTTCACATTTCTACAACTTGATCAATTATCTCTTGAGTGTGCTTGTGTCGTTTCACAGTTAAGACTTGAACAAGGGTCTAGAGTACTGGCACCATTGGAAAGCACATGAGACAATTCTGCACCTTTGCCAGCTGAATGGAAAGTCTGGGATCACAGATCACAAAATGAGCTGTGGTTTAGATAAGTAAAATGTATTTAAATAATATTTGATTAACTTATCTGCAATTTCACTTCCAAAATAACCTCCAAAGGTATAATTTTCAATAGAAAAAAAATCATAATGACGTTATCTGTTAAAATGTGCTTAGGTATAATTCTGAAATGAAGAGTCTTTCCTGATAAATATTATTTATCTCAGAAAATAGAGATTCAGTAGTGGAAAAAAAAAAAAAAAAAAAAAAAAGTATACTCCTCAGTTAGAAAACATTACTATCTCTTTAAAAAGCAAGAAACTAATAGGTTCAAAGCTCAAATGGAAAGATCACATAGATGTGTTCCGAGGTACAGAACATAGATGTCTTGTAGGAAAAAAGTTAGGTGTGCTGGACTGAGAGTCACAGCATCCAGCAGTCTGAATGGATGTGAGAGCCTAAACCAAGGCAATTTCAGAAACTGGTGAGAGCTCTATTTTGAGGACTCCCCCTCTAACTACCACAACACAAAACTATTGTTTATTAATATGGAGTATAGGACTAAAAACTACAACAGTGTAAAATGATTATCTAGAGGATGCCTTAATGGATTTAAGCATGCAAGCTTGTAGACAGCAATTTTGACTATATGTCAAAAAAGAGTATATATAACCTTTGTATATAAAACTTAGCTATAGCTCAGGGCATGTTACCCAAGGGCGTTCTTATTGAGTATCAAGAGGGCAAAATGACCTTTAATTGTTGGTTGTAGCATTCTATTTTACTTTTATCCAATGCCTGTGCTTCTTAAGGTTGGTGGAAAGCAAAGGGCATGTTGCTGAGCAGTGCAACAATTATAGGGCACACAGGACCTTGAGACTGTAATTTTAAATCTAATTAGATCTACTTCTTGCACATTTATTTCATATAATCTAAAATGTATTCCTTCCTAGGCCCATAATTTTATGTCTATTGCTGCTCAGCTAAAGGCAGCCTTGATTACCTACCCATTTTTGTCACCATAACATTGTATCTATTAGATAAAAGATCCACTACTTATTTCCATTTCACTTCCAAGGGCTGCCTGAATATTTCTGTATTCTATTGTGTCATTTTCTATTCAAATGTTTCCTTCTGTCTTGCATCTTTCCCTAACAATAGTCTCTGTTCCCACACATTTGAAAGCATCATCATTTTCTTACTTCTCCCTTGCTGCAAGGGAACTACTATAGCAATGCCACTCTGATCTCTTTTGCATCCTTTTCTCAGAAAGATCTCAGTAGTAAGTTAGGTCAACATGACCGTATTAGTTTGAACCCTCTTTTTGTTTGTTTAAATGTACATTTGTTGTGGCTTATTAGATTCTTAGCTATAAGATCCAGTTTGGGTTCATTCTGAATCTTACCATAAGGAGAATGAGGAGGGCAGTCTGTGTATGACCATGGCCTAAATAACCATCAACATCCTGTAAGTTTCTACAGTGTTTCTACAGAAAGAAATGCTTATGTCATCTTTTTGCTAGATAGCTGTCTTGTATGCTGGACATGCAAATGGGAATAGTTGCTGACAGTTTTAATTGTCCTTCAAGGGGGCAAAGCCTTTGGGGGAATATTACTAATACATAATGAAACTTTTCAAAAGCTTTTAAACGTAACTACAAGCAGCAGCACCAGCTTCAGGCTATACCAGGAGCTTGTTTCAAAAGAAGTACCCTGCTATTCTTACAAACCTTTAAAGCTTTAGTGATCCTACTTATTTTCTTACTGTGTGTTTTTCATGTTGATTTTGCATCTCTCTTCATTTTACTTCCTGATACACCTTTTGGAGTACAATACTGCAATGTTTGGCATACAAAAACTACAGGAAAAATGTTTATTTGAACTTCAATGAAAAAATATTCTTGGAGTCTTCCTTTCTTTCCACATTTGGTAAATGCCTGTGCAGTATACAGACTGTTCTGCTGGAGCGAAAGGTTTGATAGTGATTCAGAAACAGTATCAGACTGAAATAGCCCAAAGTGAGAACAGAGTTTTAAGATCACTGTAAAGCTAGGATAGAAGGAGAAATTTGAGGAATTTTCAATTTGATTATTCCTCTCAAAGTATCAAAAAATTGAGAAGGTTTTGTGTTTGTTTGTTTCAATTGTTCAATTAAACTGAAATCTTGGTAAGTAGAGGGCATGCTTCACATAGCCTGATGAGCATGATTCTGTATTGCAAGCATGAACCTTGTAATGCTGTTTCAGACACAGGGCATTCAATATCACCTGATCGATGTATTCTTATATGCTTAACCACCATAGCACAGATCCAAAAAGGAGATGTATCCGCTGCAGGGCTACCCCTTGCATGCCACAGTGCTCTGACATCTGTGGTGACCAGTACAGAGACTATAGGAACAATTGGGATGGTAGCACTGTGGCAGGGCAGAGCAACGTGGGAGGAAATGGTGAAATCCTCTGAACTGCCTTCCAGTAGATCTTCACTTGGCTGTGAATAGAACTTAGTTTAAACTACAAGTAGTGACAACTGCTTTTATGTAGGAGACTTTTTTTTTTTTTTTTTTTTTTTTTTTGCAAAGGGCACTTTTTGAAGTAACTTTTGCTTTTCTTTTGACTACAGAGTACCGAGTTAAGAGAATGAGATGGCAATTACACAGATGCGGGTTCTTAATGTACTGCTCATCAAAATCTGTTAATGCATATACTGGGGAGTAAGCACCACATAAGGTCATGTACACAGGTGTGCATACTTACGTGTTGCAAATTTATAATAATTATTGTAATTTATAATAAAGTTACAATAATTCTTAATAAAAATTACAGAAAATGTTGAATTCATAATATGATATTTAAAGCACAAATTTAGAAGTGGACATGATAGGTGGACATTTGCATCATGGCTGCAAAATCCTACCTGAACACATTAATATATACTTTGCATTAGGGGAAGATAAAGCGATGTTCAAATAAATCCTAAAATTGTTTTTCTATTAGATGGGTGTTTACATATACCACCCTTGGTGAAATGGCCTGAAAAACAGCCATTAAGATGTGAATCTGAGTTAAAACACCCAAAAGTGTGTGAGACTGCATATGCCACAGCTGATCACATTTAAAGGCTTGATGACCATCAGCCAGCTTAAACAGTAATGAGGGAGTTTCAGAGTAATTTTTGAAACAAGGGAAGTCCCGGTTTGGACAGGTGTTACAAGGAACGCAGGAAATTTTGTAGCAGGAGGGAGAACAGTGGGAACAGAGCAGCTGTCAAAAGCAGAGCAGCTGGGCTTAACAATCTTGCATGTTGGCCCACCAGCATCATGACTTCTCCTTAGTTCAGCTGGAGCATCTCCCCCATCGAATATAAGCAACCTGCATCCATTGAGGACAGAGACAGTTCAGGGTGCAACATGTAGGTATGCACACCTGTGTGTGTTTGTGACCTTGGGTGGTGCTTACTCCCCAGTATGTGCATTAACAGATTTCGATGAGCAGTAAAAGTACATGCTAAGAACCCACATCTCCAACAGGACTTATGCGAGAGGGGGACTGTGTATAACTCTTTGTGAGTAGGTGCACATGAATTTGTGTGCATTAATAGAAACTTTGGAGATTGGTAGTGAAAGGACATTTAGAAATTTGTTAGGTGCTCATTAGCATTTTTCTGTTAAGTGTCCTATCTAATGTATTATTGATACTGATCCTGAATGTATAGCTCAGTGATTGGCAGTTAATTACATGCCTAAGCAAACTGGGCAATTTTTCCCTGTTACACCATTAGGTTGTAATTGTAGGTATTAGATGATATGTAATGTCATGAATGGGAGTTCTCTACCAGTGGGAGAGAAAAACAGTTGTTGACAATGGAAAGATAATCTCACTATTAAGATAGTAGGGGTAGGACTTTCTTGTGAAGATTTTTGAGCAAAACTGTGACTGTTTCTAGAATGCTACAAGCTGTATTGGTATCATTAGAATCAGGTGTGACAGCAAGTGTGCTGTCAGAACATGCTGAAATTATACCAGTCAGAGGTGCTATTCCAGCAGAGACTAACTGAACTGCTGTTACTAAGTAGGACAAGTTTCTTGCTGGAAGACAGTGACTTTCTCGATGACTTTCATTGTGCTTCCATAGACCTTGTATAATAGGTCCATATTTTTCTTGTACTGGGGACCTCAGAATTAGACACAGTACTCCAGGTGGGCTCTCATGAGAGCAGAGGGGGAGAATCACCTCCCTCAACCTACTACCATACTGCTTTTTATGTAGTCCAGGATACAACTGACTTTCTGGGCTGCAAGCCCAGCTCATATCCATTTTTTCATCAACCAACACCCCCAAGTTCTCCACTGCAGGGCTGCTCTCCATCAATTCATCATCCAGTCTGTAGTGATGTTGAGGATTACTCTGACCCAGGTGCAGGATCTTGCACCTGGCCTTGCTGAACTTCATAAGGTTCACCTGGGCCCACTTTTTAAGCCCATCAAGGTCCCTCTGTATGTCATCCTTTCCCTGTAGCATTATCAAGAGCACCAATCAGCTTAGTGTGGTCTGCAAACTTGCTGAGGGTGCACTCAATCCCACTATGTATGTTACTAAAAAAGATATTAAACAGTACTAGTCCCTGTATGGACCTCTGGAGGGACATCATTTGTTACTGGTTCCCATTTGGACTTTGAGCTTAACTCTTTGGATGTGGCCATCCAGCCAATTCCTTATCCTAACATGCCATTCATGAAGTCTATATGTCTCCTATTTAGAGGCAAGAATGTTCTGGGGAACCATATCAGAGGTCTTACAGGAAGTCCAGACAGATGTTACCAGTTGCTCTTCCCTCTCTGCTGAAGCAGTCACTCAATCAGAGAAGGCCACTGGATTAGCCAGGCACTATTTGCCTTTGGTGAAGCCATGCTGTCTTCTAATCACCTCTCCGTCTTCCATATACTTCAAAATAATGTCCAGAAGAATCTCTCCTGCGACCCTACTGGACAGCGAGGTGAGGCTGACTGGTGAGTAGCTCCTTCCCACTGCAAGGAAGCTTGCTTTTGGACTCAAGAGCTCACTGGTACAGAAACATGTAAATGCATGCAGTGAGATTGGCACAGAGAGGACAAACGAGACTATCCTGGTGCAGTTAAGAGCACTGTTGCATGCAGAAGCCCGTGGCTCTGTATCACAGAACAAAAAGAATTAAAGTTTTGGTCAGTGCTGTTCTGTGAGGAGGTATTTTTTAGAACTTAGTTTAGACAGGCTCAAAAAAATACCTCTTTATCGATTAGGTGTGCACCAGTACCTGCAAAATGGATGGAGACAATCATCACAGGGTCATGGAGCAGGGCAAGAGATTTTTTTTCCACTTAACAATAGAAAGAGGGAGGGAATGGAAGAGGTGTTTTACTATCTGACAGATTTCTTGGAGGTGAAACAACTGAATGCTAGTTTTCAGTAAGGCTATTCCTTTGAATGGGTAACTGGAAACACAGTCTAGGTGTAAATAAATAAATAAAAGACCAAACAAAAAAGAGAAGAAAAAAAAAATCACTGCTTTGGAATTCAGGCTTGATTTGGGATTGCTCTTCTAAACACACTCTCTTAACCTATACCAGTAGGCTGCCTAAGCCAGTCATCACGAGGATATGTTACGTGTTTTTTTGGGAGCACACATCTATGTATTCTCCATGCCAGTCAGACATCACCACACACCCGTGTGTGGTTGTGGTGGTTTTACTCAAAGGGAAAGGGGAGAGAAAATACAATGAAAAGGTCTCAAGGGTTGAGATAAGGATAGGGAGATCACTCAACAATTATTGTAATGGAGAAACAACTCAGCATAGGGAGATTAATGTAATTTATTACCTTATTACTAACAAGCTAGAGCAGTGAGAAACAAACTATAAACACCTTCCCCCCACGTGGTGAAGGGAAACAGGGAATGGGGGCTGTGGTCAGTCCGTAACACTTCACCTCTGCCGCTCCTTCATGGTCACCCTTTGCCTCTGCTCTAGCATGGGGTCCCTCCCACAGGATGCCATCCTTCCTAAACTGATCCTGCATGGGCTGCCCACAGGCAGCAGCTCTTCAAGAACTGCCCCCACATGGCTCCGTACCACGGGGTCCATCCCCCAGGAGCAAACTGCTCCAGCACGGGTCCCCCACAGGCGGCAGCTCCCCCGAGACCCCTGCTCCTGCGTGGGCTCCTCTCCACGGGCTGCAGCTCCGGCCCGGGGCCTGCTCCTGCGGGGGCTCTCTGTGGGCCGCAGCCTCCTCCAGGCCACATCCACCTGCTCCACCGGGGGTTCCTCCATGGGCTGCAGCGTGGAGATCTGCTCCGTGTGGGATCCACAGGCTGCAGGGGGACAGCCTGCTCCACCAGGGGCCTTTCCACAAGCCACAGGGGAACTTCTGCTCCATGCCAGGAGCACCCGCACTGACCTTGGGGGCTGCAGGGTTGCTTCTCACCCCTCACTCTCCCAGCTGCTGTTGTACAGCAGTTTCTTTCTCTTTCTTAAATCTGCTCTCACAGAGGTGCAAACCACTTCTCTTATTGTCTCGGTTCTGGCCAGCGGTGGAACCCTTTGCAGCTGGTTGTAACTGGCCCTTATCTAACATGAGGCGGCTTCTGGACTCTTCTCACAGAAGCCACCCCTGCTGCCCCTGCTACCAAAACCTTGCCACATAAACCCAGTACAGAGGTCTGCAGCTGTTTTTCATCCGTCTCCTGAGAACGCTTTGTAATCTTGCTTTTTTTTCCTCCAAATTTTCAACGTCAAGTAACTCCCCTTCTATGTGGAGTGCACTTCTTCTAAAGCCAAGACATTCAGAGAAAGTATTAATAACTGTTGCTAACATGAATCCATGAAGAGTTCCTTTGTTAGCACAGTTAACCATGTGATTCATCTTTTTGCACAATCTGTATCATTTTTCTTTGGACACTTCATTATCCATATTACAGTTATTACACTAATTCACATCTTCTCCATCTTGGAATTTCTCATGTGATAGTGAAACAAATTCTTCAGCATCACCGAGGGTTATGTGATGAAGTATGTTACCTCTGATCTCAGTAGCGGGCTTTCTTATGCAAGAACCAAGGGTTAGTAAATCACTTTGTATTTTTGTCTGCTTTGTATTTCAGTTATTTTCAACATAGATCTTAAATGTATGTAGTAGAGATGTTCATTTTTACATGCATTTAATATTAATTTGTTTTGTTTTTTAAACATGCAAGACAGAACATCAAAAATTATATGTACAACTTTTTTTGGGGGGGGTGAGGAGGTATGATATAAAAACAAGCACACTGCAGGAAGGGACAGTGTCATTCGAAATTGTCAGGCGTTTATTTATTTATTTATTTAGCAACATTTGGAGAGGAAAAAAAAATAAACCCTTGTGTGTTGCAAGAGGGTTAGGGGAAGTGACTGCTGAAATCACTCACAGTATAAATGGTTTGCAAGGTCAGTCCCTGAAGTCACTCGGTGAGTAAAAAGGAGTGCATATAACACAAAGTAATCAAAAAAATTGGCTACAGTACTAAATGCCTTTTCTGAGTCACTAGAATGTCATTCCTGGGCTATACAGCTCTCCTCCTATGTTGGGTGTATTGTACTGCAGAAAGAGGTAAGCTTTAATATGGAAAAAAATGCTTTCTTAAAGTGTGTAGGAAGATTGTTACTAAAACAATTTGTAAATAAAATGTTCAAATTGAAGCCTATTTTAATGAAGTTGTCAACAGTAATTGAGATTTCTTGTGGTAATATTTAACACAGGATTCAGTGTCTTGTCATGGGTATTATTTCACCTATTTATTGGATAACTACCACTGTTACTAAACTGTTGCACTTTTTTTTTAAATGGTTATCATCTCTATTAACTACAACCAGACAAATCATTTGTTAATTGTTTTTTTTAATTATTATTCTAACATCTAAAAACTGTAAATAGTTGGTAGATTAAAACAGAGAATATTCAATAAATGTGGTTTATTTCTGTCTATGAGATAATATGAGAAAAATAAATGTTTAGTGACTGACTTAGCTTACAAAATAGCTGTTGAATGACAGCTGCTTCTGTGATATTTTCATCAACTAAATGAGATAAATCTATGCAGATATGCTTTTGTATATGTTTAAAGAGGTAGCTAGTATTCTGGTTGTTTTTCCAGAAGGCTCTATTGATTTTTTCTGCTTCACTGTTCAATTTTATATTGTGTTTATGTTGTTTAGTGCTCATTTAATTGTTTTGCTTTCTGTATGGGTTTTTAGTTTTTTGGTTTTTTTTGGGGGGGGGGGAGGGGGTTGGTTTATTTTCTTAAACTGTTGGAGAAAGTGCACTGTCTGTTTTGGAGCTAGTGTGTCTGTGCTCAGTTCAGGTTGTTTTAATTTTAGGTGAAGATTGTGAAGACTTTATTAATCGAAGCAATCTGATAGATTTTACTTAAAAAGAGTGAAAAATATTGATATTAATGAATTGTACCATCTTTTTTATATATATAATTACAGTAAATGCTGCTTCAATGCAACTACTAAACGTTAATTTGTTTGCAAAGTAGTCTATAAAGGTCCTGGAATTTGAAAAGAGAGTTTGCCTGAATTTGTGTTTTCTTTTCACAATGCTTTCTTTAGATTAAAGAGATAGCAAAGGAATGCAAATGTAGCAATATTTGATCCATCTGGGACAACTACTACCATGGGCCATGCTGGGTTTTTAGTTTAAGCTTCATATTGAAAGTCTGTGTGAGTTGTTTGAGAGCTAGGTTGTTGCACAAGTGCTGAAATATACTTCTACTTGAATTCATAGTTTGTGCTTGGCTTTCAGGAAATTGCTACTGGCATAATAATGGTGAGAAAGCAGTTTGAGCTACTTCTAGCCAAGGTCAAGTCACATATATGTACTAAATCGTTAATTCCAGATGTCCACAAAAGGATTTGAAGCATTTAAGCCATGCTTTATAATATAAAAATACAAAAAATCTCAATTTTACTGAGTACCCAGATCAAAGTGCATAATACAATTAATATAGTTTTGAAGTACATTCTGTCAGCAGAGTTATTTATCTCAAACTACTAAGAAACTGCATTTTTTTTTTTTTAAAAAAAAAGAGAGAGAGAATAATTAACTGTAGTCCAAAATACATACACATACCGTGGCACTTCGGAGTAACACTTGATATGGCATAGTCTGATGTCAAGGCAGTAGTGGTGAAGAACAATCAGAGAGTTGAAATGAAATCCGGGAGCAAACATGTCTTAGTAGTGGTGAAGAGACTTAAGAGTCCCTAGTCTGCAGAACAGTCAATAAAAGTGTAACAGCTCAGACGTAAGGGGTGAGTACAGCAGAGAAGCTCTCCCTCTACTGAATAGCCTGTGGCTTTCCAGCCACCACAGCTATCAATTGGCACTGTTGCCGATTTCCATCACTGCAGAAGCCAATTCAATCTGGACATCCAACATTACCCTGTATTACCTTCAAACTAAGCTTGACTTGCTTGCTGCCATATGAAAACTTTTTAGCAGTTTGGAGCAATCATAGCACATTCAATGTCAAGCTCATTGAAACTGAATAGACCAAGGCACACTATGTCATGATAAACACAGTGTGTTTTTTTCTTTTCTTTTTCAAGGGGGGGGGGGGAGGACTTTTTAAGCAATTTACTCATGTATAATAGGAATATTTTGTATTAAAATGTAAAGTGTCATAAATGTGTCTTAATGAATTTTGTTAATAAAAGTGAGTCTCTGCTCTCTCTTTTGATAGTAGGGTAATACCCTCTGGTGGATAGAGCAATCTTATATACTCAGGATAGAATGATTGGTTGGAAGGAACATGCTTGTTATTAGAATAGCTAAAAGAGTTGGAAAAAATGTGAACCTGTGAGCAAATTGAAACTCTTCCTTTGTCACTTCAGCAGTATCCTCAAGGCTTGTCTACCTTTCCCAGGTATTTAAGCCAGTCAAAAGAAAATTATTAGATCTCACAATGAGCATTATTTTCTTCATACTTTCAAAATATCATAGCTACAGAATACTTAAAATTATACTTTTTTTTTTTTTTCACGAAGCTTTAAAGAATTTTCCAAAAATTTGTCTCTGATTTGGTAGGCATTCCACAAACTGAAATAGAAACAGTGAATGTTCAGGGGCATGTCTTAACTAAAGTAAAATTCACTTGCACACTTTGATATGGAAGAATAAGGATTTATTTTGCTCACTTTGAATTAGAAATCCCGTTACTTAATCTCTGGTTGAAATGTCACCAGTTTAGTTCAGCAAGCTATAACCCTGCATCACTTGCATGAGGAAAGATCCTAAATATTTTTGCTGTTGTCCCACTTTCACAGCACTTAGATAATCTGTAGGAAAGTACCAGTGACAGTACTGGTGCTTTTTCAAGCCTGTGGCCTGACAACTAAACTGGTGAGAGGATTTTGGTGCCAGCTCTGTACTGAGTAATGAATCTTACTCACCAAGAAATATCTTTGCCTAGTGAATGTTTGTTCTCCCATTTATTTTCTACATGGAGGTTTCATTTCTTTTCTAAGGTTTAATTTCCCAGAGATTGCTTTATTTCTTCTTGATAAATTTTCACCGTTGAGATATAAAACAGACTGCTTGTATCTAATCGGCTAGACTGTCTAGACTCTGTTTCTGTGGGTAAAGCTTCAGCCTTTAAAATAAGTACATTTCAGTCACCTAGGCATAGAGAATTAGTCACTGAAATCTGGTCAATGATTATAAACAAACGAAAAACATTTCTTAACCTTTTTAACATTAGATTGTTGTCTTTCTTAACATTTTCCCAACATTAGTTTCTTTCCCCTTCAGTCTGACTATTCTCATTCTCAAACTGTTGAGAAATTTCTATTAAGTTGGGAAACTGTTGAGAAATTTCTATTAAACTAATTCAGATTCATTTTTTAAAATTTACATTGGCTGTACAATTCTTCAACACTGAAGAAGGCCCAGTAAGGAACTTTTGGGGAAGACTGTATAATATTGAGCTAATGAGAAATATCAGACAGTCCTCAACCCCAAACAGAGTCAAAATGATTTGAAACTTACAAAGGTCAAAGTGAATACCCAGAATTAACTACATCCTGTAACATGTCAAAAGAAGTAATCTCATGGACAGGAGGAAATGTTTTGGAATATTGTATAACTTTGGCCTGACAGAAAGTTTAGGGAATGTGAAGGCAAGAGGAGATTTGACTCAATTTGATCAAGTGGCACACGAGTTTAATGTCAGTAAGGATGGCGGTAGCACCTGGAGAAAACAATTGGAAAGGAAATCTACAGGGTGCACAAAGTTGTTCTCTGTGGCAATGAAAGGACTGCTCCCCCATCAGCTCCCTCTGATGGAAGGCTAAGAGATGTTCGTGGTTTGAGCTTGGGCACAAATATCTGGTCCCAGTCTTTGCAACCAAAATATATTGATGAACTATGACTGTACAGGATGTAGTTTTTGTTCCTACAATATATGGATTCTTGGCAGTGTCCCTTTTATGCTGGTTAAGTAGAAAAGATATGCTCATTTGATTATAAATATTATCAAAATTTCTTGCTACATTTTCTATTGTAAAAATATTTTGGAGTTTGTAGCATGTTCCTCAGTCACCAATATTTTTATTTATAATTTTTAGCTTGTGAAGAATCTCCTCCTAGGAGAGTTAAAGAAGTGCCTACTGAAACATGGAACAACCCTCCCTATCCACATGGTACTCAAGTAACATACAGGTGTCGGCCTGGATATATAAAATATGGACGAATTTTGTTTGTGTGTGATGATGGAGCATGGAAGCAACGCCACCCACTGACAGAATGCAGAAGTAAGTATTTATGCAAAATACATACAAACATTTGACCTGGCATGTCACATACCCTGCAAGCAATGTTAATGTGAAATTTCAATTGCACCTTTACCTGTATGTTGTTTATTTCAGCATCCTTTACAATATCATCTTAAAAGGCATATATGCAAAAGGAAACATTTGGGTAATTTTCTCCAGGTCAAAGGAATATTTTTTTGCTTTACAGAAGATTTATGCTAGGCCAGCCTTACCAACCCAATCTGTGCATTTGCTATCAGAATAGAAATTGCTTTAAAGAATATCCAAGACACCTTTAATGCTAGCACCATTCTGTGTAAGTCTGTGCAGCTATGTTTTTGGTTTAGGTTAGGTGGTACAATTATAGTATATCTGGGACACAAGCTAAGGTACCACAACAAAGAGGTCCATTATACAGCTGATATAGACCTTTCTGCATTTAAATTAAATAAAAATAACTAGTCACTGTATATTACCTATAAATGGCAGGTTATGGAAGAATTGTATTTTAGCATGTTAAAAAACAAAACAAAACAGTTCTGTTATTTTTCTGGTATCTTGCAGTCAGAATCTTATCTTTCTTGTTCTAAATTATGTTGATTCCTTCTTATTTTTACATGTGTTTATATAAGTACTTGGTGCACACTGATCTTTTCAATTACACAAAAATTGCTGTAGCTTTTTAGTTACATATTTTAGGAAATACTGCCACCAAGTGAACAGATGCTGACATTGGCAAAGTGCGGGTGGAAGGTAAAACGTGGTGGTTTGGCACAGATTAAGGGATAACATCCCCTTTCTATGAGAGGCCACACTAAACAGTGAAACTGGTCATGGGGTTGTCCGTTTCCTCTGTGTCACATTGGAGAAAGTCTAGGGCCTACTCAAGCACCTCTTCCTTGGAAAAAACAAGGATGTTGATATGATCCAAGAAATGAAAATGCCTAGTTTGTCAGGGACCATGACGGATTTCTTCTGAGGCCTAATAAATTTTATCCATGTAGTTTATTTTACAGTTCTTTGAGCAGAAAGGGCTAAGGACCACAGGACTCCTGTGGCCTCAGGTAATTTCTCTTCACTCAACACAATCTCCATCAAGTTGAGGAAATTTCATTTCCAGTCATGGATTGCTTCTGTGATGGAAGATTTGGACCAGTTTATGTCAGAAAGTATAGGAAAAGCTGAAGTTACATCCTGCCATTAAATGTATCATAAAACTTAAAATAAGATCTGCCTTTTTTTTTTCAAGGAATGAAAGCTCCTAATCTGCTGCTTACTTTTAAAAAATAAATAAAAAATAATTCTCACTCTAATATGTTCTTATTGAAAACAGTGATTCATTAAAGGAGGTTAACTGAGCTAATGCTGAGCATTTTTGAACATACACTCTGCATGAAATACATTTGACTAATTAATAGATAAGTGCTGTCTTTCAAATTTTGACTCTATGTATGGTGTAAGTACTTTTTCTTTCTTTCTTTCTTTCTTACCAGATAAGCCCTGTGGACATCCTGGAGATACTGAGTTTGGTTCCTTTCAACTTACCAATGGAAATGAGTTTGTCTTTGGTGCTAGAGTGGAGTACAGATGTAATGATGGGTAATATTTAATTCAGTATATGGGAGTTAACTTAAGGTTTTAATGACAAGAGAAATGTCAGTAATAGATTTATTGTCTGTAAAACAGCTGCAATTTACTAATATTTAAGAACATTTTGTTATTGTTTAATTTAAATTAATGAGATTACAGTAATACTAAACATAACTGTATCTCATGTCTAGTGGTATTGAAATAACTGTACTTCACACACATGAAGCTGTCATCCAAAGTGCCTAAAACAGATGTGCCTAAAAAAGGCTGTAGCTCATTTGAAATCACGGTTGTTGAAGTAGAAAGCAAAACTAATGGTCTGCCTGTAAAGCTGCCTCATGACTTGAGCCACTAACTGATGGAAGCGCAGCTTCTCATGCTGGAATCTTTGCTCTCAGCAGGCAGTCGTTATGCAGTTATCTGGAGAAGTCATTAGGCAGTACAATGGAATCACCTATTCAGAACCACAACCATTAAGTCCTGCTTAAATAGTTTCTGTGAGTTATGAAACAAAATGCATTGTAAAAAATGTTTGAAGGAAGACATTTTTGTTAGACTGGATAACATCTCTTCACAGGCTGCTTGGAAGAAATTCTCTCTTCCCCCTCTATTCACCTTCTCCAATGAAAACTGTAGCAAGGCAAATATATAGTATTGTGCTTAGGTAAACATTTTAACTACATTCTTTCCTCATGAAATGCAAATCAGCCATAAGCACAATACAGTGGTTTAGCCATGTTTTTGCACACTTTGAGTTGCTGGAATGTATTACTGAATCTAGTCTAGTATAAATAGGAGTTGCAAAATCAATATTTTCCTTAATTCCTTAAATGCAGACAGTTCTGTCATTTCAGACTAGTTGTAATCCCTCTCTGACCGCATTCCAGACTAAGCAGAAGCAATGCCGTTGTGGCTGTGATGCCCTCAAACCTAAGAGAGTACTAACTCAGCAAAGAATGGAATACATATGGCTGCCCCATGGCTTTCACTCATACTGGAGTATAGAGAGCATGAGATTTACTCTGCTAGCTATAATGATTGTGTAAATCACCCTTAGGTCATTTATTTTCTAGACAAATCTTGGTATATCTGTTATGAAGAAGATATCTAACTAATTACTTCCTACAGTATGATTTTTTGTTTTGTTTTGGTTTTTTGCCATATGAAAGTAAAAGAAACAAAATAGGGGAGACAAGCAGAAAAATACTGTTTTCTTTTGTTATGTTTTGGTTACTCTGTACTGGAATATCTGAAAACTTCTTCCTTTGCTTCAAAAACAGCAGCACTGCTGTTTCTGTCACATGAGACTGTAATTTATTGCTTACTTTTTTTTCTTGTAAGATACCAGATGCTTAGCCAAAAAAATTATCGTGTGTGTCTGGCAGATGGATGGAGCAATGATATCCCTCACTGTGAAGGTAAATGGAGTTTGATGTTTAATTCTTTATCAAAGTTATTTTTTTTATCTGTCTGATACTATCTAGAACTTGCCTGTTATCTTGCTACTTTCTGTGGGGCTACTGTTGTCTATTGTGACTGTTATGACTTCTCATGGTGTTAATAACAAATCAACAATATTCACTGATTAAACCTCTAGTATTAATTCACATAAATATACAAATGTCTAAACTCATAGACATTTGTATATCTATGTGAACAGACATAGATATAACTCATACAACTCATAACCACATGTTATACAATAGTGGAACTCTTAAAATGACTGCTCAGACATTTTAATCCAATAAACAATCATTTATCAAAAAGCACTCACAAAACTAAGTCTTGTCACTTGCAGACAGACTTAAAGCTCTGCCTCACACAAAGACCCAAAATGTGTAGGTATCTGCAAAATACAGATGGGATAAGACATTTTACTTGTATATGAAAGTCTGTTGCTTCCTGCCGTTTTGAATATCTTAGCTATTAAGATGTTGTTTAAAGTTCTTCTCCCTATTAGCATACAGTGGAACAACCCTAGTAGGAGAGAATGAGAACAAAAGACACCCAGTCTCCAGAACAAAATAAACTGGATAGCTTAGATACTTCCCTGAATTTAGAAACCATTTAATCAGTTTCAAACCTGTGTGATTATAAAAATTTCCTTTTTAAAAAGTTTCCTTTCTTCCCAGAGATAATTTTTAACTTTTAAAAGTAATTTGTAATTTTATTTATTTATTTATTTATTTTTCTTATAATTTAGATTTTCTAATAGCTGGTCTCAGGTATTCCATGTTCAATTGACTGAATTTTGGTTGTCCTCAATTTTAGGCATACAGCTTGCTCTCTGCATAATGCAGAGCAATGTTTTCCAACATATTTTTTTTTGTCACATCAACATGATACTGCAGTTTCAAAGTCCTTATAAAATTTTCCTTTCATGCCTGAGGAGTTTTCATTAGGTTGAAATGTGTGTTGTAAATGGTATCAGAATATATAACAAATCTATTTATATTTTAAACTGTTTAAAGTAATTACAGTGGTTTATCTGTATTGTAACTTTTGTGCATCAATATATTTCAGAGAATAGCCATCAAAACAGCTCTCTTTTTTCTTTTGTTTTGTTTTGTTTTGCTTTATTTTGTTTTCCAGTGGCAAAGTGTTTACCTGTAAAAGCACCAGAAAATGGAAGAATAGTTATGACTGGTGCATTTGAGCTAAACCAAGAATATTCCTTTGGCCAGGTTGTAGAGTTTGAATGTAATGAAAAATATAGGCTTGTTGGATCTAAAGAAATACATTGCTCTTCTGATGGAAGATGGGATAGCGATGCACCTCAATGCCAAGGTAAAAGGAACACTATTATCTGCAATAAGCTTTATTCTCACAGACTTCTAGGGACTGGTTACCACCTAGGAAACTACAAAGCTTTCACTTTATTGCACAGCAATTAAGCATAGCTTGTCTGTGAACAATGTCTATTACATATTTGCAAAAGTGGGATTAGAAAGAGAAGTCAGAGAATATTGTATGATAACAGGTGGTCCATTTTGACTGTTTGTTCTGCATTTTCACTACAAGCTATATGGTTTGCCAGGCTGCATTCATTTCTTTGAAACTAGCTTCAGTACCTACATAAGATTCAATTGCCTCAGTGTTTATTTAACCAAAGTAATTACAAATTATTTTGAATCTATATAAACCTAGTTTAAAAAATAGCATGATTCTAATTCATTCATGTTTGTAAGCTACATAAAAAGCAAAGAAATCAGGATGGATTTTTCTTTCTTCAAACTACTGTGTTTTGACAAGTTACAAGGTTAATTCAGTTTCTACAGAATCACAGAATAGGCGAGGTCCCTCAAAACGGAGTCAGCTAGGGCAAGTTGCTCAGGATCATGTCCATTAGGCTCTTGAACATCCACAAGGATTAAGACTTCACAGCCTCTCTGTTTGACTACCCTCAAGTAAAATTATTTTCCTATTTTAAGTGATATTTCCCGTACCCCTTTGTGTGCCTGTGGCTTCTCATCTTGTCACTTCCTGCCAATGAGAAGGGATGGTTCCATCATCTTTACTTCCACCTCACCTATCACAGTCAGAAATTTATATAGAATAGAGTAGAATAGTTTAGTTGGAAGGGACCTACAAAGATCATCAAGTCTAACTGCCTGTCCACTTCAGGGCTAACCAAAAGTTAAAGCATATTATTAAGGGCTTCATCCGAATGCCCCTTTCCCGTCAATGCTCAAGAGGCATCAACCACGCACTAGGAAGCCTGTTCTGGTGTCTGACTGCTCTCACAGTAAAGAAGTTTTTTGTAATATCCATTCTGAACCTCCCCTGGCACAGCTTTGTGCATTCCTGTGCAATTAATAAGATCCCCAATTAACCTTCTCTTCTGTAGACTCCCTAAACCTCTCTTTATCTGTCAGTTCCCTTAATTATCTTTGTGACTTTCACTAGACCTGCTCCAAAATGTCCATCTCTTTCTTGTTTTGGGGAACTCAGACCTGAATGTAGTGCTCCAGATGTGGTCTCACCAGTGCTGAGTAGAGAGCAAAGATCACATCTTTGGACCTGCTGGGAATGTTTGTCCAAATGCAGCCTGGGATGCTGGCCCCTGTTCAACTTGTTCAGTAGGACTGTGAAGTCTTTTTCTACAGAGCTGCTTTTCAGTCAGTTGGCCCCCAGCCTGTCATGAATGGGATTACTCCTCCCATTTTACAAACTGGTATTGTATGGGATTGGTTTGTCAGTACATAAGAATGAACCACAGGAAGTAACAATCTCTGTCAAATATTTGCTCCATCAAGTTTCTTAGATTATTTATATGTTATGTCATCTGGAAGTATATGTTCATAAGACCAGGTGTGTTTGTTAGGATGTCAGATACATGTATGGTCTGTTCACAATGTCAGAGCTAAATTTTGCCACTGTGAAACACCCATTTATTTCAATTTGAACAACATAAATGGGATTAAAAATGTACTTGCACCATTTGTAAAATATAGTGAATTTTATTAAACAAAGACATTTATGATGAAATATATATTATACATATATTATATATTATATATTTTTATAATATATTAATATAATATATATTAATATATTATATATAATATGTATTAATATATAATATATAAATATTATAATATATAATTATATATGATAATATATTATATTATATATTAAATATATATTATAATATATATTAAACAAATTAATATTATATATTAAACAAAGACATGTATGATCAAATATATCTCAGGGGAAGTATAAAGTAAATCCAGCAGACAAATCCAGGATAACCCTTTGGTAGCCTAGGAAACAAACCCATGAATATTATCTGACTTTAGGAATTCACATTTTGGAAACTGCAAGATCTCAGTAGTTTTACTGGTTTGTCAGGAAGCTGGATATGCTGGAGTTCATTTATAGATAGCTAGGTATTCTAATGTCAGTTTGCCAGATTTAAAAAAGCCAGTTTAATGCTTTTTTTCTTTTTCCTGTTGGTGCTAAAATTTTACTAATCATCTATTGAATATGAGAGAGCTTCAGGCTTTCCTTTCAAGAAAATTAAATTATCTGAAAAATGAAAAAATCCTAATTTCAGCTAGCCTAGTTGCTTATTTTAGAATGTCCCATACAGTATATACTGATTCTGAAAGCCATTAAAAACAAAGCATAGCCCTAAAAGCTGTCTTTTGAATCAGTTTACTACTGTAGCTGTGCTACACTGTACTTTCTACTTGGCACCTACAATCAGGTCATTGAAGAGTTCTCAAATAAGTTCCAAATGGTTTCCAAATGAAAGCATTGATGTTGACCTAATTTCTGTGAAGTCACGTGGAAAATTTTTTATGTGTTTATATATATATTTACATTCCAATAAACATTTATTTTCAGTAAATAAGAATTGCTAAAAATATATGCATTTTATCTTTCTCAACTTCAGATATTATCTGTAACGTACCTGCAATTCCTCATGGATTTGTGCGTAACTCCAAGTCATCTTACAAGGAGTCTGAACAACTACAATTTGGTTGTGAAAAAGGATACACATTTGGTGAAAGAGCAGATGCACTATGTACTGAATCTGGATGGCATCCAATCCCCTATTGCATTGGTCTGCATTTTCCTACAGTTATTTTGGTCACTGGTTGTACTTGGAAGTAATTTCAGTATTACCGTAATCATTATCATTATCTTATTGATTTAAAAAAAAATAACAATCATCATCGTCCACATCTTGCCAATACCCCATGAAGATCTGGAAGGACTAGGGATTTGAGGGACAAAACAACTGGATATGAGTTTTCCGTGAGAGGCCATAGCAAAAAATGGTTAATTCAGCCTTTCTTGAGTATACTTGAATATAGTTGGATGGGCTTGTGAAGATAGAATTGTTCACATGTGCTGCATAAATGAGACAGATGATGAAATACTTTAGCATTAGAAGCTGCTTAATTTTATCCTGTTCCTTTTTTATTCTGTGACTCTGAATTAGTGGGGATAACATAGCAAAAATACTCTTGGTTAATAAATAGTTCTTAATTTGAATAGGAAGAATAAAGCTGAATCTCTTTACCTTCTACAAAATACAGTGAAAATGCTTTAGTGAAGAGATGGAAAAAAATCAGACACTAAAAAGAGTAGAAAGCAGAAAGTAGAAAGCTTTGTTTAAGCAAGCAGAAAAAAACACTAATATGGAGAAAATAAAACTATAGAAGGAATCTGAATTTTTTTAATGGCACAGGAAAATTAACATTTGAAACCAACTTAGAGAAGTCATATGGTTTCTGAAGTCCTGTTGTCTTCAAATCAAGACATTTTAAGTGAAATTCAAGTATACTGCTTGTAACTTGAATATAACTGGTGACAGTCAGTGGCTGTTCTGAAAATAAAAAGAGGTGGTTAAATACTAAATACCATATGAATTGCAGCAGTATGGATAAAACTGAGGAAAGCTAATAGTCTCAGCTTGATGACCTACTTGCTTATGAATCACAAGCAGTTCTTTGAGGGGGAGCTACAAATTTATGCATCTTCAAGTCTTCCATGTTCAGTAGCTTAGATGCTGTGGCAACATAGCCAACACTCTGCTACTTGTAATTTTAAGAGAGTAAAATGCCACTCAGCATCTCACCCTGTATGAACCTGTGAATCAACAAAAGGTTTGAAGACAATAGAATAGTAGGTTTTCCTGACTTACTGAACTGATTTCTGCATTTTTCCTGAGTGTCCCTGAGTCTTACCATAGTTTGAGTAGACTGAGCACCTGTTTGCTCATTGTTACATTTGCTTTTGAAATTTCTGGGCTACTAATTCTGATGAACCAATTCCAATGTAAGAGAAACAATTCAAAAATGATTTCTGTTTCACTGATAGAACTTTAGTAAGAAATTGTTAGTGTACTGTGCACTTTTTAAAAAAATGAGTGGAAATTACAAGTACCTTTCAAAATATCTTTCAAATTTAAATCCTCACTTAAGGTCAGGAAATAGTAAGACAGGGTTGTATGAAGAACAGTCTGATGTGGTTATGGCCATTTCCATAGGAATAAGAGCAAATGTGAAGTAGTCCAATCTCAGAAGGGTAAGTTGTCCATTGATGGCCATGAGTGTCTAGGCTGAAAAATACAATGTCATTGTAGTGTTGCAATATACACAAAGCTAGCTGAAAAGTGCTCTCTACACAGACATGATGTCAAGAATTATGTACAGTGTGTCTGAAATTCACTAACCTAAAGAACCAATCAGGCCCTGAAGTGATGTATAATCAGACACTAAAGTAACATGGTCTGCGTGAATCCTGCCACTGTCCATGACTCTTAGCCTAGGATGGAGACAGCAGTTTGTTTAATATTACCAGAACTGTAATTGTGCAACCACATTGTTCATGATGTTCAGACTTTCTATCAGAAATTGTCTAAGGATCTCTTCAAATTCATGTATTTACAGTGATGAAACTCCCTCATGCTTTCTAACTCCCAAATGCCTTCTGCGCAGTTCAGATGACAAATCCATGATTTCTGAGGTCAGTCCTGTTGGACATCAGCGCTCTGGGTCACTGATTTTAATTTAGTTTCACTCAACTACAGCACTTTAATTAGAACTCCAGATCCCCCAAACAGACATATGCGCATGATGTCCTAGCTGAAATAATTTGATATATATGTTGGAGAAATCTTTATCGAATCATGTTCAAGATGTTGCCAAAGAACACTTGAAACTGGAAAAAAAAAAAAAAAAAAAAAAAAAAGTTTGCAAAAGGGCAATGTTACAGGATGTTATGTACCACCCACCTTCCTGGGACCTCTTCCAGAAAGACTCCTTTAGAAATAAAGAGTAGTCAGTCCTAGTGCCCACTCAGTCCTTGAACTTTCTGCTTCAAGATTAGTAATGATACTAATTAATATGCATTGCCTATGGTTTAGCAGCATACTGCTTTTGAGAAGTGACAAACAAAGCATTCTTGCAGACATGGATATACTGGCCTCTGATACTTGGGCTGTATTCAATTATAAATCCTCTCAAAGGTCATTCTATAGTAGGAAAATATAAAATAATTTCTGTCCTGCTTTATTCCTATAGCTTTATGCTACCATGAAGTTGTTCTAGATCTTATTTGACTTATCGCAGAGCTTAGATGATTCAGCAGCACATGTATCCAGCTGATTCATCCACCTTCACTCCACAGGAAGACCAGTCTGTGGTGACTGTATAATCATCCCCTCCCAGCCCTGAGTGTGTTGGTGTGATTTTCTGAATTACAAGTACAAAAAAAAAAAAAGGCTCAAATTTATAAAGAATGTTTGCCTCACTCCCTAAGAAATCTCTATTTGAAAGTTATTTTATGCAGTTTTGGTCAATAGACTGTGAAGACGAAAACTTCTGCAATTAATATAAAGGCATTCTTCTAATTAGCACTGCATTTCTCTCTTTCCATTTAGAAATTATATGCTCTCCTCCAAGAGTTCCCAATGGGAACTTTAGACCTCAAGAAGAAAGCTACAGAGAAGGGGCTATGATCACAATAGACTGTAATCCTGGATATCTTTTGAGAACACTGTCTGGCAAAAATACAGCTCAATGCACCAGCAGAGGCTGGGTGCCTGCCCCAGATTGTGTTGGTAAGTAGCTCTTGTGAGTGAAGGCACAATATACACAATTATTATTTTGGAAATATCTTAAGAGAAAAACTTCAGCGCCATAGGAAATAAAAGATACTTATTCATTGTGTTTCCTGATGTTATAAAACTTAATGTGATGGCTTGGAAAAACAGCTAAAAAGCAATGGTATAATCTAAATGTGCATTATGTTTATAAACATGGGTATTATCTGTTACTGTATTTGTGAAATTATATATTAAAGTGTGCAATAGTCAGCTCCCTTACAGGAAGGTTTGTGGTCCAACTGAGGAGTAGCAAGCCAGTCAGGATTAGAGGACACAGTGAGTGTTAAAGTATCCAAGCCAATGTGTAGGTGATGGTTGGAAGGTATGCTTCCTCATATTAACCAGAGGTTTAGATTCTTGCTTGCAGTTTTGTGTTGATATATTATGAATAATTGCAGCCTTATTGTAATCTGTCAAATGGCAAAACAAAGTACTCTTGATTGATTGGTAATGAGTTCTTTCTTGGCTTAAACTTCCATTAATTACAATTATAGTTTTTCCCATTATGTGCAGTAGAAAAACAAAAGTCAGCCATTTCATTATTTATCGGTCTTTGATCACTGAAAATGAATGAAAAACATACAAACAGAAGGAGGTGAAAGAAACCCTAACAAAATCACTCTTTTAAATGAACCTTTGGGTAAGATAATTTGAACTATTCAAGAAAAGTACCTTGTTAACAAGTGGATTAAGCATTTCTCTATTTGTGGATTCTGAAATTGAGGAATCTTCTGGAGATCACCTCTCTCATTATTGTCTGTTCAGTGGCTGATCCCTCTCTCCCAGCACATGGGCTTTGGTCCAGGGTACTTCAGGAGAAACCTACCTGCCTTGGCCAAGCAGGACACCCTGGGTAATCTTTGGGTGAGACCTGCTTCTAAACCTGACTTGTTCCTGAAAAGCTCTTTTAAGGAACTGAGAAAACAAAAGAAAAATGATTTATGTTTTAAAATGAAAAAGAGTAAAGCCAGGAAGAGCTTTTGGTGTAAGATCCCAGAAGTGACAAATAAAAATGGTGACAGTTGTTACAATTGTTAGAGTCTGCACTTTAGTGTGTAGAGCTGAGCTAGCTGCCTGGGTTCCCATCATTGGCAGTATAGCACACTGAGCTGAGACCCTGTGAAGAAACTGTTATCTCATCATAGAATTAATACTTACATTTGGTTTCATGAATCAGCCTCTAGAGTCCACTAAGGAGATGGACTGGATTTCTGTTGATTGCAATGAAAACAGGCAACCAGCATAGCTGTAGACATTCATGAAGACACCAGAAGCACAGCCTGGTTGATCCTGCACTCCTTGAGATCTGCCAAGGTGTGCAGTTCTGATTCTGTCAGTTCCAGGAAACACTCAAATGATGAAGTGGTGTCTGAACTAATATTTAGGACTTTGTGTGCTGAGCTTTTTGTCACCCGTGTGTTGATATTGTTGCTGTTAAATTCTATTTCAAGAGAAACCCTGTGACTACCCAGTGATAGAAAATGGCAAGATAAGTGAAAGAATGGCACGCCTTTACTTTCCAATGAGGATTGGGCAGCATATTGATTACCACTGTCGTAATGGCTACTCAACCCCAAGTGGAGAAAGAGTCGCTCGCGTGGTCTGTTCTAAAGGGGGCTGGAATCCAGAGCCAAAATGCCTCAGTAAGTGCACTTCTACTATATGCTCAATTTTGTTATGATTATTGATGATCTGTGCAGCAGAAATTGTGCCGATGGAATGCAAGAAGCAGCAATGTACAGTTTGTTAAAGTGTAACTGGTACCCTGTCTGCAGAGCTCAGCCACTTGATAAGTGGCTCTGAAGTGAGTAAGACTGAAATGATAAATATGGATTTGGGACGTTCTTTGCTCATGCACCTATCCATGAGATTGAAAAAAAAAAAAAAAAAAGAAGAAGCAGAAGATTTAGGAAATGTTTTTCATCTCTGGCTTCTGGGTCACATGCATGTATCTGCTTTCATCTGCACATGCAGCAAGACATTCTAAGAACTTCTCTGTGTAAATGCAGTATTCCTTTAGCGGCTTGGGCACTTTGTCTAGAGGTTGCTATCTGGGATCCATTGCCCAGTTCTTTTGGATAACATTTGGGACTGGCCAGGTAGCATGCTCTCACAATAAGCCGAGAGTGAGTATGGCTGCAACAAGAGATCCAGATACACTGGCTTAATCTTTCAGCGATAGAAAACATTTAAACCAGTGAGCTGAGGCCTTCTCTCCTAACTCACATCTTCAGTGAGAGTACATTTCCTACCTATCAATAGGACCTGTAAAAAACAACAAAAAAAAACCAAAAAGGTTGGTCTTTCTCCTGTTGCCCTGAGCGGAGTGGAAGTCAGTGCAGGGGACAAGTAGAGTCCTGCCCAGAGGAAAGGACCAGTTACTCCAATAACAGAGCCGCAGCATTCCTTCATCCATCTGTAGAGCTAGCATGCTTAGCTGTTAGTAAAATCTCTACAACTGGTTTGAGATGCATTTGCACAGAAATGGTAAAATTTCCTGAGGGCAAATGCCAAAAAATGTCTCAGCACAGGCATCAACATATGTGAGACTTAGCAGACCATACCAGAGCTAGTGCACATGATACTAGATGCAGTTAGACAGCCTTGCTTATGAACTACGGTAAGGACTATTGTTTACTACATCACTTCTTACTGCATTATGGGGTCATTTGAACTCCCGTTCCTGTGATACGTTAACCTCAGGGCAGTGAAAGAAAGCATACTTTAATTCAGATTTGAGCATGGATGTCTTTGGGGAATAGAGTGATAAAGTTGCTAGGAGGCCCCTCTTTTGGTAATGGTCTTCCTAAAAATTATTGTACCTGAGTTTTAGCTGTTCAGATTACTGTGCTTAAATGTACTTACCTTTCTTGTTTAGAAATGTGCTCTGTAACACACCTGGAAAATGGATATTTCTACTATTATCAACCTAGTTACATGGAAGGTGAAAGAATTCGTTATGTCTGCAACCAAGACTATCATCCTGAAAATGAAGATGGTGAAGTTATATGCACAAAGAATGGCTGGTCACCTTTCCCAAGATGTATCCGTAAGAGTGAGTGTGCTTACATTTTGTCACAATTTCTAGCTAAAAACCAATAAATCCATCGTCACATCATCCGTGTTAATTCAACACTGCTGCCTGGGGTAACTCTAAGTCTAGGTGCTTTACAACTGAAACACATTGCCGTGATTCTCTCAGCTATCTCATACAGCTCTTAAGTCCCTGCATGCTACTGAGGTCAGTACCTGTACAAACATGCAGAATGATGCCCTGTAAAATGGCCACACTGGGCTCATTCAGTTCTCCTAGGCTGTAAGCTCTGGGATGGGAGTCAGACCCTCTTGGTCTTCAGTAGTGAAATTTTTTATAATCCAGCAGTGCAGTAATGTAATAAATAGTAAACATTCCCTTTGAATAGCCTGTAATTTATTCTCTCCTTAGAGCCTCTTTCTATGCCACTTCTTTCCTTTTGCTTGCCTTCCAGCTGGCATAATACTGGAAGGAGGGAGGAACAGGAAAGTTCTCTCTCCTAATACCCTTTCCAGCTTTTGCACCTGACTTGCAGCAAGCCTGAAATTGCTAGGATGTCTCACCTAAACTTTAGGTACTTTAGATAACAATTTTATATGGACAAAATAAATGATTCAACCAATTTCAGACTGCCAAAACATTTTTAAAGAAACAATTACAGCATGAAAGAGACATCTACCGTAGAATTTGTTGGACAGACACTCACTGGTATTTTCACATAGCAGTGAGCAAGCAAAATAAAATATGTTAATTCTTAGCATTAGCCAATAGTGAGCATCATGGCTGTAAACACCAAAAATAAATATATAAATACCAGATAGTAACACTGAATTTTGACTTTTCACATTCTGGTTGTACCCGAGGAACGGAGTTTAACACAGAAGCAGAAAATAAAGTGCTCTTAAAATTGTTCTAAATCCTACTGCTGTTTTCATTTGTCCTCCATCTTCTGGGTATTATAAGTACGTAGTTTAGCAGTGTTTTACTGGAAAGGAATTTTGTCTTTCAGAAACATGCAAGAATATTGTGCTGGACAATGCTTCTTTCAACTCGGCAATGGGTACATTTGGCTTACAGGCGAAAGTCACCTATACGTGTCACAGTGGGTTTGTAACTCCAGAAGGACGAGAAACAGGAGAGATACAGTGTCAAGAGAATGGATGGATTCCAACTCCAAAGTGCATCCGTGAGTAGTACAACTTCAGAGCTCCCTGTTGCAACCACTGGTGCAAACAAGATGTCCTATGTACTCTGGTTTTCTTCATCTGTATTGGTAGAGGTTGCTTACAGAGCAGAGGGAGAGTCAAACAGAGGACAGAGCCTCCAGAGATGAACTTTTCTGAGGCTCCAAGAATTAAAGACAGAAAGCCAAATGGAAGTGAGTACACAGGGAAAATATCTTCTGTCTTCTAGGTGAGCTATTTTTTTCGAACCTCAGTGTTATGAAGTAGATAATCACTGCCCTCTCCAGTGATTTTAGCTGATACAATGTGCATACACCCAATCTTACTCCCAGTTTCTCCAGTCTTTTTGATAAGAAGATGAGAACCTTTCACACTTGTGAGGGACAATTTATGAAGAAATGCCTGCGAGTCAAAAGATTATGTCAATAACTTTCTTTAAAAGTGACCAAATAAGAAACATGATTCATTATTTGGAAAGATGTTATGACTGTGCATAAAAGATTAGGCTGTGCTTTCTGCCCTGGGGCTAGAAAGCACATTTTTGAAAAAGACCAGACTGCTCTTTCTTGAAAATACTTCCATACTGTTGTTGCTCTTCTCCTCTTAGAAGTCCTTTCCTCTCCTGTATGGAGGTATAGGACACTAAAAGAGGAACTTGGATCTTTCAGTGTTATAATGCCAAGGTTTGTAATACTGACCAACATTAGCTAGCATTTTCTCCTGTCCTTTTGGTTCAGACTGACTTTACACAGTTGTTTTTTTCTGATCACCTCACAAAAGGCCATGGGGAACAGGAGTACAAACTGTGTGATAGGACACCTATAATAAAAATAAATAGTGGAAGGAAAGAAATTGAATCCAAGGAAGAAGTATTTGTGCCAGATTCTACTTCTTTCTAGAATGCAGAATGCAATAGATACTATGTGAATGCATTACATACAATATTCTACATTCATATGCTGGCAATGCAGAAATTTTAATGTTTTAAATATCCTGAATTGTCCACTAACCTAGCACACACTGAAGTACCTACAGCAATGATGTTTCCAACAGGCAATGTTTCTGGATTGCAAAATGCTCTAACATTATTTTATTCTACAGGATCATGTAGAAAACCTCGTGTTCACTTTTTGGATGGCCATGTAGATAAAAGCGTGTTCCTGCCTGGAGATACAATTGCATATTCATGTCCAGAGGGATTTCAAACTGCAGATAATATGACAACTGGTACTACAAGTTGTGAAATAAATGGTGAATGGAAACCAGTACCCAAGTGTCTTGGTAAATATTTTTGTGCTTGCTGACCAGTGTAACTGTATGAACTTTGTGAAGCTTTATTCTTTCCTTTGGTTTTGTTCTAATCAATGCTAAGTGATGCTAAGGGCATGGCTGCCTCCTCTACCTGCTCTGGCCCAGAATCACTCCTGCCTGGCTGCTGGAATCCAGCCCAATGCCACAGGGATCTGGGACCTCTGCTAAGGCCATGGGATGAAGCTGCCGCTTTCCCCTTTGCAGGTGCAACCAGTAACAAAGCTGAGCACATATCTGAGACTCACAGACATAGGACACTGACACAGCCATATGAATTGCCACAGATAGGGCAACAACACGTGCATACAGGACTCAGATAAAATATAAATATAGACAGCTACATCCTCTTCCTCCTCTTCAGCTGGTAAAGATTGAGTTTCACTAGTCAAGGTGCACACACAGCACTTTCTGGGTTCACAAGCACATGTATTCATGGAGCCCTCAAGGCCCTTGCTTGCCTCACTCACACCAGTGTCCCCCCAGTAGCTGTTTTTTGGGACGTACTGTTCCTGCTCCAGTGGCTGGAAGGTAAAGACTCCCACTGGCTCCAGTAGCTGCACTGGAACCCCACCTACTTAGGTAACTGGCACCATTTTTTTTTACTCACACACATACAATAGCTCTCACCAGTAGCTAGCACCTAGACCTTGCTGCACACAGAGGGATAGAGAGTAGCATTACACAGTGAGAGAGTTAAGAACAGATTTAATAAAATGCAGATGATAGGACAGACTGCAGTGATCAGGTGCAGGAGTGAGCCAGGCAAGCATGCTGACTGACACAGTGTTACAGGACTGGTCCCTTTTATCTCTTTTGTGCCTATGTTCTTTTGTTCTATGTTCCTTTGTTCTCCTTGACTTGCCCCTCCATGTCCCCTCACGGGCTTGTATAGCTGTGTCAATTCCCGCACTGCTTCCCATCCAGGTTCTCCCTAGTTTAGTCTTAGTTGCAAAGACTAAATTGATTATCTTGAAAGTGGTGCCTGTAGTTTTTTGATAGTCAACCAATTAGTGTGACTGGGAAGTTTGTTTCTTGTCATTGTCTCTTGTTTCTTTCTTGTGTTGTCATGTTGTTTTCAGGGCTGTGTGACTGTATATTTTGTTTCTGGTTTCCCCTTTTCTATTAGTAGTATCTGATGTACTTTTTTGTAGGTCTTACACTGTATGTTAAAATATTTTGTCTTTGTAGCAATAGAATGTGAAATGCCAATATTGCCCAATGGATATATTTCTCCCAGGGAAGGTAAATACAGCAATGGAGATGTTGTGAATTTTTTCTGTAATAAAAAATACAAAAGAGTGGGACCTGCCTCTGCTCAGTGCTATTACTTTGGATGGTCTCCATCACCACCAACATGTAAAGGTAATTCTTCTGTTGACTTTATTGTGGTAGGAAATGTATGAAAATGTCTGGATCCTTAAGACTTTTGTGGGCACCTTGTCTCTAAAAGGGCAGGTACTGGTCTACATAGGCTAGTGTTTTGCTATTTCTTGTGAAAGAGTCTAAGCAGTTGGATTTTCAATTATGTTCACTTGTCTGTGTGTAAAAACATTGAACATGTCTAGAACATTTTTCTGGTAATCAGCCCAAATATTTTTCTTGTTGCCTTTATTCTTTTATCTTCAGTTATGCCAACTGGAGTTCAGCAATAACTGAAAGTGAGCTGGTAAATGGCTTGCACAAAATTTCATTGCAATGTATGAAAAAATATTATTTATTTGAAAATACATAAATTGGCTGCAATACGGTAGCCAGGAATTATTTATCTGAGTAATGCCCTCTCTTACTCTATCCTGTTTTTATAAAAATAAAAACTTGGAGATGATACATAGCAGAACTCAAGGCAAAAAAAGCTCAGTGAAGGCTTTTTACCATGAAATTCCTCAGTTTCATCCTGCAGGATTAACAGCGTCATGCAGAAGGGAAGATATATTCCCCTATTCTTCCTCTGAAGAAAGCTCAAGATGGCAAGAGCATCTTATATTTCTCACTTTTCTTTCCTGCTTGATCAGTTATGTTGTTGTCTTTCATCCTTCTTTTTGCTCACTCTCTTTTGCATTTGAAAACAAGTATATTTTGTGTTGTTGGCTCTTTACCTCTAAAACATATTAAGCTCCTTTGGCAGAATTTCACTCCATTAGAGGTACACATTGCTTTCTGGGTGATTTGCATAACATCCCACTGTTTCTTGCAGGTTTGTGGTTTTTTGTTTGTTTGTTTGTTTGTGAAATTGATGTCCATGTAACACCTTTCTTCTCTTAAAAATGGTTTGGTTTCATCAACTGTTCCTTTTATCACAGCAGGAAACTGACAGCACATGGAAGTAAGAGAGTAGACTGAGCCAGCATCACTCATCTCAGACTGTGAGCTGCAGCCCAACATGAATCCAAATAGTCAAAGCCTGTTTAACCTGTTTTGTGGATTTTCCTTAACTTTAAGCAAGAATCTCAGATTATTTTGTGTTGCACTTAATGTGTTAGTGTGCTAAAAGTACTGAGTTAAGAGCATAAAATTGATCTTTTGATTTCAGAGAATCCCAGAGGCTGTGGACCTCCACCTGAGATTACCAATGGAAGTATTGCTAATGGCTCTCTCCAACAGTATCAGCATGGGAGTACAACAGAATATGAATGTGACTTCATATTTAAAATGGTTGGATCAAAGGAAATAGAATGTGTTGATGGCCAGTGGTCACCTCCTCCTTCTTGCATTGGTATCCTATATAATTCTATATATCAAAAACTCTGGTGTTGCCATACAAAGATAACCAAAAGTAAAGTAAAGAGCTAATGCCAACTGATCACTAGGGAAAAAAAAAATGCTGTTACAGTAAAAATAAGTAAAACTAAGTCTCTAGGTAGGTCAGGACATGTTCTGACAAAGTAAACTGGATAAGCCTCCATCCTGAGGCTTTGTAAGCTCAGTACAAATGCCATGGCCTGTTTCCAGCAATGACAATACTGTATGTTTCAGGGGCTCAGGGCTGCAAATGTGATAACTGTATATGCATTGTGTTGCTGTCTTCTCTAGGCTAGAGTTAGATGTCCTACTTTTTTAAATAGTGCTGATATTGAAATGGTGCATGGTTCTACAGTCAGGTGTTCTGCCTAGGCACAAGCACCCACTTTCTGTGCATGTCATTAGATGGTGTACCTCAGACCAGAGAGTGTGGATGTCAATTGGAGGAGTGCAAAACTACCATTCACTTGTTAAGACAGTGTCTCAGAATTGAAGCAGAATGGAATAAGTTGAAAATCTGTAGATACAGAAAATAATTAGGAGTGTTCTTAAGGAAGAGAACCAATAAACGTCTTTTCATGGACTAATTTACTTTGTCCTACAAAACATGTTCTACATCAACTGCACTGCTCATTTAAGTGCCATAAAAATTCCCTTATTCTCCCCATAATATGTCTAGTATGCAGAAATACCCACTCTGTCAAGATACTTCTCTCCTCAAGCTCTGATTCTTGTGTAGTTTGTGTATGGAGAGATCAAATGGAAATATCATCAATAGGTAGTTCTTCTGCTACAGCTGCCCCTCATTTTCACAGAGCTCATGAGAACTTTCTTTTGAAAATACCTATTATCTTCCATGTTTTATTGAACTGTTCAGGAGATTCTAAAGCTACTTGGGGGAGAGGGGATCTGGGAGCAGGCAGAAAGGGATATGCAATCCATGTGGGTCTCCTTCCTTAGAAACCAGGCTAAAATCCATTAGCAACAAAATCTTCTGTACTGACAGAGGTCCTAAAAGACTTGTGATTCCCTTGGAAAGTCTGGTTGTCTATGGCTGTCTGAATTCTGACACATCTTCCAAGAGCAACACAGATGTTTTAAAAATGTATAGCGTGGAGGAGAATGATTGCTCACATCTTTTTGATATTTGTTCCACAGAGAACAGTTTCTGTGCACAAGTTGGAAAAAAAGAGTGGTTCAAGATTGAGTGCAAAGTTGTTCAAATCCAATTTCTGAGATTCCCATGGGTCTTTCCTCTTCCCTGTTCAGAACTGGCTGAATGCTCCTACCCTGTTACATCCCTTTTTCCTCCCTCAAAAGGAATACCCACATACTGCACTCAACTGTGCAAACCATTAACCTTTACTTTCACTGCCACAGCAACAGTGGCAGCCCACAGCAGGAACCACACCTAGCACATAGATATTATAGCCCTGCAGCTCTCTAAGTGATATTACAGTGGGTTTCAGCTCTTGTAGTAACACTAATTGAAAGTGCACATTACAAATGTGTAGGTGTGTAACTGAACATAATTTTGATTGATCAGAATTAGGATCCAGATGAGCTGGATTAATTGAAGGTTTTCTTACACTTTAGGATTCATGTACCTCTGAAAAACAGAATTTAGGAAATTAACCTTAGCTGAAAGTACTTGGGGAGCATGCTGTGGAGTTATCACAGTGATGGAAAAAGAAGGGAAAGGTCTGGAAAGGAATTTAGCAAACTTACTAAATTATATTCATACCTTATCTCTGTAGAAGGTATTGTTAGTTAATAGGAGTAGGTTTGACTCATCAAATGCAAATAATGTAATTCTTTTTATTTAAATTCTTTCAGATATTCAAATGTGACTCTAGTAAAATTGTGGAATATTTCTGCTCTTTTCAACAGAAGACAAAACACCATGTGGATCACTTTCCTCTATCCCGAATATTGTTCTTCACCAGAAAGACCAGTCCCAGTTTTCTCATGGTTTTGAAGTATTTTATGAATGTCAAGAAGGTGATGCTATAAGTTTGACGACAAAATGTCTTAACGGGGAATGGAAGCCTTTACCTTTTTGTGATGGTAATCTGTTTCCATAATATTTCAGATATGAGTTTAACATTGTTGTATTCAAAACTTCAAGAACTTCAGGAATCAATATGTAGCCAGAGATACTATAGCTTTATGCATCTCAACTAAGTGCTTTTTTATTTAGTGCTCTTTTAAGTGTGAACATGTCCTTCATCCTGGAAAAACTCTGAAGGTACAAATTAGTAAATACTCTGAGTCAGTCTGGGGAAAGAAATAGACAGTACACAGTGGGTAACATCAAATAGGATGGCACATCAATTATGGCACAGCACATCTTTGGTGTGCAATGACCTTAAGACAGTAGTTTTTTACCTATTTTCCAGTGTTCCTTCCCAACAAAGACCCTTCAGAAGCCTTGGGACATACCAGCAACACAGTCACATGCCTATTGTATTAATTACATGGAGATTTGTGTCACTACATACTACTTTGATTTTTTTAAAATCCTAATAGAAATTAGAAATAGTAGTAATAACCATGATGTGCTGGTCTTATTTTATCCTTGCCATTTTTATGTAGATTAGTCCTTTTCATTTCTGATCAGTACTTTTCTCTTTTTTTTTCTAACCTTCCCATTTAGTTTCACACTGCAAAAACTGTTGAAAGTAAGGTCTTTTTAAAAGATGTAAAATAAACCCTTTGCCTAAGGCAAAAAAGCAATGTATTGGAGTCAGTAAAAAAAAAAAAAAAAAAAAAAAAAAAAGTGATATTCTACAAGAAGGTATTTGGCTGATATAAATTTGACTGGAGTATATTGGCTTTTATTTATCTTTAGTGAAATACAGTTTATTATATTCTATTCTTAGTTTCCCTTTCTACAGAAGTGATTTTATATTTCTCAGTGATTTGGATACGCTGTACCTGTATTTGCAGTTATGTTGAGGGCTGAATCTGGAACAAAATACAATCTGCTTAGCTTTCACATTAGCTTGTCTTCTCACTCTCAGAATCATCAGTCAAGGACACAAAACCTGGTTATCACTTAGATACACTTTCCCTGGAGACTGATACCTGGTATATATTTAGTGCAGAATAGTACTACCTCCATGCTCCTGTTTCTGCAAGGAAAAGAAGGTTTCCGTTCTCTTATTTGTCTTACTACTCTTCTGTAATATTGAGGAAGAAATGAATACTTAGTTTTTCAATTAACGGACTCAGCAGAAGGGATCTGTTAAAATAAAATAATTTTGTGAGCAGTAACAGTCTGTGCTTTAGATAGCAAGAACAAGCTTTTGTTTCTGTAATCTAGGAATCTTAGGAGTTACTTCATAAGAAAAAACATCTTCACAGGGACATGCATTAGGAAACCAATGACTTCTTCATCAGTGAATGCACATGTACATCTTATCTGAACCAAAGCTGTTCTTTAGCTGTTTGTGTTGATTTTATTCAGCTACATCTCAGCGCTGTGTGCTTCCAGTGGATGTTGAGGTTGTACAGCCTAGTTCTTTTTCCAAGCCAAAAAAGGAGACTGAGCCACCTGGAGTTATACAGTATAAATGTACATCAACTGACACCAATATTAAAGGGGCAACTTGTGTGTCTGGAAAATGGTCACCGGAGATTGATTGTACAGGTGTGGTTTTACAATGCATATGATTTCTTCTTTTTATATTGGAATGATAAATGCTTGTTACTAAAGCTTATTAGTATCTCTGTGCCACTAGTCTGAAATAGAAATGATTACGCATTTATATATGTGTATGTAGTCAAGTATATGCTAAGGGATAGTCATGGGAACTAATGATGGAACGATCTGAACAGTGAACTAGATTCAGAGACACTATTTTAGTGAAGCAGACTTAATAATATCTACTATGACAATTGGAATATTTGTCCCTGTCACTTCTGCTGTGAGAAAAGATTCAAAGATAAATTTAAGCTTTTTTTCTTCCAAAAGGGCTGTACCCTTGTGGAAATGGGAGTAGCACATAGCTCAAGTTCCAGCCAAAGTTACTTTATTTTCTTTAAAGTTCAAAGCTCTTCTATTGCTATTTTTTTATTCTGTTTTTTCCAGTCATTTCTTAGCAAAACAACAGGAAAAAAGCTGAGCTGGCCAGACTGCCCTAATCTAATGCACACCAAAGGTCAGATGCCTGCAGGACTGCCTTCAAGAGTCATAGGTAGAGCAAGATGTTGCCTGTAAATAATGGCCTCATTGCCTGCTTTGATTATGCCATATTGATGGGAAGGGATGTGTGGAAGTGGAAGAAGTCCATAGGGTGGCAACCACTCAAGTTAGCATTCTCTTTCAAAAACAGTCCCTACCTTCCCAGTGTTCTGAGACCATGAGAAGCAACAAACCAAGCTTTTGAGGTTTCCCGCTGCTCAGATCTACCTTTTTCCCTCCTTTTTCCTTTCCTATGACAGGAGCTGCCTCTCATTCCTTGAGTGGCAAAATTCACATTTATTTCTTTGTTTCCTTTCATGGTTCTCATTTAACTCTACTATTAGCTATGTCTGGGAAAAAAAACAACAATAACAACAACCAAGCAAACAATCAGACAGAAAAACTGACAAAACCAACCACACAAACTGTAAACAACTGAGAGAACCCCAGAAGCTGGACCAGTTTTCCTGAAATATCTCACCATACAGAGAGAGTCAGGGAAAGCACACAAGCTTGTGCAGCTGTGTAAGGGAAAGAGGGGACTACCAGCTTACATTACTCAAGACAATTTTGATGTAGAAAAATATATTGATGGTGTATTTTTCTGACTATGTATTCTGTGAATACATGTTAAAAACATGAGCATCTGAAGGCAGCTCTGGAGTTTTTGAGGCAGAACAAAATGATTATGATACTAGTTGAAGCTTCAGGTAGCTACTGAAGACTTATCTAATGCCAGTGTTTTCTTGGTTGTTAGTACTGTAATCTGTGATGAACTGTTAAACTTTATTTTATGTTCTGTTATGATGTGCATATGTGTCCTTAGGTGAAAGCACTTGCCCACTTCCACCTCAGCTGCATGGTGCTAAACAGATACCAATTGAAAGAAATTACAAGAATGGGAGTAAAATAACTTTTTCGTGTCTTGAGAGTTTCCAGCTCATTGGTGGGGATGAAATAACATGTATAAATGGGAA
The DNA here is from genome assembly GCA_011075105.1 of Heteronetta atricapilla. NCBI lineage: Eukaryota > Metazoa > Chordata > Aves > Anseriformes > Anatidae > Heteronetta > Heteronetta atricapilla. Next base: position 7,238,647 of record CM021738.1, on the reverse strand, counting down.
ATGGCAGTCACCACCCCGCTGTGTTGGTCAGTAGTGGATTTTTTTTCTATTTGTTTTATTATGAAGTTCTGTGTTATGTACTTGCACTCATCATTAGCAGAAGGATGATGTTATTATTGTTAAGACTGTCACAAACAGGTAATTGTGCAGAAAAGCAATAGAATGTAAGTTGCTAAAGAAGGTGCAGTTGACCAACTGTTGGGTAGTAAGTTTGTGGGGTGTTTTGGTTAGTTGGTTGTTTTTTTTAATTAGACAGACTCATCTGAGGTGGAGCATAAAACCTTCAGGCAGCTCCTCAGGAGCCATGTGTTTATTTATGCTGTTTGGATGTAGTTTTAGCAGTCTTTATTTGTTTGTTTGTTTTTCTGTCTTTATTCTTACTTGATTTTTCTCGTTTCCTTTTTGTGACTTCTTCCTGTAATACAAGTATAAATGATATAGCATAACTTTGCCCATCTGTTCTAAGGAATCATGGAACCACAGAATGGTTTGGATTGGAATGCACCATAAAGATCACCCAGTTCCAACCCCTGCCATGGGAGGGACACCTCCCACCAGACCAGGTTGCCCAAAGCCCCATCTAGTCTGGCCTTGGGCACTGCCCGGGATGGAGCATCCACAGCTTCTCTGGGATGTTCCTGTGCCTCACCACCCTTTGAGTGAAGAATTTCTTCCTAGAATCTAAACTAAATCTACCCTGTTTTAGTTTAAAGCCATTACCATGTCCTATCTCTATACTCCCTGATAAAGAGTCCCTCCCTAGCTTTTCTGTAGGCCCTCTTTAGGTACTGGAAGGCCACTGTAAAGTCTTCCCAGAGCCTTCTCTTCTCCAGGCTGAACCACCCTAACCCCCTCAGCTTGACTCCATAGGAGAGGTGCTCCAGCCCTCTGGTCATCCCCATGGCCTTCCTCTGGACTCATTTGGATATGTCCATGCTCTTCTTGTGCTGGATGCCTCAGCTGGGGTCTCACGGAGTAGAGCAGAGCAGAGTAGAAGGGGAGAATCACCTCCCTCGACCTGCTGGCCATGCTTCTTTAGATGCAGCCCAGGATACAGTTGGTTTTCTCAGCTGCAGGAACACACTGCTGGCTCATACTGAGTTTTTCATCAACCAACACTCCCAAGTCCTTCTCCTGAGGGTTTTACTCAATACGTTCTCTGCTCAGCCTGTATTAATGCTTGGAATGCTGAGGAATCAATAAGCCAACTGTTAAAACATTGCTGATGCAGATGATACCTTGTAAGCAGAAGTTCATTACGAAGTAGAAGAAAGTGTTTTCAGAAATGGGTAGGAGATAGATGAGCACAGTACAAACAAGGTGAGAGCTCGTGACTGATGTGCACAACATGCCAAGCAAGCCCATATTTTTAAGCTGCAAAATTCTAATGCCCTCTGATTTCTTTTCTCTTTCGTTGCTTGGGAGACTCTGTTTCTACTGATGTAGCAGACATAGAGAAGAATAATGAAAAAAAAGTGCTTGAGCTGTTTATAAAATAAATTATACTGCAATAAAATTCTCAGTCACAGTTACTAAACAAGAAGTTTGATTGTAATTAGATCTTTTGTCTTGTGGAATTCAGAGGAAACGTATGCTTTCAACGTGATGTGTCAGCTGATGAAAGCTAATTCACTAGTAACCAAAAATGTATATGAAACGTAATTTATGTTCACCCCCTCTACAGTCATGTAAGAGTGTAGTGGGACAATTCCAACTCATGAGGAGTTTATAGATGGTTTAATCCACTCTGTGTATGGGGAGGTAGGTTATACTTCTTGAGCTCTGCTGCACTCTAGTATTTTCTTTATGTCATCAGAAAACCCCCCATGACATAGATATAATTTTATTAGTGGTGGACAAGCTTAATTTAGTTACAATTCTAGAAACTCACTTTTACCAGGACAAAACAACATCTCTTCTGATCCTCTGCCTATGATTTTTATCATTTTATTAAGTTGTAACTCTATCTCGTTGGCAAGATGTGGGAAATGGCTCTAATTTGGTTCGAAGTAAAAAGACATAAATCCTTTTGGGATTTTCTTTGAGGGAGAGAGGAAAAGAGTTATGCTTTGTGAATCGTACATATTTCTTCATCTTACTTTCAAGCCATTTCATTTTTGTTTGGATTTTTTAAAATTTTCATTTTCTTTTTTAGACTGCATATGTCTCTGGAATATTAATTGTCTTGTAATACTGTTTGTCTTTGTGCTCCGTATTTTAAAGAAAATCCCTGTTTGCCACCGCAACCTGTAGAATATGCAGATGATCTCAGGCTGGAAAATCAAAACTTAAAAATGGAAAAAGAAGGGAAAACAATTTATCTGGCCGGTGCTACACTGAATGTGGTTTGTCGTCCTGGATATAAATTAGATGGACCATCAAAAATAACTTGTTCTATGGGAAACTGGACTTCAGCTCCTACATGCTCTGGTAATGTCAAACAAGACTTTTCCTGAGGTGTACTTAGCAATGAATTTGAAATAATTTTAAACTGGAGCTTGAATTGTAGCAAGACAGTAATTCCATATTTTGCTATGGAATCTTATTTTTCCTCATAGATGTCTTCAAAGCAATCCTGGTGGGGGGGCAAGGCTAATACAGTTGAACACGGTTTATTTTTATGTATTCCTGTGGTATATTTGCAATCTATGTTCAGAGTAAGTCTCTGCCAGATGAGTCATAGGCACATCCTTATCATCCAAGGATCTGTTTTCTACAGAGTCCACTAGTGAGTAGAAATTCCTTTGGTGCTTCAATGATAGACAAAACTTTTGTATAGTAAAGGATAGAAGCCTTTACCAAATTTTTCTGGTAGGACTAGAAACAGAATCTAGATCTTTACATTGCCTGAAGTTCATGTCTATTTAGGGTACTACCATTTAAATTTCGGAATGCTACCTTCTATGTAAGATCCACAGACAGTGATTGACTATGCTTATGCTATAAAAGGCATCTTTTTGGAGGGAACAATACACTCATTCTATGTGTATCACATTACCAAAACTTTCAAGTTTGCCTATCTTTTCAGAAATACCATGTGGAAGGATTCCAGCAGTTGCCAATGCTGTATTTGAAGGCAGGAACAAGGAAAAGTATGAGGCTGGTGAAACAATTCGCTACCAGTGTCACGAAGGATTTCAGGTCACTGGTCCCCCTGAAGTATTTTGCAGAAGGGGAAATTGGTCAACACCACCATTCTGTGAAGGTAGAGGTTGTACTTCTAAGTAGTCTGTGATCCTTCTCAGTCTTTCAGGAACAGTAATTAATATAACGCCAAGCCATACATGCAAGTGGGTCAGACCAGTAGAGCTGATCATTGAGTTGCTTTTAATAGACTGCTACAACACCTATTTTTCTGGTTCATGAGAAGCACCAAGCAGGGCTGATCAGCAAAGAAATAATTGCCTGGTGAAGTGCTGCAGAATGAAAACCATAGTATCTTCCTTTCCTACTTGTAGATAATGATCTACCTTATACAAACCATCTGTCCTCATCAGGAATGATGGTGCTTACAATGAGATATTCTGTGATAGCCACATTACTGTCCTACTGTTCTTAAATGCACCTCTATTTTCAGATGTCAGATGTGAAAACCCACCTGAAATTCTCAATGCTCATATTACCAGTACTCAACAGGAGAAATATCTGCCTGGTGCCACAGTTCATTATGAATGTGAAAGTAATTCACAAATTATGGGTGTAAATTATGTCACTTGTTCAGATGGACACTGGACACAAGTGCCAAGTTGCAGAGGTAGGAATTTGTGCTCTCATTATGGCTGTTAGCTTTGTGGGGACTGTTTGGATTACCTAGGCACTTGAAAGACATTACCTTTTTTAGTTTTGTTTTCTTTGTCTACTGCAGCTTTGTACCTACTGCTGCTTTATTGCACAGAGCTTTAATTTAGCTTAATGCTTCTAGAAACACTATGGGTATTTTCATCAACAGCAAAAACATCTTGAAGTAAAAAGGCCTAGAATATGCTGAGTTGTTATTTTTCTCTGTAATACGAGTAATTTCCAGACTGCACCATTTTACTGACCTTCAGTGGAAAGATGTGTAAGGGCTCCTCTGTTGTGTTCAACCCTGTCAGAGAGTATCGGAATGGCAGAAGTACTAGAGGAGAGAAACAGGTGTTCTTCTCTGAGGCTCCACTATGACAGAGATCCCAGCAGAGCCTCAGGAACTAAAACATGCAGATCGGCTAGGGTTCTGCAATGGCAAGAATGTTCCTCTGAAGAGGAGCTGTGCCGTCCTCCCATTCCCTGCCCAAATCTGTGGCTGGAGGCTGAACAAGTCCAACTTGGTATTTGTACACCTCCATGGAGTCAACTTTGCTTACCTGTCCCATGAGCAGTGCAGGCTGATACCTTCTTCTGGAGCTCTACACTTCAGCAGAGAGCCAGCTTGGCTGCTACATCTGTGATTTTCAGAAGCGCTCGGG